>OX422222.1:179484294-180084294 GCA_949130495.1 Sambucus nigra | reverse complement strand
TGTTATCGCCTTGTTTTTTGGTTTCTTGCTAGGTATAGGACTAGTAGGTAGGCCTTAGTTGTTGGTAATGCTTCTAGGTACGGGACTAGATAGTGTGAGCTTTTATGGATAAAGGATTCCAGGGTGGGGCTAAATTGTACGTCATTTTTGTTGGATCATGAGCCTAGGTGCGAGGCTAGGTAGTAGCTATTTGTATGTATTCTTCCTAAATGTTACGCTAGGATACACTTGTGTATAGGAGACCTCTGGGTATGGGACTAAGGGTAGTTTGAGGACATTATACTCGATAAAAGGGTGGGTCTAATAGAAAATAATGAGAACTTGAGAAAATTGATAATTAATGCCTAAGATAATAAACATGTATTAAAATGAATTTGCGTCACGAGTATGTGCAGGGTTAACGGATATCAGGTCGATTGGCTATAGTGATGCGGGTGCGTGTTGGTGGTATGAGTATGTGCAGGGCTGACAGAATACAGGATGACTGACTATAGTCACGTGTCGTGCATGGAACTCACGAGTATGTGCAGAGCTGATAGAAATCGGGTTGACTAGCTATAGCGAGGGGAATGGGTGTGATGTGTAGAACCTTAAGCGTGCCAATAGTGTGTGCGAAATCGATAATTGGTTGACTGACTATGGGTGTCCCAAGAATAAAAATATTTGGATAATTAAATTAAGTAAGGATACGAGCTAATGTTTAAATTTTAGTTGAAATGGAATAATTGGACCTAAACGATTGGGGTGCCTTAGTATGTGGGTAGATGGTAGTGGTTTATTTTACTTGCATGTTAATATATATCTTGTTTAATTTAAAATACTCTATTGTGATGTTTATCATGTATAATGCTATTGCCTAGGTTTACGAACCCTAATTTGGAGGAGTTTTTTTTCGCCAAAGAGAGACGGAACCCCCACACATTTTATAAATATAAGATGGAGAAAAAGCCTCTCCAAAGCTTACAAACCCAAACAACCTTGATTTCTAGAGGTTGGGCCCAATACTCTAGAAAAAAATAACGATAAATATGGGATTTTATCTAAACCCCATTTACATAAAGATAACTTGAAAATAAATATGGGGATTTATCTTATCCCCATTTACATTTTTTTTTATTCTATGTCTAATTTGAAGAAGTATGAAGTCTATCCATCTTAAGCAAACCTTTAACCAATCTAGGGAGCGAACTATAATTCCAATACAAAGAATCAATGTTAGAAACTGAAGCTCATGAGGCTAAATGATCAGCAATTGAATTCGATTGTCTCCAAACATGATTGAATGTCACATTTTCAGAGCATTGGATATCTTGAAGCATTTTTATAGTTTGCCAAGGAGGTTTAGCCTTTTTCAAAACCACATCAATAAGGAGCTTGCAATCAGATTCCACTATTACTTTTTGAATATTTAATTGAGAGATCAATTTCATTCCTTCTATCAGAGCCAAACTTTCTGCAAAAAATGAGGATTGTATTCCTATAGCTTTTTCAAACCCTGCTGTTGATACCAAAATTAATATGCTGATGTGGACGAATAATACGAAGACACGTGTCAATCTACGTGGCACAATAGCAGCGAGGAAGATCATTTTCCGACCAACCATGCTCCTTTCCGAGCAACGAGAATACACCGAGGAACTCTAGCACACCGAGGAAGTCTTGCACACCGAGGTACTCTAATGCTCCGAGGAACTCCTGATCATCGAACAGCTATGGCGGTCCGAGCTGCATCTCGGTCGTATCATTAATTGCCAGATAATCAACAGTTCAGATATTCATTGAATGCTTATATTCTTGGCACGCACTCTGCATTAAATGTATTACCCTTTCACATGTATGTCATTTAATGTATTGAACCTTTCATGTACAGCCTCAAGGCTATAAATACCTTGTATCATCCTCATTCAAGGGGAGAGGAATTTCTTGAGAGAACTTGTAATCAAGAATTCTGCAAACACTCAGCAATAACATAACAATGGATGTAGGCTTTATTCCTAGCCGAACCACTTTAAAAATCTTTTGTCTTATTTATTTATCTGTGATTGAATAATTAGAGCAATCTAGTTTTTTACATCAACAGATTGGCGCCGTCTGTGGGAAACGACTGTTACTATTGTTTTTCGCAAAAAATCATTCATCATCAATGGCAGATAATCCAGAATCCAGTAATCGAAATGCTAGAAATACTGGAAATCTTCTAAATCCATCTGCATCTCCAGATCTGGCTGGAATTATGACGAATCTGGCTCAAGGACAAACCGCCATGCAAGAATCTATGAGGCAACTCATTCAAACTCTTCAAGGCGGTGCACCTACCTATTCAAGGCAAAGGAGTGACCGTAGGCAATCGCAATCCGGACGTACTGGGTCATATCGCAATGAGGAGTCTAATGATTCTTCTTATCAACCTGGGCGAACTTCATCGATACAGGCTACGGATACAAATCAACCCATATCTCTCTCTCCGGAAAGAACCAGCGCTTTGGAAAGATTAAGCAGGGAGTCTCCTTTCAGTCGGTTAGGACCAAGGAGAAACATGAGTCCACCTAGAGCTCCATCGAGAAGTGTTCGACCACCATCACGTTTGAGAGAAGGATCATCACAATCACGACCAGCTACTCGTCGAGATAAATCCCAGGAAGCTATGTCAGAACAATGAATTGTTCGGACTAGGCGACCTGAGGAAGGGAATGAAGCATGGAAAGGTTCCATTCAACGTTTGGAGGATAGACTGGGAGAAATGGCTAAGGTGAGGAACCCCTTACAGAGAACTTTTGTTCAAGGGACACCTTTTGTGCAAGCCATTGTGGATTTTCCTACACCATCGAAATTCAAAGCACCTGTAGTGACCCCTAAGTACGATGGAAAGACAGATCCTGTACTTCATATAGAATAATACCAAGCTGCTGCCGACATATATGCTGTCCCCGACGAGATGAGGTGTAGAGCATTCTCGGGAACTCTTACCGGAGCCGCACAGATATGGTATAACAATCTTCCTCGGGGTCAGATTTCAACTTTTATTCAATTAGCCGAGTTGTTCATTGGCAATTTTTATTTTGGGCCGAAGCCGGTAAAGCGAGTAGCACACTTGCTAAGTGTTAGACAAAAATCAGGTGAAAGTACTAGAGAGTACATAACTCGTTTTAATAACGAGAAATTGGAAGTCATAGATTATGAAGAAAAGACAGCAATCACTGCTTTGATGAGTGGTTTGCTGCCTAACAAGCTGTACTACACTTTGGCCAAAGATCCACCTAAAACTATGTCGGAGTTGATGGCAAAAGCGGCCAAAATTATGAATGCCGAGGAGGCTATGGCTGCGAAGAAGAATATGGACAAAGAAGTTAAAGTGGAAGTCGACAAATCTAAGAAGAAAGATCAGAAAGGTAATGGTGGTGACAAGCATTCCAGGAATAATAGGATATCGTTGGAAGTCCTAAAGAAGTATGATAATTATACTCCATTAAAAATGGGAATTAATCATGTTTTGGAAGAAATCAAGAATAACGAGGAAATCAAGTGGCCAGAGAAACTGAAGACAAATCCCGATCTGAGGAATAAGGCCAAATATTGCGAGTTTCATAAAGATCATGGACATATGACCAAAAATTGTATAGCCCTTCAGAACGAGATCGAAACACTCATCCGAAGAGGAAAATTGTCAAAATATGTAGATCGCAGGAGTGAGAGGAAGAATGATGATAGAACTAGAGAGAGATCTAGATCTCCTCGTCGTGCAGAAGGGAAAAAGAGAAGGGACCACGAAGATGATCCAGATGATGACCCTGATCTTCCCAAGAAGCCAAGGCAGCCTGAACGAGAGGTATTCTCCATACGTTTTGGGTCATTTGATTGTAATGTTATTACAGGAGGAGATGCAGGGGGAGGAGACCTTACTGCAGAAAGAAAAGCTTACCTCGGAGAGGCTCAAGCTTGTTCATATATTCAGCGAATAAATCTGGCCGAGGATGATCGTCCGAGGAAGGTAAATAAAGAGAAGCTAGTGATTGGTTTTTCAAAAAACGACCTGGCAGGTGTTCTTTACCCCCATGATGATCCTTTGGTGATCAAAATGAGGATGAAGGGTGTGGTCATTTCAAGGGTGTTAGTAGACAATGGTAGTTCGGCAGACATCATGTACTATTCATGCTTTGATAGCTTGAATTTAAAATTATCTCAATTGGAACCTTATCACAGACCCCTTCTGGGTTTTGCTGGCGAGAAAGTTTTTCCACTTGGGACGATCAAGTTGGATATACTCATTGGAACTTGGCCTGCTTGTCGAACAGAAAGAATACGCTTCTTTGTGATGGATAAGAATGTGCAGTCCGCCTACAACATCATCATGGGAAGAGTTGGATTGAAGAAGTTCGAAGCAGTTCCATCTACAGTACATCAGTGTTTGAAATTCCCAACGAATTTTGGAGTAGGAATTATGAAAGGTGATCAAAAAGTAGCTCGGGAATGCTATTATTCGTCTGCCGAGCAAGAAGAACTTGAAGAATCAAGGAAAAAGACTACTACTTATCAAGTGGAGGAGGGTACAGAAATTGAAACTCTTGACCCTAGGGATGAATCTCAACTTGTAAAAGGACAGGTGGTGGAATCTACAGAAACTGTTATCCTGGACGACGAGCATCCTGAACGAGTAACTCAGATAGGATCGTCGTTGGATGTTTCAATAAAACAAGAGTTGATAACTTTCTTGAGAAGCAGGAAGAATACTTTTTCTTGGAGTCATGAAGACATGCCAGGTATAGATCCAAACTTTTTATGTCATGAGCTCAACGTGAATAAGGAGATCAAGCCTGTGAAGCAAAGAAGAAGAGTGTTTAGTCCCGAGAAGAACCAGGCCATACAAGAGGAGGTCGAGAAACTCCAGAAAGCCCAATTCATTGAAGATGTGAAATATCCAGATTGGTTGGAAAATGTGGTGATGGTAAAGAAGAAGAACAACAAATGGAGAATGTGTGTTGATTTCACTGATCTCAACAAGGCATGTCCAAAAGATCATTTTCCATTGCCCAGAATTGATCAACTAGTGGATGCTACCTCGGGACATGAGCTACTCAGCTTTATGGATGCTTATTCTGGCTACAATCAGATCAAAATGAAGCCAGAAGACAGGGAAAGTACTTCTTTTATTACCCCACGGGGAACTTATTGTTATAATGTTATGCCTTTTGGTTTAAAAAATGCAGGTGCAACATATCAGCGGCTGATGAACAAGGTTTTTACCGAACAAATCAGTTGCAACATGGAAGTATATGTCGATGACATGCTCACCAAAAGCAAGAGAGCTAATGATCATTTAGTTGACTTGAGTCAAACCTTTGATCAACTGGACAAATACCAAATGAAGCTCAACCCGACGAAGTGTACCTTTGGAGTACGAGAAGGAATGTTCCTCGGATACATCGTCAATCAACGAGGTATTGAGGCAAATCCAGAAAAGATCAAAGCTCTTTTAGGGCTGCGATCCCCAACGACGGGGAAAGAAGTACAGAGTCTTACCGGACGAGTTGCAGCCCTCAACAGATTTGTATCCCGAGCAACTGATAAATGCCTCCCATTCTTTGAAACACTGCGAAAAAGTTTTGAGTGGACTGATGAATGTGAGAAGGCCTTTCAAGATTTGAAGAAGTATTTGGGAGCCCCACCATTGTTGTCTAGGCCAATAACTGGAGAGAAGCTGTACTTGTATTTGGCAGTATCAGAAAATGCAGTTAGCTCGGCGTTGATCAGATTGGAGAATGGAGTCCAGAAGCCAATTTATTACACAAGCAAGGCCTTCCGAGGTGCAGAAATCAGATACCCAAAGCTAGAAAAATTGGCACTGGCATTAATTGAAGCAAGTAGAAGAATGAGGCCATACTTCCAGGCCCATACCATCATTGTGTATACCGACATGCCGTTAAGACAAGCCCTTCACAAGCCAGAAAAATCAGAAAGATTGATGTACTGGGCAATAGAACTCGGTGAATATGATATTGTGTATGAACCCAGATCATCATTGAAGGGGCAAGCCGTAGCAGATTTTATAGCAGAGTTCACATACCCTGATACCCCCGAAGAGCAAAAGGTGCTTGCTGACCTACCTGTGGATGATACAGGATCAACAGACACAGATCCAGACCAACCAAGGTTGGTAAAAAGACTTGTGGATGTAGAAAAATCATCATATTCAAACCCAGACCAACTCCGGTTGGTAGAAGGGCGCGAACAAATGACCGACGAGGAACGAAGGATACCCGGGGATGATGAAAGAAAACAGATGATATTTCACCGAGGAACTCTAACAGATAAGAAATTTGAAGACGAGTTACATACATGGAGATTATATGTAGATGGATCATCTTGCACAGCTAGTTGTGGAGCAGGGATTGTTTTAAATTCTCCAGATGATATTGACATGGAGTATGCCTTGAGATTCAAATTCAAAGCTTCCAATAATGAGGCTGAATATGAGGCTATGATAGCAGGTTTTCATTTGGCGAAAGTTATGGAGGCACGACAAGTAATTATTTTCAGTGATTCTCAATTAATTGTGAATCAAATGATGGGAATATATGCAGTGAAGGGAGAGTTAATGGTGAAGTACCATGCAAAAGTGATGGAGTTATTGACAGAATTTGATGCTATTCAATTGGTGAGGATACCGAGAATGGAGAATTCTAGAGCAGACGCATTGGCCCGACTAGCGTCAGCTACGCGCACCGAGCTGCGAAGAACAATACCAATTGAAGTATTAGAAAGTCGGAGCATAGAAGAAGATCTGACGGTGAAGATTATTACCCTTGATTTAGGACCATCTTGGATGGATCCTATCAGAGCATACATTGAAGCAGGAGAATTGCCGGAGGACAAATTAGCTGCCAAGAAATTAAAGTATAAAGTTGCTCGGTATGTGTTAACTAATGGTGTTTTGTATAAACGAGGAATTATGGCAGGTTTGCAGAGATGTGTGCATCCATCAGAAGTCAAAGAATTGATTGAAGAAATTCATGAAGGAACTTGTGGAGCTCATATAGCAGGTCGGACACTTTTGCAAAGGGTAATGACACAGGGATACTACTGGCCGACGATGAGGGCTGATTGTATAACCTATGCTAAGAAGTGTGACAAGTGCCAACGTTTTTCCTCCATCCGAAGAACCCCACAAGCATTGTTGACACCCATAACCTCACCTTGGCCATTTGCCATGTGGGGAATTGATCTGGTTGGACCACTACCGATGACCCGAGGAAGGTTCAAGTATCTCGTCGTGGCAGTAGACTATTTTACTAAGTGGGTGGAAGCTGAACCACTAATTGATATGACGTACGAGAAGGTGTATCAGTTCATATGGAAGAATATCATTTGTCGATACGGTCTCCCCCACGCTTTCATCACAGACCATGGAACACAATTTGATAATGAAGAATTTGCTGCCTATTGTCATCAGTCGAACGTTTTGAAGTTTCATTCAGCACCAGGCCATCCCCAAAGCAATGGACAGACTGAGGTGATGAACAGAACATTACTAAATGGGTTGAAGAAGAGGTTAAGTGAGGCTAAAGCAAATTGGATTAATGAGCTACAGTCAGTTTTGTGGGCTTACCGAACAACTCCCCGAGCAGCAACTGGAGAATCACCATATATGCTAGCATTTGGAAGTGAGGCTGTGATACCTGCCGAGTTGGGCCTACCAACACACAGGGTGTTAAATTTCAATTCTCCGATCAGTGATTTGATGAGAAGACTGGATTTGGATATGCTCGAAGAAGTCAGAGAAGAGGTAGCCATTAGGAATGCTGCTTATCAACAACGAACAGCTCTGTTTTACAACAAAAGGGTGAAGAAATGTGATCTAAAAGAGGGGGATTATGTGCTAAAGAAGGTCATTCAGAAGCAGAATAAACTGGAAGCAAACTGGCATGGACCTTACCGAGTTACAGAGGTTGTTCGACCAGGAACTTACAGAATAACAACTTTAGAAGGAGAGGAATTTAAGAACGCATGGAATGCTGAACACCTGCGCAAGTATTATCAGTGATGTAAAATGTAAAGCATTTCCTTCATTATGAATAAAACGAGGATGGTTCAATACATTTTTTTTCTGTTGAAAGTTTTTCGGGGAATACTAGTGTTGTACACTACGCTGCTTGACAAAAGTGCTCTAAGGAGCCAAAAGTGCTCTAAGGAGCCAAAAAGTGCTCTAAGGAGCCAAAAGTGCTCTAAGGAGCCAAAAAGTGCTCTAAGGAGCCAAAATCTCTAAGGATCCAAAAAGTTCGAAAGAACCACCACTACTCCTTTAGGAGGTGTACACCAGCATGATCAACTACGGTTGGTAAGATAAAAATATATTCTTACATAGAAGGAGAGGAATTTAAGAACGCATGGAATGCTGAACACCTGCGCAAGTATTATCAGTGATGTAAAATGTAAAGCATTTCCTTCATTATGAATAAAACGAGGATGGTTCAATACATTTTTTTTCTGTTGAAAGTTTTTCGGGGAATACTAGTGTTGTACACTACGCTGCTTGACAAAAGTGCTCTAAGGAGCCAAAAGTGCTCTAAGGAGCCAAAAAGTGCTCTAAGGAGCCAAAAAGTGCTCTAAGGATCCAAAAAGTTCGAAAGAACCACCACTACTCCTTTAGGAGGTGTACACCAGCATGATCAACTACGGTTGGTAAGATAAAAATATATTCTTACATCACAACTTATGTTGGTCGAGAGGTAACATTATTACAAAAAGTTCTTTGAAGAACAAAATATTCAAAAATACACCAAGTATAGTTGGCCGGGGATAAAAACTCACTAACTGTAGTTGGTCGACAAGGACAAATTATTGACCTTAGTTGGTCAATAAAATTTTTATATTTGAAATTGAACCAAGTATGGCTGGTCGGGGATAAAAACCCATCAACTGAAATTGGTTGACAAATATTATCCACCTTGATTGGTTGGAAACAGTTTGAACAATTTATACTCATTACTTTATTATTAAGTGATCGAGCAAATACTTGTAACTTTTTTGGTCAATGAACCATACAATACTGTTATGCAAGCATAAGACACTAGTAAAATTGGCAAACAGAAAATGAAAGACTTTTCATTAAAAATCTAGAATAAATTACAAGTTACATGAATGTACTAACTGTTACATTGAAAACCTATTCTATTGGTTTCTTTCCTTTATTTTTTGAAACAGGCTCCTCGCCAGCAGGAGGATCCTCTAGACAAAGAGGAGAATTAATGAAATTAACATCCCTGAGCATTCTGACATTCATCACAGAAGGTGTATCCAAGATATGCTCAGGACGAGACAATTCAACCTGAGAATGAAGGCTATAATCGCCAAGGTACTTTGAAATCAAGCTACGAGGAATGGAACGAGCTGGGATCCATGCCATGTCCAATTTGAAAGGTGGTACAGGCAGGTCTAATAACGATGGAGCATGATAATCCCATAAATAATGCCCTTGCTCCAATTTTAACACACCCAGTGCGTTCAACCATACTTGCTTGTAACCTTCATTGTTGGCATGTTCAATACGAGCATCCAGGTGAACAAGGGCTTCATTGTATCCTGCCATCCAGAATTCCATTGGCTGTTTATGGAATTGGAAGGTCAATCTATCCAATTGTTCATGAAGGCTTTTGGCAAAAAGATTCTTATTATGCAGAGCAGAATTCATCGCTGTAAGTTGATCTTCCAAGGATAGATTCTTTTTGGACATTTCTGATAGGGCCCGATCTTTGACGTTTAACTGGAATGCTTGAGTTTCCAAAGTAGATTGGGTACGAGCCTCTTCAACGTTGCGAGTAATAACTCTTGATCGGCTCCGAGAAGCAACTGGAGAACTTTGCTCCTCGCCAATTCTTCCTCGTCCCCGAGAACCTCTTCCTCGTCCACGGGTGTTCCCAGAAATAACAGACTTTCTCAAGTCATCCAGCTCTTGCCTTAATTTGGCGTTTTCAACTTCTAAAAATGAGAAACCTTCATCAGTAACTGGTACTAATGCAGTGGAAGATGAGGCAGCAGATTCATACTGAGCCAATTTTTTCTGCAGATTATTATTTTCTTGCTCCAGGATCTCGGCAATCTGCCTGCAAGCTTCAACTTCACCTTTTAGGGTCCTTTCCCTAATATCATATCCAGCAATGATCTTCTTATGGCCTATTTCAGAGGAGAGCTGCTGGTATCTATTTTCATAATCCTGGTGCAATGAAACCATTGAAGCATTGTGTTGATTTTGGAGATCCTCTATGGAACCATGAAGTTCCTCGATCAGTTCGTAATACGCCACATTATTGGCCACAGATCTATCAAGCAAATCCTTCAGATACCGGTAAGCCTCAACTGCTTGTTCTGAGGCACCGTGACCAAGGATGTCGACAATTTCTAGTACACTTAGGTCTGTATGACCAGCTTTATAATAGCCATTGCATTGTCGCATCAATTCAGTATCAGGAGCAGATATCAATTCCATTCTGGCCAAAAACTAATAAAGAAGAGGAAGCAGGAATTAATAAATAAGAGCAGACAGAGTATCAACAAAGAAGAGAAATGAAGATGTATTTTATTAGATCATCAAAAAGTTACATTGTTCGATTACAAGTAAGGAAATATAGAAATGATACCGAACAACTTCACACCTTTTCCTTGTCCCCCAAGACTTTCTCGGGAGGCTGGGACGAGGAGCTCGGTTGCTCGGTGGTAAGAACGGTTTGATCAGCAGGAATCTTCTCGGGAGGAGGAGGCATGGAAGAAACGTCCTCGTTGATAGAAGGTTGAGAGACAGAGATTGGGTCACCCGTAGCTATAGAAGATTCATCTGAGGCAGGCTCATCTTCTTCTTCTTCCACAATTGGTGGAGGAGGACCAAGGAGATGTTGTTGGAATAACTCAGAATCATCTTGGACCTTCAGCTCTTGCAGAGCAGCTACCCAGCCATCATGGAAGTATTTCAACTTCCCATATTGGACTTGGGATGTCATTGCAGCTATCCCTCTCTCCCATCCTTTCTCCCAACCAGCACTGAAATGTTTCTTGATTGCGACTTTTCTCCTCGACTTCTCCGAGGAGAGCTTCACCTCCAATTCCTCTTTCTTGACCTTGATATCTCGCAGAGTAGATAATTCTTCCTCTGCCTTCTTCAACTTATCATCAGATTCCTGATGTTTAACCTCCAAACCTTTAACTTTCTCCTCCAAATTCTTGGAGGTTTCGGCCATTTTCACCTTCTCAGCCTCAACCACAGCTAATTTCTTCTCCCAAACAGCTTTTTCGTCAATATGCTATTGACGAGATCTCTTTAAAGACTGGGTCAAACCCAAAAAAGCATCATCTACACATGACGAGGAGCTTGAAGCTTTAATAGCCTCATCCTTCTTCACAATATTATTGAAACAATTCACCAGCTGAAAGATGAGAGAAATAGCAAAGTCAATACAAAATGCAAGCTTTTAGAGAAAGAAAGAAAAATCATAAGTATGAGAAACTTACTGAAGCAAGGTGACGAGCAGCTAGGGATGTCAGCGTATCCCTAGGAATTCTTTCATCAAGACCATGGACCTCGGGTACGACCGAGCTCATTGCAGAGCTTGGAAGAATGATGTTTGGAACATCAGTACCACTAGCAGGTAAAGAAGAGGCAGTTTCAGCCGGAGTAACCAAGGATGATTTCCTCAATCTCTTCAACGGGCGGTCAGAATCTTCAACCAGAGAGGTCTTGGTCGGGGAGATTGTAATTACATCCGCAGGAGCATTTTTCTTGCTCGGGGCCATTGGGGGCTTCTCGGCAGCTTTGGAGGACCCAGCATCTACTTTTTTAGTCCCTTCTGGGACATCAGTTTTGCCTTTCTTGGCTCCAACAGCAGAAGAAATTTCATCAAATAGAGCAGGAGGAGCTCTTTTCTTGCCCATTCTTTGAGATAAAGGGATATGAGAATCTGAAGATGAACGTTCTGGAGTTGAAGCTGGTTCAACAGGGCGAGCAGTATAAGAGGTTGTGTAACTCCTATACTGTAGCAAATATGACGCAGACCTAATATGCTCGTCAGCAATCGTCTTATGCAAACCCCAGATAAGTTTCAGATGTTTAATATTCACTTCTGATTCCTTTGGAGTTTTTCTTTTGCTATCAACTGCAAATAAATACATAATGAAATATCGGTCATACATTTTATCAAACATGATGAAAGCATAATTTTATAAGTAAAATAAAATGAAAAATAGACCTATCCCATTGCCATATGGGGGGCATCTGGGACCGTTGTACGCTTCATCCCCAACTAAAGGCGCATGTTGCCAATTTTTTATGATCAACCCATGCTCAAAATAATCTCTATTTGAGTAGGGAGATTAACTACAAGAGCCCTATTCAGATACCTAGTTTTAAAAAATAAATATTATCTAGAATAGCCCATTTATAACAAAACATAATCTCAGGGATTCCAATACGAGTCCCATGAGTTAGGTTTAATTTGTGCACCCCATTAATTATTCTCCATGAATTGGGGGCTATTTTTGCAGGAACAAGATCAAAATATTGACAAAACTCAAGACATAATGGGTTTGGTGGAAAGGAAAAACCACATTCAGCAACAAAAAGACTGGGAAACCAATGTCCCTCAGCCAATCGAAAGTAATCTAAAGGCTCAGAAAGAACCTCTAGAGTTACCCACGAAGGAATGGAAAAATCAGAACGGAATTTCTCAACAGACTCCACAATATAAACCATATTGAATAAAAGAGATACAAAAGAAAGAAAGAAGATCTTACAGAAAGAAAGGAGGTATGTTGACAACGAACGGAAACAAGGATGAACGCACAAGAGAGAAGAAGAGAATAGAAAGCTTGAATGCAGAAAATGGAAAACGTAGACGACGGTATGGTTACCAAAGAAGTTTAAATACTTTGCATTGGGAAGCGGCGAAAGAAATGATTACCAAAAAGAAACTATTGAACTTCCGGCGGCTAAAAGGACAAAAATTGCACGAAGATCGAAGCGCTTATAAAAAAGGCGGAAACTGCGAAATAAGAAGGAAATTTGAATACAATGTTCCCGAAACCCAGGAAAGGCATTTAATATTGCCATATACCGAGAAAGAATGTTCCATACTCCTCAAAGTTCGAAATATGAAACATTAGGGGCTTCTGTTGATACCAAAATTAATATGCTGATGTGGACGAATAATACGAAGACACGTGTCAATCTACGTGGCACAATAGCAGCGAGGAAGATCATTTTCCGACCAACCATGCTCCTTTCCGAGCAACGAGAATACACCGAGGAACTCTAGCACACCGAGGAAGTCTTGCACACCGAGGTACTCTAATGCTCCGAGGAACTCCTGATCATCGAACAGCTATGGCGGTTCGAGCTGCATCTCGGTCGTATCATTAATTGCCAGATAATCAACAGTTCAGATATTCATTGAATGCTTATATTCTTGGCACGCACTCTGCATTAAATGTATTACCCTTTCACATGTATGTCATTTAATGTATTGAACCTTTCATGTACAGCCTCAAGGCTATAAATACCTTGTATCATCCTCATTCAAGGGGAGAGGAATTTCTTGAGAGAACTTGTAATTAAGAATTCTGCAAACACTCATCAATAACATAACAGTGGATGTAGGCTTTATTCCTAGCCGAACCACTTTAAAAATCTTTTGTCTTATTTATTTATCTGTGATTGAATAATTAGAGCAATCTAGTTTTTTACATCAACACCTGCTATGAAAGACCCATTGGAATCTCTAATCACCCCTCCTATACCACTTTTTCCTGGATTACCTTTAGATTCTCCATCAATGTTTAACTTAAAAGCTCCACATGAGGGATTAGTCCAATAACATTTTATAATTTGCACAAACTTGTGTCTAACTTTAACTTGAAAATAGTTAATAATTTGAAGATCTTCAGAGCTAGGAGTATCGTAGAGATTTATATTTTGGAGAATGGAAGAAGCTAAGAAAATTAAAATAAGATTTTGAGTTTTTAAAAACCAATTTATTTCTAGCCTTCCATAATTCTCAAAAAATAATTTTAGGAATTATGGAAAAAAGGATCTTTTGATAATATTTTTATTTTTAATCATCCACCAAGATAATAGCATAGCCCATGCAAGAAATATTGTTAGGAGTAAGTTTGAAAAGGGATGAGAAGTAATTCGAAACTTTTTTTTAGCTATTTTACATATTAGCATAACATGCTTACCACTATCTTCTTTGGCTAGACATTCTCTGCAAATAGGAGCTAATCTTATACCAATTTTTTGAATTTTAGTCTCAAAAGGCACAAAATTGTTTAATAATTTCCAAATGAAATTAGAAATTTTAATGTGACAATCTTTAGAACAGTTTATTTTTCATGTGAGAGAAGTTGGATTATTCTTTCTACATATCTGGTATGCTTCTTTTAATGAAAATTCTCCACTGATGTATGGGAACCATATTTGGGCTTTGACTCATTACGTTGACTAACATTTCAGGTAGAGTACTGGAGTAGCTGCACATAAGTGAGTGAAGATATTTTTTGTGACACCCCGCTTAAAATAATAACGGGTGGATAACCCTATACTAAGATAAAATAGGAATCTCAAGTGGATCATTCTCAGTATCAACTGTTAAATCTAATAAAAACATAACTAACCACCCAATACTAAAATAAACGGATGCCAAAAAAATTTCCTAAAACATACAAGAAACTACAAACCAAAAATTCATATCTACAAAGCATGATAATGTGTACACGTGTACAACAAAGGATATACCCGAATATGATGTCGGTTCACAAATAATATATATATAACCCTTGGGTATACACCTGATATACAAAATGGATCCTTAACTAGATTTACAAAAATAGGAAGCGGCTATAACAAAATCCTGTAACATTCCGCATCTGCTACAACTCCAAGGACTTTGGACAGAATAGGCATCACTAGCATCCTTAGAGAGGGACACCTATTATAAAATACAATATATGTATAACAAGAGAAAGGAAATAAATGGGTCATAGCCCGAAGTTTAAAAATATATAAATGATTTGACTGATCTGATGCCTCACAAAAACGAATCGGTCTGCTATAAAATGAATCGATCCGATGGTCTTCTACCCGGATCGGTTCGATTCTGCATCTTTATTCTTACGAGATTTATACCCCAAAACCTTACTCTACACTTCACAAGATCTTACTCACATCTCTAAAACCAAATTCTACTTCACTCCAGCACTCTCCTAATATCAAAACCAATCCCAAATATTATACCCACTATTTTCATCATCAAGTCCACAAATATCACACTAAATATAATATTTACTCATCAAATTCTAGGGTTTAAGCCTTAAAGCTCAAAATCAATTAAATCACCAAAAAAATTATGAGATAACTCACATGCACAATTATTTAGCAAGTTTAATCACTTGCCTCAAAGTTGTAGAGGTTGAATCTTCCTGGAATCTGCGTATTTGAGATTGAAATCTCCAAAGCTCCAAGTTGTCTCCTATTTTTTTTCTCTTCCTCTTCTTCCTTTGATCTCTCTCTCTCTCTCTCTTTGGGGTTTTCTCACAATGAGATAGTCTAACTCTTCCAAGCCTAAATAACCGTTATCTCTAACAACTCCCAACTTTTAAATGATAATACGCACTTAAAATGACTCGTTTACCCATATTCGGGTCAAACTAGATGAAAGTACTCCAAAACCCAAATTAAATCCCTGACAGTCATTTTGACTTTCTTGATCCATTATGTATCAACCGTGCACTCTAAATTTTTATCCGAGACTCCTGATAAAATAAATTTGCTGCACCACAAAAATTAAATTCCTATGTTCTCAAACACACGGGGTGTTACAATCTCCCTTCCTTATAAGGAATTTTGTCCCCGAAATTTTGATAAGTCCATTAATTCAAATATCCAATTTACCTCTATGATAATTACACCGATCTCTACCACTTTCCAATAGTGAATTTATTAAAACAATATACAACTATGGCGCCCATACACCCTATGCCCGTGCTCAATAGCACAATCATTACCCGACTCCACTAGCCTTAATTTTTAACATAACTTCCTCTCACAGTTATAATTACATGCCTGAAATAACCAAGGCACCAACCCATGAACTAAACTTAGTCTCATAACGCTACAGGGATACGTTAACTCCCAACAATTTAATCCATTAGATCATACTAAAAATAATAATTTTTAAAAAAAATTGAATATCTAACCTTTCTCAATTCTCGACATTCGCTACTTTCATGCGGAGGAGGTCTCGTAAGCAAAATCCAAACAAGGAACCCTCCCAATACACTATTGTACAGCTCTATCGGGGATGGAGATCGGTCAGACCAGGACTAAAGTTTTAAGAGATTTTTAAATCAATTTATATGCTCCATAGTCCTAGAATAATAATATAGAAAATGATTTTATGATTTATGACACACACAATTTAAATAATATGCCATGACACAAGGCGTCAATCAATACGATGTTCTCACCAACATTAAGTTCTCAACACGCACATGACCATGAGCTAAAACTCTTCGCTCAACAATGAACCCCCTAAACCCTGAATCTCATCAGTAAAAACCCATTACATCATCTCAAAATATCACTACAAGATATACCCATTCACAAATGGGACATAGCAATTTCATGCATCTTGTCAAACAATAAAACGATAGTCTTACCGTTACCACTTAACACGGCTTAACAGTTGCACTTCAAAAAAACCATAACTCTACTAGCAAATATCAAAACAATATATTCTCCCAAAAGATACCATCTAATTGCCACACTTACCCTCCTCAAGGTAATTATATATGCACAACCTGGTTATAACGACCAACCACTTGCTAATTTCGACCCACTCGCGAATTCTAGAGGTACAATCTTACATGCGATGCTCCAAAAATCACTCAAAGCATGACCTATACACATAGGAAAAATAATTTTTATATATATTACCTCCATAATATAACTTCCTTGCCTCATCATTGGGTCCCTGATCAAAGCTCTCTTGTCTGAACCCACCCATGAATTGCTATAGGGGTTGTGCATCCAAAACCTTTTCAAAAAGTTGCCCTCTACCTCTCTCAGGACAATCCCTCTTCTTATGGAATGTCTCCCTATAGAAGAAATATTTCCCAGTAAATCCTTCCAGTCCACCCTGAGGAACAAAACACTGTTGCGACCTTTGAAAATCCTATCTAGATCCACTACCATCTGATAAAAAACCTCTTGATTACTGCCTTTTACTCGAAGCCCCTAAATGGATATTCTAATCCATTTTCTATTCCTCGACTGCTATGATGATTGTGCCCCATGGGCACCACCTTCTCCCAAATTACTTAATAAGTTCGAGTCCCCAAACTCCTTATTCCCTCTTAAATGAAGACGGTGGTCCTGACAATGTAATAATACGGAATTCTTCACATCGATAAAAGTCAGTAATGTCAGGTTCCCTAACAAATGTTGTTGAATTTACCAATTTAAACCTCCCAAGAACTTTGATATACCTTTCTCCTCCATATTTACCTCGTCGGGCACAAATTTTGCCAATTAGGTAAACTCCTCTTCATACTCTGCCACCATCCTATCCCCCTGCTTTACCTCTAACAATCTTCTCCTCATTTTCATTTGAATTACCGAAGGGATACTTATGATCAAATCAAACCCAAAAATCTGATATAGACATCGTATCCTTCTGCTCTGACATAGTAACCGACTCCTACAACTGGAGAGCCGTCCCCACTAACTTAAAGGTGGAAAGTATTTATTTCTAAACATCACTATATTCCACCATACGAAGGTGACGTTGAATATCCTTCTTCAACTGACTTGCTATGACCACACTGGCTCCCCCTTGAAATTCTGAAGGATGACCTTTTTGAAAAGCTTCTCTAACTCTCCCCCAAACAGTGTGACACCTCGCCTAATAAAATACCGGGCGATCACTCCTATATCAAATTATAACAGGAGTTACATATGGATCATTCTTAGCATCACTGTCGAAAATCCATTTAATTACTAATATCCTATTAGGCGAGCGTTCAAATTTTAACTTAACTACTCTTTTTAATCAATTAAAATAAAACATCCACAATTTAGTGCGTAAATAAAACTGAAATGAAAATGAAATAAATTAAAATAACCAAACACTCGGTTCAAATTATATAACCATATCGAATAACGTGCGAAGAATAAATAAAATCAGTTGGACCATTGGCCCGAATGTTTGTACAATATCTCCTCTCTAGAGTACAAGGAAAGAAGCATCTACCGATAACCCGCAAGCATCCACAACTGTTGCAGCAGACGTCTGACTCGAAATAATGCCATCCAGGCGTCCCTGTGTCTGGACACCTATGTATATATATAATATATAGCAAGAAAGGAAAAGTAGATAAACGGGTCAGAGCCCGAATTTTGAAAATATTTTGCAAGTGTATAAATGCCTTATTATTTTGAAAAAGGTTTTATCTCATATTTAAATTGGTATCGTACTCCCATGAGATACCCCTCACCTCTCCACTAACAGTGCACTCCTAGCGCATCCCTCTAGACATCCTAGTTAAGCTACCCTGCTAAACTAGTCTATCACCCAACCCACAATCAATCCTAGATAGTCCAAGCAATGTACTAAGGGCTAAACTTCACCCCAGTCTCAACGCTATGCCATGTTCGTGCGTGGGGTGTCTCGCAAAGCAAAATCCAAACAAGGAACCCCCTCGATACACTACTATGCGGCACGGTCAATCGTCGAGATCCGCTAGTCCCTCAGTACAGAAAGATATATATAAATATATATATACCATAAACATTTATAATATTAGAGCACTAAGGATTAAACTTCTCCCCAGTCTCAACACAATGCCATATTCGTACGTGGGGTGTCTCGCAAAGCGAAATCCAAACAAGGAACCCCCCCGATACACTACTATGCGGCAAGGTCGATCGTCGGGATCCATTAGACCCTCGGCACTCGATTTATACATATACATACATTTTACTATATACATCCGGATCTATCTCCCGGAATGAGAATACATTTACCAAGTATTTATCAATACTTATCATTTTCTCAAAACTTCCCATTTCCCTTTTTATACTCAGGAAATGTAAATATAAAAGCCAATTCATTATCATGAATTGCTTTAACAAATCATATACTTTTTAAAAGCCAATTTTATTATCATAAAAATGCTTTTCCTTTTCAAAATATCCCATTTCCCTTTTTATATTCAGGAAATGTATTCAAAGCCATTTTCATTATCATAAAAATGCTTTGATCATATCATATGCTTCCACATCCCTTCTTCCATCCGAGAAGTGTTACCGAAGCCAATTTATATAACCCATTTCCCTTCCTATATCCAGGAAATGTAATTAAAGCCAATCCATTATCATGAATTGCTTTAATATATAACGCGTTCTAAGACCGTCCGTCCGGGTTTCCCCACTGTGCGCGCCCCTAAATGGCTATCATCTTCTAGGGCCTATCATCAAGACAACCTGGGATCCTACATCGCAAGACGTCGGGAAGTGGCCATGTGCCTGCGGGATAGTCAAGACCACACCCGGAATCTCCTAACCAGCGCAGAAAAATATATATCAACAAACGCTCACATGGCCTATAGGACTATATCCACCCTGCATTCATTAGCCAGGGGCTTCACCATATGTACGCAACTTCCCTTATGATAGAGATTTAGAGAGGTGTGTAATCCATATTTTATCAATTATGAAAATCATTTATTTACCGTTTTGAAAATATTCATTTTTATATATTCAAAATCATTTCCATCATAACATATATATATACCTAAATCACACAGTATATACATATCCTATATATTCTTCCTAGAATATATATAAACGGCCATAGTGGCCTATAGCATCCAGCGATGACCAATAATCCCAAAGATTCCCTCGAGGAATCATAATCATGCATTCATATTAGCATGATCCTAAATCCAAAGTGTTTCCTTACTTTGACAAATAATAATTACCTTAGTCATCTCTTAAGGATTTATTTATCCTCAACACCCTCATTTAGGAATCCCCCATATCACAACTAGGTCCCTCATACAAGTCTTTAAATATAATTTAACTCCCCATAACCACAAGAGGAGAAAACTGGCAATTCTGCCCAAGGCGAATCGATTCGCCCCTTTTGCGAATCGATTCGGTTCCCCATCCGAATCGATTCGAAAATGGTTCTGCAAATAGGTACCTAAAGGCCCACTGCAGAAACCCAAATCCCCTTAGGCGAATCGATTCGACCTGTTCGAGGGTCACAATTTGGGCGATTTCTCAAACTCCAAAATACCCAAAAATCAATCCAAATTCATTTTCAGGGTTTCTACTCTACACCAAATGAAAAAATCGTGTAATATCGATTTAAATTAAATTCGCAAGTTTCCAAGTAACCCTTATTTAACTAGCGTCTACTTTTAAACCAAATAAATTCAACCCTTAAACATGCATCTAAATCAACCCATTAAATATAAAGCATGCGACACAAAGTTAAGGAAAAATCCCCGAAGGGCAAAACCTTTTATTTCTAGAACTTTAAAGAATTTACAAGACCATTGACTTACATACAACCTGATAATCGCCCACAAGTGTAACGCACGGTGTCTTCGGTAAACGTTCAAAGCAACGGCTAGAAACAGTGTGACACAGAAATACCCGCAGGTGTCGGTTCCTATGTCGGCGGCTGGAATTTTCCCTTTCCAGGAGGGCAGCAATGAAGAAGAGAACGACATCTCCACAAGGGTTGAACAAACCAAAGTTGTGTTCTTGGGTTACCAAAAAGATTCACAAAGGTTTGGCAAATGTGTGAATCAAAACATGAGTCTTGGGACTCAAAAATATGAAGACTAGAGTAATTTGGACTCTCAAAAACGTCTTCTAAAGTCTTGCAAAACAACTCCCCCGAAGTTGGTATTTATAGGAAAAAAGATGAAGAGTCCCACGTTCTTAAAACTCTAAAATTCTATCCAGCGTACAAAAAAAACAGCATTCTTTAAGGAATTTTCTCTATCTTCAAAAGGTCATAACTCCTTCACCGTAGCTCGGATTGAGGTGCCGTTTTTTCCAGTATGTTCGTTGCGGCGAGCTCTTCAACTTTCCAATTGACCAGACCTCCTAACTATGGATGTGAAATTACGAAAATGCCCTTGAACACTCCTATCGTGCCTTTTTTCACTATTTTGACTTCCCTTGCGTACCACTTGCATTAAGTCCCTAAAATCGTGGACGGTGAAGTCGTTGAGGCAGATGTGGGACATATTAATGGAGATGTTGAATGCTTGATTCCCGGAATTCGGATTGAGGCCGCCATGTGAGATCGTGAGGTGACGTGCCAAATGTAGCGGCGTACGACATACATAAATGTAACATGTTAGACATGAGAAAAATGTCCTTACAAATTTCCCCCTATGTCTATGCCGGTACATACATAAAAAATCCGAATTATCAAATATGAAATTGCCTATAAAAATCTACCCTCCCATGAACCCAAAACTGGAAAAGGTACAAATGAATAGTCTTCATCGTTTGTTCCTCAAATCTTCAGGAATCTCAAATCTTTTCTCATCAGGGTGTGCAAGTCAGAGATCATCAATGTAGTACCTACACACATGAGATAAAGAAAAATGCCAAGTGACGTATCGAGTTTGAAATGAGATAAACATAGATACGAAAATATGATAAGCATAAGTCAAATCTCAAAAACTCCCCCAAAATAAGATAATTCTTTCTCCCCCTTTTTATGATGTCCCCAAATAGACAAATAAGAAGAATGAATCAAACAAGCAAGCAAAATCGGGGCGTCACGGTATACAAATCAAGGCATCAATCAAATGACAAACGTGCTCTTGCAAGGAGATGCTAAAAAAAATCTTCGCAAACTATTTTTGATTTTTCAAAATTTTCATACAAAATAAAAAAATAGATACCATTTGAAAAAAAATGCTACAAAAATCACACCATGGATTTAAACTCAAACAACCAAGTCATGGAAACGGAATGAATGGGTGTGAACACATTCGATAGGTAAATCAACTCAATCAATCATATGTGCACGATGCATATGTGTACCCCTAACGAATGATCATCAAAAGTATCCTTAGGTGTAAAAATTTGTTGAATTTAAATGACATCGTCTTATGCAAATCAACAAATCAAAGTCAAAGTGATTTCCACACCAATAACGTCCAAAACTATGTAGCGCATTTTCAAGCATTTCAAGGACGTGCAAACCCGTTTTAAATTCTCCAACCAAACTCCCTCATATATATTTTCTTTTAGAGGTAATCTAAATTCTCAAACTTTGGAGAATTGGTGCAAAAACCTAAATGGCCCATAATTGGCATGAATTTCTTTTTATTGCCTTTTAATTTTTTCGGGCTCTTTTAACCTCTTTGGACCCCGGATAATAAGATTCCTCCATTTTTTAGGTCCTTTGGAACGGTGGCTTTTGCGCAAAGAAGAGATAATTACCTTTCGCAGCCCCTCCCCGTTCTTAAACAAAGCACACAATCTCACAAAACGGTTTTTATATGCACAGTTTCCTTATCAAAAATTTATCGCGCTTGGTTCGTTTTAAGGACAGGATTGAAGTGAAAACACCCAACCAACATGTGATAAGACAAGCACAATAATCAAAAAAATTCGTGCATGTGTGCAATAAAGGAAATTATGAGTCAAACATGTAGGAAGTAACACTTAAATGCATCTTAATGACTCCAAACATTATAAAGCACATGGATGAATTGACCTATTGTCTCAAAACACTATCAAATAGTCACATGAAAAAATGGAATGATGTTGTGACTCGGTCATCCAAAGTGTTCATCCATAAACGGTGCAACAAAAAAAATCTTTTTGTATTTTTCAAAATTTTTCAAAAAAAATATATATACAAAAAGTACATGTCACAACGCTAGCAAAAATATATCAAAAAGCATAACTAGCGTATGACAAACATGCAAACACAATCATCTATATGACATGGCAAGAGAAGAATCATGTGCAAGCAAACGGGAATCAACTTGTCTAAAATCTAGTTCCTCCAAAAGTGATTTCCTAACCCAAATGGATGAAACACGTCGACAAGGGGTTTTGGGAACCAACAAAATACTAGACTTCGAATTTCTAGGACCTCTTCCAAGATCAAAACAAAATCGCCTAAGGTAACCATTCCTACCACAATATGAGCATGTGTAAACGGGTGGGATGACACAGAAAGTGTGATCTTTTCTAGCGTCTTTGGAATTAGTTGACCCTCTAAAACAAATAATGGTTTTGGCTTTAGCATTAGAAGCATGAGAACACGATGAGCCATTACCATCACTATCAAACCTACTTGAGTCAGTCAAATCATTTTTTAACTTCAAAATTTTTTACTCAAGCAAAGACTTAGACTCTTCCAAATTAAGGGACGCCTTCTTCAAATTATCAATTAAACTTAACAGTTTATCACGCTCCCCCTCAATTAAAACAAACTTATTCCTAAGAGTCTTTTCGCGTGCCGTAAAATCATCGATTAATTTTTTATCCTCGACGGCACAAACGGGAACCCTAGAATTTTTTAAGTCCTCCAATTCCTTCTCTAAAACTAGGACTCTCTCATCACTCTTCTTTTTGGCAATTTGTAAAGAATCAAAATCAGTACACAAATTACCAAAGTGCTCACGACCAATATCACTTTGAGTTTGAAACTCTTGCAAATATTCAATCTTACTTTTAAAGAGAGAATTTTCTTTTTCCAAAACTTTAATTCTTTTGCAAAGTTTCAAATTCAAACTTTTTAATTTTTTAGCACGGTCGTGAAATTTTTCAAAAATAGGCTCCTCATTAAATGGGCGTTCCATTGAAAAATTGCGATTTTTTATAAAACTTATTTTCAAAAAAAATCAATATCACACAATTTTTGCGGAAAATAGGAATACGCGATAAATTAGCGTAACCCGCTCTGATACCAATTTAAAAACGTGAGTAGACAAATTGTATCAGAAAGTAAATCCTCGAAAAAAAATCAGGATCACGCGATAAATTAGTGTAACCCGCTCTGATACCAATTTGAAAAACGCGTGTAATATCGATTTAAATTAAATTCGCAAGTTTCCAAGTAACCCTTATTTAACTAGCGTCTACTTTTAAACCAAATAAATTCAACCCTTAAACATGCATCTAAATCAACCCATCAAATATAAAGCATGCGACACAAAGTTAAGGAAAAATCTCCGAAGGGCAAAACCTTTTATTTCTAGAACTTTAAAGAATTTACAAGACCATTGACTTACATACAACCTGATAATCGCCCACAAGTGTAAGACACGGTGTCTTCGGTAAACCTTCAAAGCAACGACTAGAAACAGTGTGACACAGAAATACCCGCAGGTGTCGGTTCCTATGTCGGCGGCTGGAATTTTCCCTTTCCAGGAGGGCAGTAATGAAGAAGAGAACGGCTTCTCCACAAGGGTTGAACAAACCAAAGTTGTGTTCTTGGGTTACCAAAAAGATTCACAAAGGTTTGGCAATTGTGTGAATCAAAACATGAGTCTTGGGACTCAAAAATATGAAGACTAGAGTAATTTGGACTCTCAAAAATGTCTTCTAAAGTCTTGCAAAACAACTCCCCCGAAGTTGGTATTTATAGGGAAAAAGATGAAGAGTCCCACATTCTTAAAACTCTAAAATTCTATCCAGCGTACAAAAAAAATAGCATTCTTTAAGGAATTTTCTCTATCTTCAAAAGGTCATAACTCCTTCACCGTAGCTCGGATTGAGGTGCCGTTTTTTCCAGTATGTTCGTTGCGGCGAGCTCTTCAACTTTCCAGTTGACCAGACCTCCTAAATATGGATGTGAAATTACGAAAATTCCCTTGAACACTCCTATCGTGCCTTTTTTCACTATTTTGACTTCCCTTGCGTACCACTTGCATTAAGTCCCTAAAATCGTGGACCGTGAAGTCGTTGAGGCAGATGTGGGACATATTAATGGAGATGTTGAATGCTTGATTCCCGGAATTCGGATTGAGGCCGCCATGTGAGATCGTGAGGTGACGTGCCAAATGTAGCGGCGTACGACATACATAAATGTAACATGTTAGAGATGAGAAAAATGTCCTTACACCAAAAATCATCCCAAATATCTACACAATAAATTCTAGCCTTTATTTTTCCAATTTTCGATTTGATTTCCGAGTTGGTACTTTCAACCCGGAGCTGCCATCTTGTAAAAATCATATCAAATCGTAGAAAAATCAGAAAATTACGCGGTCAGTGCCCACGCGACCATATCGAAAATATCTACAACTTTCGTGTTTTGGCTGAAAGCTAAATCAATTATCTTCCTAGTCAAAAATGACCCCAAAGGCTACGGGTTACGATTCATCACCTTCTTCAAGAAAGTTTCGGCCATTAAAGCTTCTCCCAAGCTTTTGTCGCCTCACCCAACGTCCTACAACCTCAACCAACTACAAATACACCTATATTAAGGGTTCTAAACATCCTAGAACCTGGAATCACCAATAAATTTCAGTTAAAACCTAAGTTTCTCCAATTTATCATTTTTAGGGATTTATTCGTTTTAACTCCAAAAAACCCGTTTTATCCACGAATACCCCACCCAAAATCATTAGGGTTTGTTATACCAACAATGATATGAGATATTTATGCTTAAAAACAAATAAAGCAAGTAAACAGTTGCCTCGTGGATAAAATCCGACGACCTCGAGTCGAATCCGGCGGAGTTTGGCCCGAGATCTCCATTTCTCTCCTCTTTTCTCTCCTCCTCTCTCTCTTCTCTCTCTTTTCTTTCTTTCTTTCTTTATTTCTTATTTTCTCCCTCTCCCTCTCTTTATAAAGAAAGAAAAAGGGTTATGCCCCTTAAAACCCAAAAACGACTCGTTTACCCGATTACGAGTTACTTTTACCTCTAAAACCACCCGAAACTTAATTTCGACAATCGGACACTCTTTTCCGACTATCTCGGACATTCCGAGACTCATGGCGCAGTCTAAATTTCCATCGGAGGTACTTGACCACAAATCACTGTTCTAACCCAAAATAATTAAGTGCGGTGTTCTACTCAAAATCTTACCTCTTTTGTCGCTATACTCCACGGCGACATATAATTAAATTACTTCGACCTATATAGTCCCAAAATAATTTATAACACCCTTCGAAAATTATTAAATCCTCGAAAATCCCAAAAATTACTATTTCGAGAAATTCTCCAAATTCCAAATTATACTTAATTATGGAATTTAATTGTCTCCAAAAGGACAAGTTATTACATACTCCCCCCCTTACATCGGAATTTCGTCCTCGAAATTCAGATATATCTAGGATCACTACAAATCCTAAACCTCAAGAGAAAGATACTAACCTAATGGTTCCCAACCATATGCTACACAACTATCACGATCGTAAAGTGACTCTTATACATCACATAATACCCATCCTTTATGATGCCTCTCGGCATGAATTTTCAACCTTATATACTATGCGGTATATAAAACCCTCTCAACAAGGTGCCCATAAACCTTTCTAACTTGTGCACATCTGCACAACCATAGCGAACGTTCGACACGTTACACTCTCTCCCAATAAGGGTCTCCTTTCCTCGGTGTAATACTCACCTATGGGTCCTCCCAACCCGCGAAATCAATTCTCCTAATCTCGGTGCCACTAACATTAACGAACTTACCTCCTACATAATACTACGGTCTAAGCATTACCCTACCTATACGAAACTAGTGTAATCCTAAATATATCCCTAGTGCCCAAGGCCTCTCTCAACTCCCGACATTTGCTTGGTTTCATGCGTGGGACGTCTCGCCAAAGCGAAATCCAAACAAGGAACCCTCCCGTTACACTACTCCCTCACGTTGTCGGTCATCGAGATATAGCGACCCAAGGCACACCAGCGGGACATCCTAAATCCTACCTACGCTAACCTATGAACGCATCTCTATTATTTTATCCTTCCGCCCATACGAAAGGAAACCTAACTAACCGAAGTGCCAACTTTCTGTAGAAAGTGTCACGAACATAATACCCAAATTGTATCTCCTCAAAATTTTGCCTTTTCATTAAGGCTGGTTATATTCCACAACCCAATTTCTCTAAGTCCAACCTCAACCACCCACTTGTGGTGAGGGGACCACTTTAGTGCTTTTCCATAGCACAATATCTCCATAAGTATATCAATATCATGTGGCTCATAGCCTAGTTTCATCCACACTATAAGACCTTTCCACAAAATCAACATCCTTGCATCCCATAACAGCTCCCCACTCCCGACGCCGTTAAGAGTCATGTGTGGAGTGTCTCGCAAAGCGAAATCCAAACAAGGAACCCCTCCACACATTAACCCTTGACTTCGTTGGTTATGGAGTTCCGTCATTTCAACATGCAACCGGGATATCCCTATCCCCTAATCCAACAAAAAGGTGATCTGAACTCCTATCTCTAACTAAGAGTCATACCACCCTGCGCTCGCACTCGTTTTTAAGTCCTTGCGCAAACAATAATGAGCTTTATCTTCAGCTCAACACTTATCCTGCGGACTTAAATCCTATATATAAGGTCGCCATATACACAAATCACAACAATGAATCCTCTACTCATCGAAGTTTCATATCCCATAACAAATAAGGTGAACTCAACCTATATCTAGGTGAGACACCGCAACAATAACATGTTCCCTCCAGGAACCATGGACACGATAGACTTGCCATTCTTAGCCTGCTATCGCTCCGATCAACCAAATACATTATATACTCACCATAATACCATACTCGTATAGACATATAAAACGAGTATCACAACCCAGATATATATATATATATACAATATATCAACACCCGCCTCTATGGCGAATGAAGGAAAATAAAATTCCGCTATTGCAAAAAAAAAACACATAAACACGCATGATATTATGTTATCGTGACCGCCATAACTCAAATTACACACACGAGTCTAGGGTTATCGAACGCCACAGCTTCCTCTGGCCACACCTCTTACCAAAATTCCTTAACTCTAGGCCCCATCCGGGCACCTTAACCTTGTCCTTTATTCCTACTGGAAAAGACTATCCGTGTGGCTCCGCACTCCACAACAGCATTTTCATCACTGGTCTTCCTGACCATAATGGAGTTGTCAACACCATCTGACACTATAACCTCGCTCCTTACAATCACCTTATTCATCCTCTTAACTTCTTTGTTAAAAGGAAACTCCACCACCGGTTCCAACAATCCTATTTCAACAAATCTCCCCATGTGGATGTCCCCTCAGGGGCACCTGAACACACCCACATTCTCCATAAGTGTTAACAACACTTCTCTAGTGAGCCTATCCTTCCTGGAAAGGACTCATTATCCATTGTACCTACCTCACCTCGGTACAAAGTTCACTTCTCCATAACGTTCTTTATTCACTGTCGGTCTTTGCCGACCCTTATGTGAATAATTACGAAACGAAATTCTTCTCCTTCCTGCAGAATTATGGGGACTCACGGTTAAAACTATCCGTAAGATCCCTTTGGAACCCTTGTCTCCACGGGGTAATTCAATCTTGAGTACCACTTTCTACCACAGTAGTACTTGGTTGCTCATAACTACTATACTTTAGTAGCCGTTGCAACAATCCTTAGCAATTTGCCACAAGGAGAGTGGCCTCTACCAAGGTCCACGTCCCCACTTCTATCAGCTTCCCCAGCTAAGCTCCACCTCCTGCTGCCCTCCAAGCTCCGCACACGATTCTCAATGAGCGCGTAAAAGATTTCTATAATCTTCTAACATGGCAGGAGAATGCAATCTCACAAGAGAAATCAACAATCCTAATCCTGGGGCTCTATAACAAATCGAGAGCAACGCTGAAAGCATAGTACGTCCGCACAGATTCCTAAGGACACTAGAACCTGATGCTCTGATACCATCTGTGACACCCCGCCTAATAAAATACCGGGCGATCACTCCTATATCAAATTATAACAGGAGTTACATATGGATCATTCTTAGCATCACTGTCGAAAATCCATTTAATTACTAATATCCTATTAGGCGAGCGTTCAAATTTTAACTTAACTACTCTTTTTAATCAATTAAAATAAAACATCCACAATTTAGTGCGTAAATAAAACTGAAATGAAAATGAAATAAATTAAAATAACCAAACACTCGGTTCAAATTATACAACCATATCGAATAACGTGCGAAGAATAAATAAAATCAGTTGGACCATTGGCCCGAATGTTTGTACAATATCTCCTCTCTAGAGTACAAGGAAAGAAGCGTCTACCGATAACCCACAAGCATCCACAACTGCTGCAGCAGACATTTGACTCGAAAGAATTCCATCCAGGAGTCCCTGTGTCTGGACACCTATGTATATATATAATATATAGCAAGAAAGGAAAAGTAGATAAACGGGTCAGAGCCCGAATTTTGAAAATATTTTGCAAGTACATAAATGCCTTATTATTTTGAAAAAGGTTTTATCTCATATTTAAATTGGTATTGCACTCCCATGAGATAGCCCTCACCTCTCCACTAACAGTGCACTCCTAGCGCATCCCTCTAGACATCCTAGTCAAGCTACCCTGCTAAACTAGTCTATCACCCAACCCACTATCAATCATAGATAGTCCAAGAAATGTACTAAGGGCTAAACTTCACCCCAGTCTCAACGCTATGCCATGTTCGTGCGTGGGGTGTCTCGCAAAGAGAAATCCAAACAAGGAACCCCCTCGATACACTACTATGCGGCACGGTCGATCGTCGAGATCCGCCAGTCCCTCAGTACAGAAAGATATATATAAATATATATATACCATAAACATTTATAATATTAGAGCACTAAGGATTAAACTTCTCCCCAGTCTCAACACAATGCCATATTCGTGCGTGGGGTGTCTCGCAAAGCGAAATCCAAACAAGGAACCCCCTCGATACACTACTATGCGGCAAGCTCGATCGTCGGGATCCATTAGACCCTCGGCACTCGATTTATACATATACATACATTTTACTATATACATCCGGATCTATCTCCCGGAATGAGATTACATTTACCAAGTATTTATCAATACTTATCATTTTCTCAAAACTTCCCATTTCCCTTTTTATACTCAGGAAATGTAAATATAAAAGCCAATTCATTATCATGAATTGCTTTAACAAATCATATACTTTTTAAAAGCCAATTTTATTATCATAAAAATGCTTTTCCTTTTCAAAATATCCCATTTCCCTTTTATATTCAGGAAATGTATTCAAAGCCATTTTCATTATCATAAAAATGCTTTGATCATATCATATGCTTCCACACCCCTTCTTCCATTCGGGAAGTTTTACCGAAGCTAATTTATATAACCCATTTCCCTTCCTATATCCAAGAAATGTAATTAAAGCCAATCCATTATCATGAATTGCTTTAATATATAATGCGTTCTAAGACCGCCCGTCCGGGTTTCCCCACTGTGTGCGCCCCTAAATGGCTATCATCTTCCAGGGCCTATCATCAAGACAACCTGGGATCCTACATCGCAAGACGTCGGGAAGTGGACATGTGCCTGCGGGATAGTCAAGACCACACCCAGAATCTCCTAACCAGCACAGAAAAATATATATCAACAAACGCTCACATGCCTATAGGACTATATCCACCCTGCATTCATTAGCCAGGGGGCTTCACCATACGTACGCAACTTCCCTTATGATAGCGATTTAGAGAGGTGTGTAATCCATATTTTATCAATTATGAAAATCATTTATTTACCGTTTTGAAAATATTCATTTTTATATTTTCAAAATCATTTCCATCATAACATATATATATACCTAAATCACACAGTGTATACATATCCTATATATTCTTCCTAGAATATATATAAATGGCCATAGTGGCCTATAGCATCCAGCGATGACCAATAATCCAAAAGATTACCTCAAGGAATCATAATCATGCATTCATATTAGCATGATCCTAAATCCAAAGTGTTTCCTTACTTTGACAAATAATAATTACCTTAGTCATCTCTTAAGGATTTATTTATCCTCAACACCCTCATTTAGGAATCCCCCATATCACAACTAGGTCCCTCATACAAGTCTCCAAATATAATTTAACTCCCCATAACCACAAGAGGAGAAAACTGGCAATTCTGCCCAAGGCGAATCGATTCGCCCCTTTTGCGAATCGATTCGGGCAGGCGAATCGATTCGGTTCCCCATCCGAATCGATTCGGAAATGGTTCTGCAAACAGGTACCTTAATGGCGAATCGATTCGGCCCACTGCAGTGTGACACCCCGACTAATTAAATACCGGGTAGCTACTCCTTTATTAAATCAATACAAAATGCCAAGCTGGTTCAGTTAATAGCATCACTGTCGAAAACATTTAATGATTACTAACCACCTAGTATTTAAAAAGTAAGTTGCTAAATTTTAATTTTAGTCTGGTTAACATACAGTAAAAGAATAATGAAAGAATAACAACCATTCACCATAACAAAGCAATAGAATAACCAACCGAATAATAATAAGTCCGGAGGAAAACTCCTCCGGAAAAATCCCACAACTGAAAATAATATGACAAGTCTGAATCCTGAATTAATTACATGCCTGAAGTCTGAATAACTGGAATAAATGCAATGCCTCTAAAAGAAATGGGCGACACGTCCTACAACTGATAAATGCTGAATATGGAGTCAAGATAGATGAAGCGTCTACAAGCAAAGTCCTGTAACTTCCACAAACAGCTACAGCTCGTCACCTGAATGAAAATCCTAAGCATGGTGTCCTTGTGGCTGGGCACCTAAAATGGTTTTTACAAAAATAGATTTGAAAGCAAATGGGTCAGAGCCCGAAAGTGGAAATCATTTTAAAAACAGCAAGTGTTTTAATAACATTAAAACATTAAATGCAAAATACATGTTAGGACGTGCACTCACATGAAATTCTCACCTCTCGACTACATGTGCACTCCTAACGTACCATACCCATCTAAATGACATACATGTCTAACCAAACCGTAAGAAGTTCTACCCCTTACTACTCGATTTCCATATTACGTTCTAGCGTTATCAATTAAATAGAGGGCTTTACTTAAACTCAGATTCTCAATTAGTAATACAATTCACTATCGATTAACCCGTTATGTTTTCTCAAAACATTACCATAAGTATATTCACAATACCAACATGAAAGTTCCCATTAATTAAGTGTATATTATTCACGTCATAAATATACAATACAAGCACCCCGAGACTAAGCAGCGGTGCACACATACTCTGCTATCCATCCCGGTACATCACGTACATAAGGATCACGCATTCCGAATCTCTCAGGAATCGTTCTCAGATAACAACAATCACAAACAATGGAGGCGAACACAGTCACATCACATGGGTCACGTACATACCTACGCTCCCACGATTAGCAGACTTATTAACATCCCAATAAGTCCTTCTCTGACCTATGTTCATCGAGGTACCAGTCTAAATCCGGGCAACACAAGGATTAGAGGGCCCTAAGCGAACATAAACCTCCCGTGATAGCAAGTATGGTAGGTATGTCATACACAAAATCATATACATGTACTAAGTAAGCACACATATTAGTAATCACCATAATTTATTTGTGGTACACTTCTTATTCTCGTACTGACATATAATGCTACACAATTTATATGTTCCCGGTTAATATAATTATTTAGGCCGTCAATAGTTCTCGCATCGTAATAGACACTCACGTCCTAATTCATAATTTCCCTTAGGTTCAAACTACAATTCTAGGTTTTACTCCTCATTATATCCCAAACATCCCAAATATATCAATTAATCAACAAGGAAGTGTTATCTCTTCATATAAACAAGGTTACGGGACACTCGGAACCAAAACAGGCTAAAAAGCCTAAACTGTCAGCTCGTTAGAAGTCTCGTTCGAACGAGGCTGTTCGAACGAGAGTTCGTTCGAACGAACTGGGTATCTAACGAGATCTCGTTCGAACGAAAGGCATCGAATGAACATTCAACTCGTTAGAAGGCAAACTGTCCACTCGTTAGAAGCTCGTTCGAACGACCTGGGTAGGTCTTCTAACGAGAGGCCAGTTTCGAGCCCAGAAATTCCTTAACTCGTTTTTCCATCTTTTCTTCCACTCTAATCTCATCTAAACATCAATCCAACAATTTTTCAAGGTTTCTAATCGTTCCTAAACAAACTTAGGTCACATACTAACGTGTTTTGTGGGATTAATTCATCCTAAATATCATCCAAATATCAAGTCTCTACATCTTCTTCCCCAATCACAATAACATGAACCCTAGAAATTAAATTCATCCATAAACATAAATAAATCCGTTTTTATGGTATAAAAGATGTATTTTTCTCTGAATAATCATCCTAACATTGTTCTACATGCAATCTCCTCATAAATTTTATAAATCTCTACATCCAATTCAATGGGTTTTTATCATTCTCCGAGAACAATGAAATTTTATAAATTTCCTACGCATGGAAGAAGCATTCTTTGCAAAATATGTAATTAAACCACTTGCCTTATGTGTATCTCTGATTTTGATGTCGAATTGATGAAGTGTTCTCTCTCTCTCTGCAGAATTCTCCTCTCTTCTCTCTCTCTGCAAGCCTTCTTCTCCAAAGTGACAATGGTGGCTGGGGTTTTGCCTTAGGAACTCTTTTGGAACTAATTTCAATAACCTCCGTAGCCCATTAGGTTATTAGTGGGTAATTGCCAAATCAGATATTAATTCCTAATTTTCGTGGGTTTTAATTCCCAAAAATCCAAAATTACCAAATTACCCTTATACGTTGCCGGTATGGCCTAAAAATGCCCCGGGACCCAAACTAAACCCCTGGCTAGTGTTTTCTGACTATTTCGACCCTTTCGGACGCGTTGGCGCACTCAAAACGACCATACGGTTAATAGAAATAAAATTCACTTTATAATTAAAATAATTATATTCCTGACGCGACTGTCACATGCGTCTCAACAAATTTTCCAAATTGCCATATTTCAATCTCACTACAAGTTTCATATTCAATATTCATATATAGTCCTATATACACATTATAATCAAATACCAACTCGCATCTCGCTAGTATTTTAATCCGGATTAATTTCCAATTAATACACATTTAATTCAATTAATTCCATAAATAAATATCACAAAAATACGGGGTATTACATGCAGAAACCCAAATCCCCTTAGGCGAATCGATTCGGCTTGTACCCGAATCGATTAGACCTGTTCGAGGGTCACAATTTGGGCTATTTCTCAAACTCCAAAATACCCAAAAATCAATCCAAATTCATTTTCAGGGTTTCTACTCTACACCAAAAATCATCCCAAACATCTACACAATAAATTCTAGCCTTTATTTTTCCAATTTCCGATTTGATTTCTGAGTTGGTACTTTCAACCCGGAGCTGCCATCTTTTAAAAATCATATCAAATTGTAGAAAAATTAGAAAAATACCCGATCAGTGCCTACGTGACCGTATCAAAAAGATCTACAACTTTCGTGTTTTGGCCGAAAGCTAAATAAATTATCTTCCTAGTAAAAAATGACCCCAAAGGCTACGGGTTACTATTCATCACCTTCTTCAAGAAGGTTTCGGCCATTAAAGCTTCTCCCAAGCTTTTGTCGCCTCACCCAACGTCCTACAACCTCAACCAACTACAAACACACCTATATTAAGGGTTCTAAACATCCTAGAACCTGGAATCACCAATAAATTTCAGTTAAAACCTAAGTTTCTCCAATTTATCATTTTTAGGGGTTTATTCGTTTTAACTCCCAAAAACCCGTTTTATCCACGAATACCCCACCCAAAATCATTAGGGTTTGTTATACCAACAATGATATGAGATATTTATGATTAAAAACAAATAAAGCAAGTAAACACTTGCCTCGTGGATAAAATTCGACGACCTCGAGTCGAATCCGGTGGAGTTTGGCCCGAGATCTCCATTTCTCTCCTCTTTTCTCTCCTCCTCTCTCTCTTATCTCTCTTTTCTTTCTTTCTTTCTTATTTTCTCCCTCTCCCTCTCTTTATAAAGAAAGAAAAAGGGTTATGCCCCTTAAAACCCAAAAACGACTCGTTTACCCGATTACGAGTTACTTTTACCTCTAAAATCACCCAAAACATAATTTCGACAATCGGACACTCTTTTCCGACTATCTCGAACATTCCGAGACTCATGGCGCGGTCGAAATTTCCATCCGAGGTACTTGACCAAAAATCACTATTCTAACCCAAAATAATTAAGTGCGGTGTTCTACTCAAAATCTTACCTCTTTTGTCGCTATACTCCACGGCGACATATAATTAAATTACTTCGACCTATATAGTCCCAAAATAATTTATAACACCCTTCGAAAATTATTAAATCCTCGAAAATCCCAAAAATTACTATTTCGAGAAATTCTCCAAATTCCAAATTATACTTAATTATGGAATTTAATTGTCTCCAAATGGACAGGTTATTACAACAGCCCCATGTGAGTTTGAGCTACCGGTGCTGGAGGCTGTTGCTGAGGCTGAGAAAATTATTGAGCCATGGCATTCATGGCTGCATTGATTACTTGAGTCATAATATTGACAACCTCCACTGCAGTCGTAGTCCCCTGAGGCACTTGGGACTCCACATTCTTTGCCCTGCTATTTACTCTAGCCGGGAGACCTCTTTTCGGTGGCATCTGAAACAAGAGAACTATATCACCACTTAGTTCAAAAAATTTCGCATCGCAGAAGTTGGTAAACGCAATATGAACACTACAATCCTAATAATATGGCTCTATTTCAAGAAAGATTATGGAAGAATGTAGAAAACCCGCACAGATCCTAAGACACTAGAACCTAATGTTCTGATACCACCTGTGACACCCCGCTGAAAATAATAACCAATGACCAGCCCTATACTAAGATAAAACAGGAATCTCAAGTGAATCATTCTCAACATCAACTGTTAAATCTATTAAAAACATAACTAACCACCTAATACTAAAATAAACAGATGCCAAAAAAATTCCTAAAACATACAAGAAACTACAAACCAATAATTCATATCTATAAAACATGATAATGTATAGACGTGTACAACAAAGGATATACCCGAATATGCTGTCGGGTCACAGACAATACAACATAAAGTGATAAAAACATAAATGATCTACATATATATACAACCCTTGGGTATACACCCAACCCAATATACAAAATGGATCCATAACTAGATTTACAAAAATAGGAAGATACTATAATAAAATCCTGTAACATTCTGCATTTGCTACAGCTTCAAGGACTCTGGACAGAATAGGCATCATTGGTGTCCTTGAGAAGGGACACCTATAATAAAATACAATATATGTATAGCAAGAGAAAAGATATAAATGGGTGAGAGCCCGAGGATTAAAAATAATTTTAGCAAGTGAATTAAAATGCATAATAATTATGAATGCACAAATTTCATAATTAAAGTGGTGTCGCAATCCAACTATAGCGCATACCTAAACGTAAGTATATAAAACTCAACTAAGATACCTGAAACACTCTAGGGATAATTCATCTTAAATCTACGCATAAACCTCATTCGCGTAACTCACTATACCTAAAACATTACCATATATCTACTTCTCCTATCGTCTCCTCTGTTTAGGCCCAGTCTTATACATTAATATGTCTCAATTATATTTTCTCGATTTCTAATTATTAATATTGATAAGTTATTAGCATAAGATATCACACCTCATCATTTATGCTAGAAATATTCACCCATTATAATATATATACCCAAGAACTAAGGACTAAAAATCTCCCCACGCCCAATATTGCGCTAAGTTTCGTGCATGGGACGTCTCGCAAAGCGAAATCCAAACAAGGAACCCCCCCGATACACTACCACTTAATATTTTCTATTGTGGGAATCCGTTAGGCCCTCGATCTATAGTACATACCCCTTACTTCCCGTCTATCGGCATAAGAGTATACTCATCCACTCGCATGCTACAAAAGACAAAACATAGTACATATCTTTATAACTTTCTCTAGTTATCATATTAAGATATCACACACTATCTATAAAGCTTATATAATATTACTCGAACGTATTATACATGATTTATCATCCTCTAACAAGTACAAATACATGACACACATAATATATTTATACTAATAGACTCTACATTGCTATCAACTTCCAAGGAACCGCGCACATGTCCCTGGCTTACCAACGTTCGGACTTGCTCACAACGACTTGGTAAGAACCTAATCGTAACAAATGGGAAGCGGCCATAGTTCCTAACCTGAGAGCAAGATGAATTATACCCAAGATGTATTACCCCCACCTCATTCACAATAAAATAGTGGACACTATGACCTGGGGATTATACTCTCCCTGCTCCTCAAGCTAGGGGGATTCACCCACATTGCGCAACTTCCCTTGATAGCACTAGAGGGGTACGTAGCACATAATGTATATATCACACACACAAGATATATACATTCGATCACATCATATATACAAACCATAACATAGGGTATATACATTCACGCCATACATACATACTATCTCACGTCCGCATGTTAAAAAAATAATGAATCCAACTATATTTATATAACTCTCATATACTAACCAATACACTCTCGCATACCTTCCCCATTCATTTTATTATACAGTACCTCACTTGAAACTTACTAATCCATCAAACCTATGATATGAATAGTCAACCAATTGAACAACACTAAGGACTCCTGACATCCCTCTCTCACTCAGTCCATATTCGGCGTTAAGTAAATTCCTATAACTCGGAGAATCTACGAAAGGATTCAGTATGTTAAACTCCTAAATATACTTCCATAATAGCCTCGATGTAACCCCATTATTGTGTCATGTCATATGCCCAATGCTTATCTCAAAACATATTTATCGCATCATATTAGACGGTTTCCAAGCCCTAAACCCAATAGAAAGGAGTCACCCCAAAATTTTCAAACTGCAGGGACCGGACTGGACCGGACCAAAGGTCCCCCAAAATGAATTGGTCCGGTTCCTTAAAAATAGCAATAAACTTTTTATTATTTGACCGATCCAATGCCTCACATAAATTAGTCGGTCCACTATAAAACGAACTGATCCGATGGTCTTCTACCCAAACCGATTCGGTCCTGTATCTTTATTCTTATGAGATTTATACCCCAAAACCTTACTCTACACTTGACAAGATCCTCCCTACATCTCTAAAACCAAATTCTACTTCACTCTAACTCTCTCCTAACATCAAAACCCATCCTAAATATTATACCCACCATTTTCATCATCAAGTCAACAAATATCACACTAAATGTAAGATTTACTCATAAAACTCTAGGGTTCAACCATTGAAGCTCAAAATGAACTAAGTCACCAAAACAATTTTGAGATAACTCACACACACAATTATTTAGCAAGTTTAATAACTTGCCTCAAAGTTGTAGAGGTTGAATCTTCCTCGAATCCACATATTTAAGCCAAAAATCTCCAAAGCTCCAAGTTTTCTCCTCTTTTCTTCTCTTCCTCTTCTTCCATTTATTTCTCTCTCTCTCTCTCTCTAGGGGTTTCTCACAATCAGATGGCCTAACTCTTCCAAGCCTAAATAACCCTTATCTCTAACAACTCCTAACTTTTAAATGATAATACACACTTAAAATGACTCGTTTACCCATATTTGGGTCAAACTAGATCAAAATACTCCCTAACCCAAATTTAACCCCCTGACAGTCATTTTGACTTTCTCGACCCATCCCGGATCAACCTTGCACTCTAAATATTTATCTGAGACTCCTAATAAAATAAATTTGTTTCACCACAATATTAAATTCCTATGTCCTTGAACACACGGGGTGTTACATTTTTTGGAGTGTTGTTGGAGATTTATTTTACTTGCTTTCGTAATTTAAATTTACTTTACATTCCACCGCTTTTATTATGAGACTTTCATTTATGGATTTGGTGGGTCAATCAGTTCCACAGTTATTTATGGTTTCGATAAGATGTTATAGTTGGATTAATTCATTTGGGTTTTATATTTATTTGGAGTTGGATTTATTTTGGAGTTAGCATGGTGATGGATTTTTCAATTGCAAGAATGGTTATATTTGTTCGATAAATTTGATTATATCATGTAGAAATTTTTTAAATGTCTTATATTTCTATCACATGCTAAGAATGATAACTTATTTAGTGACCCTCGACGTAGTTTGGCGCCGATGGATGGCCACCTCTCTTGCCAGAAAGCAGGGGTGTTACATAACCATGTCGGTGCCCTTATGTGTGGATTCAAAATTTCCTAAGCATCTTTTGCATAATATGTCATAATTCTCGTAAACTCTTCTGTAGTGACATCGTAAAAAATAGCGTTCACATCACTGAAATTAAAATTTGAGGCATTCTTTTCAGTCACTTTTGATAAACCACCTTCTATGGGAGCAGACCACCCTTGATCAACAGAGATCCAAATGTTCTCGTCAATAGATTTCAGGAAAAATCTCATCCGCCCCTTCCAATAGGAATAGTTTGACCCATCAAACATAAGAGGTCGGGTAACGAAACTTTTTCCTCACATTTAAAATCCATCTAAATCCCTAAAATGCACTAAATAGGGATCAACACGATAATTTGGTGTACATGTTATCATTCTAATTTGAAAAATGTGCTAACAAGTGCCAATTATCATAAACGAATTATCAAACACAAATCTTTCATTTTCATTTCCAATTCAATTAACTAAATGAGTAATTAACCAATTTTAATTTAGCACCAATTAAACATTTGTTATGCGAACTAAACCAATTTCATCTTGCATAAAACATGCATCTAGGGGAGTAAGAAAGAATAAAATAAATCAATCACTCGCAACATGACGATGTACAAGAAAAACCTACAGCGGAAAAAACCCCGGATGGCTTAGCCACGCAAATCCACTATATCATATATAGATATTATGTGAGGATGGAATAGACTTATTGATAGACTCGGTGACTTTAAGAGTTGATGCACTCTTTGCTCCTTGAACCTTCTTCATAACCATCGATGGGAACCTTCCAACGGCCTTCACAAAGCAAGTGCCTCCCGCCTCAAGATATCCACTGATCTTTTTCCTTCAACTAGTTTATCCATCACCACAACAAACACATGTACCACTGCATGAAAAAAAAACTTCCACGAGATGCAGAGTAAAATTGATCTTGGTGCTCAAATGTGAGATCTCAAACTAATATATCATATAGATTATTGGATCTCAAACTAAGGGTGTAAACTAGGGTTTAGGAGGATCTTGTTTATGTGTAAAAAAATATTTTCGCAAACCTTTTCTCTATATTTTAAAAATCTATGCCAAACCTTTTATTTATAGATTTTTGCAAAATGATGGTAACACGCATTGCGAGGCATCTCATTCGAATGAAACTCAAGGTCGTTCTAACAAGAATGATAACCGCATTGGAACAAACCTATAAGTCATTCAAGCGATACAATAAATCTCATTTGAAGGAGGACCGATCGAGCTTCTAACAAAATGTTTCTTCTAAGATAGAATGTTTTCGTTTGATGCTCGTTCAAAGCTCATTTGAACAAAACCTCTTAACTATTTTGAACGAAAAACATAACTCATTTGAACGAAGTTAAAAATGAAAAATATTTTCTTTATAAAATCTTTTTCGAAAATGGCCTCAATAAAACTTTTAAAAACTTAAACACTCAAAACTAAATCCAGGGATCAAACATAATACAAATTTATTCCTTTTTGAGATCCCATTTATAACATGAAGCTCGACATGTATTTTATTTTCACCTTAACTTGGCCGCCACAGTCTTCAATATGGATTATAGGCTTACAGGACAAACCGAATTCAATCCTAACCTACGACTCAAGTAGTTTTGTCCAATAGAAATTAAGCCAATATTTTAAATTTACATTAAACATTTAACAAATTAAACATATTTTAAAATTTCCCTTACACATATATCATAATATATAATTTACACAATGTACCAGATTTGTTGATGCTCTGAAATTTCCAACAACAAATTTGTTGAATAAATAATAGATGTTGAATTCGAAAGGGAATGCAAGCACGTGAATTTTCGTCACAATGTTGGATTCAAACCATTTAATACCCTTGTGGTTATCATTATTAGACGTGTGAAATTGAGAATCATGCTCATAAAGTGTTGTGAAAAATAGGGCACAAAGAATTTAGAGAGTGAGGAAAGTTTTCGTTTCACTTGGTATGTAAATACTCAAGGGTATGGTCCCTATTTATACTAGAAAGTAGGCATTCGAAAAGACACTTACTAATTGTGTGATACGAGTCGATAACTACGATTTTATATTTTTTAAAACATTTCTCATATTTTTCCTTATTTTTATAAACATTCCTGTCTTTTAAAAGAAATAATATACAATTTTTATTCCTTTAAATCATTTAGAATTCTGTTAATAAAACATTTTGTAATAAGGAAAATGGGATATTGCATTATGATTGGTTGGTTTAAAAGTATGTGTTCACTCATTGGTTGCATTTAAACTTAATGGGTGAATTTTCTCAAGGCTTGACACATAATGTGTTTCTTCACACTCACATATTGGAGGATTATCTCACACCGTTGGATCAAATCCATAAGCGGTTATAAAAATGACCTGTGTGAGAGATATCATAACCAGTAGGAAGATAGAAACATGTTAACTTGTTTTTGTCAATTATCATATCGAGTAATCTTCATTTATGCCCCTTGGATCTCCACCGCCCGGATTAAAATGTTCCTAGTCATTCATTTACATAGTCCTTCACCGGCTTCTAGGATTTCCTCTCAGGCATCTTTAAAGTCTTCCCTTCTCAGTCCGAGTGAAAGTTTTTCAGTCTAGAGAGATGAGAAAAAAGAAAAGATGAAAAAAGAGAAAAACATAGATCAGAGAGGGGAAAACCCCATCACATTAGATAGAGAAAAGAAAGAGCAGGGAATAAGGGGAAAAGAGGAAGAATTGGGTTTGAATCTAAAGAAAAAATTTCAAATGTTTTTCAAAAATGTAAAGGTTTTTTTTTACTCAAGTACAAAATAAATAGATTAGATCTTAAGTGTTGGTAAGTCCGAACATGATAAATATGGGATTGGATTTAATGAAAATCAATAAATTGTTTCTAAATATAAGATTACCACATCTATCAAAGCATCAAATAATTTTGAAATACAACCAACACTTGAGAAAACTGGTGTTTTAAAAATTCATGTTTTACAAAATTCAATTTCCAAAGTAACAAAGACTCTTAAACCTCCCAAACACGGGCAATGGAAAATTCCTAAATATAAGTGCCCTCCCATTAGAGACATTGAAAATAAGCCAATATATTTTTCAATAAAACCTCATACGGAGTCTAGTATTAAACACATTTTTCAAAAACAAGGCAATAAAGTAAAGCCTAGTTCGGATCAATAGTGCTCGTCTTGCAATGTTTTCGGGAACATAAAAGAGGAGTGTTTTAAAATTAGATTTAATACTCTAGTGTACAAGAATTTTAACTACCCTCGTGTGAATAATAATAAATATGTTCTCCCAAATCAAAATTTTAATCAACAAAAATTTGGGAAAACCAAAAATAAGTCTAAATCCAAATGAAAACCAGAATATAGGACTTAGGCCTTTCGCTACTGTAATACCCCGTATTTTTATGCTTTCTAAATTTTGGGATTTATTAAATTTAATGTAAGTTATTAATTTAATATAAATACGGAAATTAATTATTTTTGTAATTACTAACGTGACGAGAGTTAGTAATCATTGGAAACTTAATATTGGTTCTATTAAATGTCACGGGTGAATAAAATGATAATTTTGGAAATTTAAGTCGGGACGCGCCCGTGTCGTGTCGGGACTAAATGCTGATTAATAAAAGTGAATAAATTATAAGTCACCTGTATGGTCATTTCGAGTGCACCAAAGTGTCCGGAAGGGTCGAGATAGTCAAAATAATGTACCCGGGAGTTTAGTTTGGGTCTCGGGGCGTTTTTAGGCCTAATTAACACCCCGGGAGGGAGTTTTGGACATTTTACATTTTTAAGCCTAAAAACCCACGAAAATTGTAAGGTTATATTAGATGCTTAGGGTTGTCTTCTAGGGTTAACACAACCAAAAACAAGTGACGGCCATGGGAGAAGGAAAAAGAGAGCTTGCCCAAGAGTTCTAGGCCAAGAACTCCTCCATTTGCGCCGCCGCCAAATGATAAATCGCGTAACGAGGATCACCAGCACACCGATTTCATCCACAAATCAGAAACAAAAAAATTCCCAGGCAAGTATTTATGTTGCTTAATTTCGTTAGTGCTTCATTCATATTAGCTTAGGGTTGATTAGTATGAGTTTTTATGAAAGAAAACCCATGTTGGTGATTAGAAATCGCATGTTGTAGTGATATAGACAATAATCTGGAAATCCCGTTCACATATAGATTTGAACCACGAATTTATAGTGGTTTAGAAGTAGAAATTCCGGGAAAAGAATAAGAAGAACTAAGTTAATGAAATTTCTATGGTTCATGAGAATTATATAAGTTTTGGCCCTTTTAATCCATGAATCTTGATGAAAACTCGCATGCTTTACGTAGGATATTGCTAATTTGGGTTTATAATGTTTGTGGTATAAATTTCTGGGAGTTTGGGAGTTAAAAATTTGGATTTTGATGATGTTGGATGATAGAACCCGTAACTGATATTCTGCAGATTCGCCATACCTGTTTGATCGATCGATCGAACCAGGAGTATCGATCGATCGACGCATCGATCGATCGACGCATCGATCGATCGAGCTCCTGCCATCGATCGATCGACCCCTCCTGGCAAACTCATAATTCTCCTCCTAGATAGTTGAATTCAATTTAAATGAGTAATAATCTTTGGGCATCCTTATTAAAATATTTTGGGAGATAAAGAAGACCAGTAGGACTTATTAATAATATGAAACCTTTAATGTAAGACGAGATTTACATTTTACGGGGATGTTTACATATAAGGGACGATGGAACTATGTATTAAAGGGGGAGACGCGTAAGGTAGTTACGTTGGAAAATAAATGAGTACCTACTGAAATTACACTTGGGAGGATAGAAATCCACGAGTGTCACTTGATAAGTTGGGATAATCCCACAAATTAAGATAAGAGGCAAACGTTATACGTGATAACAAATAACGAGTAATAAGGACAAATATCATAATTATGAGTTGTAAGTATGTACCTAAAGTTGATATGGTAATAGTAGTATATTTATATGATTGTGTTTATGCATATACTATATACGTGTGAAAATCATGCCCGCGCTACTTGCTATCCCCGAGGTTATCGCGCTGGGATAGTCTTATCTCGATGGGACCTTTATGGGGGGATATTGACTCGTACCCTAGAAGATAGAAATCCTTTGGTACAGGCTATCGGATCGATAGTCAGACGGTCCTAAGAGACGTGAGGGCATGTGATGACCTCTTAGAGACTTGGAAACTATGCTTCGCCTCAATATTGTTTGTGTTTTGTTTCAATACAGTTCGAGAGTGATTCCGAACTTGTATTTTCCCTTAGTACGAGTGATATGGGGACTGGATAGCAGAGTATGCCCGCACCATAATTATTATGTGGGGTGCTGTTAGAATATATATATATATATATATATATATATTATATGAGTATCTAATATATATATATATTTAAATCTAGAATTTGGGGACTACCTGTTGTGTCTACGGTAAGTAAGAAAGGAATAATTATTTCAATTTGGTAATAAGTGTTTGAAAAGTATAATATGTTACTGAGAAACTTTATTAGTAAATAAGGTTTAAATGAGAACTTTGTTGTTAAATAAAATTAACCTCTTAAACAATTGAATTTGTCAGTTTAAATCTTACGAACAACCTAAGATAAGATAAGTTAAACCGTTGGGAAGGTTAGTGCGATAGGCGTGCACATTAGAAGAGAGGTGGGAATTTCTCAAGAGAGTGACGCCCTAATATGTTGTTGCATTGGCCAATAAACATTTTAAATACTTGTTGAACAAATTTTAAATCATTTTTACAATCTGGGCTCTGACCCATTTCCATTTTCTTTTCTCTTTTGTATATATGTATATATTACAGGTGCCCAGCCACAGGGGCGTCTTGCATAGGATCCTTTGGAAGGAACTTGGTGCAGCTTAGGTGGGAGTTGCAGGCCTTTTGTTTAGACAATCTTATTTGTTGATTCCACTTCTAGCACTAGTTATTCAGTTGGGCATGTGTCACCCTTTTCCATTATTCAGTTGCTTATCGGATATTGTGATTTGTTTATTTCCAATATTTATACTTTTGGATTTATTACTATTAGGATGTTTTCCTTTAAGTTTTAATGTTGGAATCACTTAGTTGGATGTTTTATTAATTGGATTGTTTGTTCCAGTATATTATTGGGTCATTCTTAAATTATGAATTATGTAAAGTTTTAAATTGTTGGTTTTAAAAAAAAAATGGAAAGTAATGTCTAAAATGGTTTTGACACTTAGCTTAATTATTTAGGGTGTTTAAATTGGAAAAGTTATTTTTACGACAGTGATACTAAGAATGAACCGACTGTTCATCTTGATTATAATTTAATAAAGTACTGATCACCCGGTATTTAATTAGGCGGCGTGTCACAGGTGGTATCAGAGCATCAGGTTCTAGTGTCCTTAGGATCTGTACGGCTTATTTCGCTTTCAGCTTAGCATTTTTGTTATAGAGCCCTATTTTTAGGACAGTTGTATTCTTATATTTACGCTTACGTCTTCAGCTATTAAAGATTTGATAATAACTGTAGACTAATAAATCTCTTCGCATTTTAGATGCCTCCGAGATGTACACCAAAGGATAGGCGTGCCGAAGCCAAGCAGCCAGTAGCTCTGGCTCAAGGAATGATGAATGCTAATGAGGTAGCCGCTGTTGTTGCTCAGGCGGTGAATGCTGCGCTAGCGGTAGTACAGCAGGCTCCACCCCAAGTTCAGGCAGTGGCACCAGTACCTTCACAGCTTCCATCAGCATGGGAGCGGGTTAAGGATGCCTTTCGGAAGGTGCATCCCCCTGAGTTCTCGAGTAGTTTAGATATCATCATTGTCAGCCAGTGGAAGAAAGACATACAGAGGCATCTGCATATGTATGAGTGCACAGACATGCAAAAATAGCTGTTGGCTTCCTTCAAGCTAGTGGGGGCCGCTTTGCAGTGGTGGGAGTCCACCACCACCTTGGAGGAGAGGGATGTTATCCCGATTCAGTTATTCTGGGAGCGGTTTGACCGTAAATATTTTCCATCCGTCGTGCAAACTGAGATGAGGCAAAGTTACTGAACTTGAAGCAGGAAAATTCTAGTGTTGTTGAGTATAAAGAGGATTTCACAAGATTTCTCACTATAGTGCCAGATGAGGCACCCAGTGAGAGTAAGAAGATACTATTGTTTGTGGACGGGTTAGCTTGGAGGATCCGTCAGCACCTTATAGAGAATCTGTCTCTGAGTACCTACACAGATGTACTCAATGCTACCCTACTGCACTGTCAGGATCACCGCTTCTATCTGCAGGGAAGCAAGCGAGCAGGAGAGTCTGACCAGTAGGGCAGGACAGGGGGTAGTGGTGCTAGCGGAGCACCGACATCTCAGGGGTAGACTCGTCAGCATAAGCAGAGTTCCCATCAGGGGGACCCTGCCAAGCGACTCCGATCAGGTGATTCCAGGCACGAATTTGGGAGATTTAGGCAGGGCCAGCCTAATCAGCAGGGTTAGCAAGGCCAACACCGCCAGCAGCAGGGTCAGCAACAGGGCCAATAGGGCCAACAGCATTTTCATCAGGGTCAACAGGGCCAGTGGTGGGGTGGTAACGGCCAACAGGGTCGTGGTCAGCGGGGTCAGAGGGGAGGTAATTTCAGGGGCCGATGTTTCATGTGCGGCAAGAATGGCCATAAGCACCAGGATTGTCCAGAGGGTGATAGGGCCCCACAGCAGCAGGGTGCCTGTAATGAGCCACAGAGGCCCTTTTTTCCAGCGGCCCTCCCAGCACCAGCTCAGGTACCATCCCTACCAGCCATTCCAGCCACTCCGGTGCAGCAGAGGCAGTTACAGTACGGACGTGTCTATAACGTCCACCAGGCAGCAGCTCCACAGGCACCGCTCTGGATTGAGGGTATATTTCCTATCCATGGTACTATGGGCCGGGTTTTATTTGATAATGGGGTGGCGCACTTTTTTATAGCTACCCATTTTGCGATGGCCTTAGGGTTATTAGCCACAAGAGAGAGCACGGTAATGTGTGTAGACTCGCCACTCGGAAATGGATCGCTAATTTTCTTTATATGCCGGGGTGTGGGAGTAGAGATTGGTAGCTTGGTATTACCATCAGACATGTTAGTCTTATATATGCATGAGCACGACGTTATTATCGGTATGGATTGGCTCGCGGCTTACAGAGCCATGATAGATTGTTTCGGTGGGAGTATTATTTTTGCCATTTCGGGGCAAGACATGTTTGTAGTGGCGATGCCTCGCCCACAGGGAGGCTCGACCGCTCATTTGTATTACATAGAGGAGGATACCTCTAAGGAGGTTGTGATTCCCTTAGACTCGATCCCAGTTGTTCGTGAGTACTTCGATGTATTTCAGGAGATACCAGGCCTACCACCCAGTCGAGAGATAGATTTTGTCATAGATTTATTACCGGATACTCAACCTATAGCACGCGCTCCATACGGTATGTCTCCGGCGGAGATGCGAGAGTTACGAGATCAGATAGAGTAGCTGTTAGGTCAGGGCTTCATTCGCAGGAGTACCTCACCTTGGGGTGCTACAGTTTTGTTTATGAAAAAGAGAGATGGTTCACTAAGGCTATGTGTGGACTACCGGGAGCTGAACAAGGTCACAATACGGAACAAGTATCTGTTGCCGCGAATCGATGATTTGTTCGACCAGATGAGGGGAGCAACTTTCTTTTCGAAGATATATCTGAGGCCAGGGTACCATCAGCTACGTATTAGGGAGTAGTATGTTTCAAATACTGCTTTCTTGATGAGATATGGGTCCTATGAGTTCAGAGTGATGCCATTTGGACTCACAAATGCTCCATCCATATTCATGGACTTGATGAACCGAGTGTTCAGAGAGTTCTTGGATCAGTTTATCATCGTCTTCATAGATGACATCCTGATATATTCACACTCCGAGGAGAAGCATGTCGAGCACTTAAGGCAGGTTCTTCAGACTCTACGAGAGCATCAGCTGTATGCTAAGTACGAGAAGTGTGGGTTCTAGTTACGTGAAGTGCAGTTCTTGGGACATGTTGTATCTGAACAAGGGATATCAGTTGACCCGAGTAAAGTGTCAGCGGTGAGGGAGTGGGGACAGCCCACGACACCGAGAGAAGTACGTAGTTTCTTGGGATTAGCTGGATACTACAGGAGATTCATTTGGGGGTTCTCCAAAATAGATGGTCCATTGACGGACCTGACTCTTAAGGGGGTACCATATGTTTGGGATGATGCTTGTCAATTGGCTTTCGACAAGCTGAAAGACAAGCTTACTTTAGCATCGGTCCTTGCTTTACCTAAGCCGAGCGTGGAGTATCTGGTTTACACCGACGCCTCTTTACGGGGACTTGGGGGAGTACTTCAGCAGGAGGAAAAGGCTATAGCTTTTGCCTCCCGCAAGCTTAAGACTCACAAGAAGAATTACCCCACACACGACCTAGAGTTAGCAGCGGTCATTTTTGCATTGAGGATATGGAGACACTATTTATTGGGGGAGAAATTTTGCTTGTTCACAAACCACAAGTCACTGCAGTACCTGTTCACTCAGCGAGAGCTGAATATGCGTCAGTGCAGGTGGTTAGAGTTTATGAAGGACTATCAGTTAAACATACAGTATCATCTAGGGAAGGCCAACGTGGTTGTCGATGCATTGAGCCGTAGGCCGGTAGATGATGTAGCGGACATCTAGAAAGCAAAGTGGAAGGAGTTGGGCCACCAGGAAGCAATAGCCCATTCCTTCATATATGTCATGATAGTGACACTCGAGATTCTTATGAGAGTAATATAGGCACAGACTGCAGACCTATTTTGCCAGGAGCAGATTGTACGACTTTTAGCTGAGGGTGCTGAGTCATATTCTGTTAGTTCTTATGGAGGTTTGAGATTTAATGGGAGATTAGTGGTCCCAGAAGGAGCAGATTTACGTCATACAGTGATGACCCAGTCTCACGGGTCCTGATTTGCGGTGCATCCTGGGGGAGATAAGATGTACCAGGATATGAGGCGGCAATACTGGTGGAGTGGGGTGAAAAAGGACATCACTGACTTCATGTCAAAATGTTCTACCTGCCAGCTGGTAAAGGTGGACCACCAGAAACCGTCAGGATTACTTCAGCCATTGGAAATACCCACGTGGAAGTGGGAGAGTATTTCCATGGATTTTATTACTGAGTTGCTTACATCACAACGGGGCCACGATTCCATCTAGGTGATTGTGGACCGTTTGACCAAGGTGGCTCATTTTCTACCGGTACGAACAGATTATACCACGGGTCAGTATGCTCAGTTGTTCATTACTGAAATTGTCAGATTACATGGGGTGCCCCTGAATATTGTGTCAGATAGAGACAAGATTTTCGTATCGCGTTTCTGGGAGAGCTTTCAGGAGGCTATGGGTACAGAGTTGAGGTTGAGTTCAGCTTATCACCCACAGACATATGGACAAACAGATCACACTAATCAGATGTTAGAGGATATGCTACGCATGTGTGTCCTTGATTTTGGAGGAGGCTGGGAGCCACATCTTCCACTGGTAGAGTTCGCTTATAATAACTCTTATCAGTTCACGATTGGCATGGATCCACTCGAGGCTTTGTATGGAAGGCCTTGTCGTTCCCCAATGTGTTGGCTAGAGGTGGGGGAAAACAAGTTTCTTGGACTAGAGGTGATTCAGGAAACCTCCGCGAGGATTGAAATTATCAGGAGTCGCATTCGAGTATCCCAGGACAGACAGAAAAGCTACATCAATGCAAAATAGTTCTTCTGAGAGTTTAATGTGGGGACCAAGTATTACTACGTGTATCTCCTATGAAGGGAGTGATGAGATTCAGGAAGAAAGGGAAATTGGCCCCGAGGTATGTGGGACCATTTCCCATTATCGAGAGGATTGGGCCAGTGGCGTACAGATTGGGACTGCCAGAGCATTTACATCGCATCCACGATGTATTCCACATCTCGTCGTTGAGACGATACCTTCGGGATGATATGGCCCACACCCACATCGCGATAGAAGAGATAGACTTACAGCCTGACAGCTCTTACGAGGAGAGACCAGTGGCTATCCTAGACCATAGCGAAAGGAGATTGAGGTCGAAGGTAGTTCCACTTGTACGGGTCCAGTGGGAGCATCATAATGTGGAGGAATCCACCTGGGAGCGCGAGGCAGATATGCGCGAGAGATACCCGGATCTATTCTTACCAGGTATGCCTTATTTTCTGAATTTCGGGACGAAATTTCGTTATTAGGGGGGAAGTATGTAATACCCCGTATTTTTATGCTTTCTAAATTTGGGAATTTATTAAATTTAATGTAAATTATGTAAGTTATTAATTTAATATAAATCCGAAAATTAATTAATTTTGTAATTACTAACGTGACGAGAGTTAGTAAGCATTGGAAACTTAATATTGGTTCTATTAAATGTCACGAGTGAATAAAATGACAATTTTGGAATTTTAAGTCGGGACGCGCTCGTGTCGTGTCGGGACAAAATGTTGATTAATAAAAGTGAATAAATTATAAGTCACCCGTATGGTCATTTCGAGTGCACCAAAGTGTCCGAAAGGGTCGAGATAGTCAAAATAATGTACCCGGGGGTTTAGTTTAGGTCTCGGGGCATTTTTAGGCCTAATTAACACCCCGGGAGGGCGTTTTGGACATTTTACATTTTTAAGCCTGAAAACCCACGAAAATTGTAAGGTTATATCAGATGCTTAGGGTTGTCTTCTAGGGTTAACACAACCAAAAACAAGTGACGGCCATTGGAGAAGGAAAGAGAGAGCTTGCCCAAGAGTTCTAGGCCAAGAACTCCTCCGTTTGCGTCGCCGTCGCCGTCAAACGATAGATCGCGTAACGAGGATCACCACCACACCGATTTCATCCACAAATCAGAAACAAAAAAAAATCCCAGACAAGTATTTATCTTGCTTAATTTCGTTAATGCTTCATTCATATTAGTTTAGGGTTGATTAGGATGAGTTTTTATGAAAGAAAACCCATGTTGGTGATTAGAAATCGCATGTTGTAGTGATATAGACAATAATCTAGGAATCACTTTCACATGTAGAGGTTAAAACACGCATTTATTTTGGTTTAGAAGTAGAAATTCTGGGAAAAGAGTAAGAAGAACTAAGTTAAAGAAATTTCTATGGTTCATGAGAATTATATAAGGTTTGGCCCTTTTAATCCATGAATCTTGATGAAAACTCGCATGATTTACGTAGGATATTGCTAATTTGGGTTTATAATGTTTGTGGTATAAATTTCTGGGAGTTTGGGAGTTAAAAATTTGGATTTTGATGATGTTGGATGATAGAACCCGTAACTGGTATTCTGCAGATTCGCCATACCTGTTTGATCGATCGATCGAACCAGGAGTGTCGATCGATCAGCGCATCGATCGATTGAGCTCCTGCCATCGATCGATCGACCCCTCCTGGCAGACTCATAATTCCCCTCCTAGATAGTTGAATTCAATTTAAATGAGCAATAATATTTGGACATCCTTATTAAAATATTTTGGGAGATAAAGAAGACCAGTAGGACTTATTAAAAATATGAAACCTTTAATGTAAGACGAGATTTACATTTTGTGGGGATGTTTACATATAAGGGACGATGGAACTATGTATTAAAGAGGGAGACGCTTAAGGTAGTTACGGTTGAAAATAAATGAGTACCTACTGAAATTACACTTGGGAGGATAGAAATCCACGAGTGTCACTTGATAAGTTGGGATAATCCCACAAATTAAGATAAGAGGCAAACGTTATACGTGATAACTAAATAACGAGTAATAAGGACAAATATCATAATTATGAGTCATGAGTATGTACCTAAACTTGATATGGTAATAGTAGTATATTTATATGAATGTGTTTATGCATATACTATATACGTGTGAAAATCATGCCCGCGCTACTTGCTATCCCTGAGGTTACCGCCCTGTGACAGTCTTATCTCGATGGGACCTTTATGGGAGGATATTGACTCGTACCCTAGAAGATAGAAATCCTTTGGTACAGGCTATCATATCGATAGTCAGACAGTCCTAAGAGACGTGAGGGAATGTGCTGACCTCTTAGAGACTTGGAAACTATGCTTCGCCTCAATATTGTTTGTGTTTTGTTTCAATAAAGTTCGAGAGTGATTCCGAACTTGTATTTTCCCTTAGTACGAGTGATACGAGGACTGGATAGCAGAGTATGCCCGCACCATAATTATTATGTGGGGTGCTGTTAGAATATATATATATATATATATATATATATATATATATTATATGAGTATCTAATATATATATATATATATATTTAAATATGGAATTTGGGGACTATCTACTGTGTCTATGGTAAGTAAGAAAGGAATAATTATTTCAATTTGGGAATAAGTGTTTGAAAAGTATAATATGTTACTGAGAAACTTTATTAGTAAATAAGGTTTAAATGAGAACTTTGTTGTTAAATAAAATTAACCTCTTAAACAATTGAATTTGTCAGTTTAAATCTTACGAGCAACCTAAGATAAGATAAGTTAAACCGTTGGGAAGGTTAGTGCGATAGGCGTGCACATTAGAAGAGAGGTGAGAATTTCTCAAGAGAGTGCCGCCCTAATATGTTGTTGCATTTTTAAATACTTACTGAACAAATTTTAAATCATTTTTACAATCGGGCTCTGACCCATTTCCATTTTCTTTTCTCTCTTGTATATATGTATATATTACAGGTGCCCAGCCACAGGGGCGTCTTGCATAAGATCCTTCGGAAGGAACGTGTTGCAGCTTAGGTGGGAGTTGTAGGCCTTTTGTTTAGATGATCTCATTTATTGATTCCACTTCTAGCACTATTTATTCAGTTGGGCATGTGTCGCCCTTTTCCATTATTCAGTTGCTTATCGAATATTGTGATTTATTTATTTCCAATATTTATACTTTTGGATTTATTACTGTTAGGATGTTTTCCTTTAAGTTTTAATGTTGGAATCACTTAGTTGGATGTTTTATGAATAAAATTGTTTGTTCCAGTATATTATTGGGTGATTCTTAAATTATGAATTATGTAAAGTTTTAAATTGTTGGTTTTAAAAAAAATGGAAAGTAATGTCTAAAATGGTTTTGACACTTAGCTTAATTATTTAGGGTGTTTAAATTGGAAAAGTTATTTTTACGACAGTGATGCTAAGAATGAACCAACCGTTCACCTTGATTATAATTTAATAAAGGACTGATCACCCGGTATTTAATTAGGCGGGGTGTCACAGCTATCCAGAAAGGACATTAAAAAAAATTAGGCCTATTTGGGTTAGAAGGGATGAGATATTACACCAATTATTGTGAAATATCATTATAACTGCCTTAAAAGCACAATGCACCTCATTTGGTTGGTATTTAGACCCGGATTCTTCCAAACATATGATCAGGAATGAATCATCATAAAATCTGCCCTAGTGTAACTGTTATGTTCGAAGATGGTGAGTCCTCCTAGATCATAGGAAAATGAAAAATCAAAGAGGCAAGACTCCCTACGTTAAGTGATGTTCTTTTGGTTAAAGGACTTAAGGCCAGTGTGCGTAGTGTAAGTCAGTATTATGATGCAGAGCACATAGATAATTTTTTAAATTGAATGCAAAATTTTGATAAAAAAAGTCAATGCAATGTAATTGGAAATATAACTAATTATAGCTGTTAAATAGTTATTCTTGGTTCTGAATCACATACTTGTCAAATAACTAGACTAAATAATGCAGATCTGTAACATAAATTTTAACAACCTAAGCACATTGATCAATTAAGAATTGTATGCGGGTTAACTAGGATAAAAAGGGTTACAAATGTTACTTGTGGTCAACTGGGAAAAATAATTAAAGCTACACACTAGAAAGTCAACGATAGTTTAAGTTCTAAACCTCTATAACTAATCCACATGGACCTCATGGGTCCTTCTGGGACAATTTGCTTATGTGGAAACATCTACATTATGATCATTGTGGACAACTTTAGTTATTTTATGTGGGTATCTTTTATGAAACCCAAGTCATATAATTTTAACAAGTTTTTAAAAATTCTTATAAACATTTAAAATGAAAAATATATTCAGGTGACCCAGATAAGGAGTGATACAGTTGAAGAATTTAAAGAAATGGTTTGAAGCACGAGTATAGAGCCCCAAAAGCAACTGAGAAGAATATTATTTCTTAAAAAAATAGAACCATTCGAGAAATTTTAAGGGTAATGGTACCATTTTAAGAACATTCCAAAATGTTTTTGGGTTGAGTGGGTTCTAACCGCATGTCATATAATTAACCATATGTACCTAAAAAAAATCCAAAAGCACCCCACATGAGATTTGGTATAATAAAGAACCCAACTTAAAATAACTTCATACCTTTGGTAGCAACTGATATATTTGCAAAGATAGAGAAGACCTTTCTAACTTTGATGTTAAAGGGGACATGGGTGTTTTCTTAGGATACTTTCAAAATAGTAGGGATTACAAAGTTTATGATCTTAAAACCAAATCCATTTAGGAGTACCTAAATGAAGTTGTGAATAACACGGAAGTGGCTGAGGTTATTAAGGATCCATCACCTTATGTTAGGATAAAAATGATTATTAAAATAATTAAAGGGGGGAAGATGAATCCTTACCAGCAGAAGAACCTACAGTTACCACCAGGGGTTTTAAAGATCACTAAAGTGATTAAATAGCTGGGAGTCTTTTGCAACATCTAAGAACTAGGTGTCAAATTCGTCAATTTGAAAACTTTGTGTGTTTCGTTTCTCTGGTAGAACCTAAAAGTGTAAAAGAAGACCTAAATGAATCGCATTGAATGAATGTGATGGATAAAGAGCTTTGCTAATTTAGAATACATAACGTCTAGTACTTAGTTCTAAGGCAAAATCATATTAAAGTCATTAGAATAAAATGAATTTTCAAAAACAAGTCCGATGAGTCTCGGATGATTATTAGAAATAAGTCAATGTTTGTAGCTAAAGGGTATAACCAAATAGATGGTATCAATGTTTATGATACATATGTTCATATCACATGTCTTGAATCAAAAAATTTATTATTATTCGTGTCGTGTCAATTAAAATTCAAACTATACCAAATGGATGTCAAATAAGCCTTTTTAAATTGTAGTTTAACGGAGAAAGTATATGTTGAACAACAAAAGGGGTTTGTTGACCCACATTTCCATAATAATGCTATAGGTTAAAGAAGGAGCATTATGTCTTAAAACAATCTCCTTAAGTCTGGTACGACCGACTTTTAAGATTTTTAGTTAATAAATGTTTTTAAAGGGGCGATAGTGACCATATATTATTTGTGAGAAAATTAAAATCAGAAGTTTTGATTTGTCAAATTTATGTAGACGACATTTTTTTTGGATCCACCTCTCAGAAACAACTAAACGATTTTTCTTCTATAAGGCATTATGAATTTCGAATGTCGATTATGAGGGAGTTTCAATATTTTCTAGGATTATAAATAAAACATAAAAGTAATGGTCTCTTTATTAGTCAATTAAAATAGGCAAATGAGTTTGTTGAGAAAATTCGAAAACTCCAGGCGTACCTATGAGCACCACGATAAAGTTTTCTAAAGATGAATATTTCATGGATATAAACCCCACATTATATCTAAGTGTGGTAGGTAGTATTCTTTAATTAACAAGAAGTCGACCCGTTATTATATTTTAGTGTGTGTGTGTGTGTCTGCTAGATATCGATCTAAACCTAAGTAGTGTCACCTAAAATATGTTAAACACATTATTAAGTAAGAAACAAGCATATTAAAATATGACATATGGTACTCTAAGGATATTACAAATGAAATAGTGGGATACAATAATGTTGACTGGGCAAGATGTATCAATGATAGTTAGAGCAGTTTGGGTGGCTGCGACTACGTTGGGAACAACCTAATTGGCTTGTCAAGTAAGAAACCAAATTGTATCTCATGATCAACAACCGAAGTTGAATATATAGTGACTAGAAGCTATTGTGCATAGTTAGTTTGGACTAAGAAAATGTTTCATGATCAAAAATTTTCTAAAGACCAAACTACTCTTTTGTGATAACCAGAGTGCAATTAACATATAAATAAATTATGTCCATCACTCATTAAAAAAACACATAGAGATATGATATCATTTCATTTGAGGATTTGTATAATCTAAAGACTTAATAATTGAATATGTTCATACAGATAAGCATCTGGAAGACCTATTCACTAATCCTTTAAATAATATTCTCTTTTAATATCTCATAAAAGCTATTGGGATGTGTATTACTGACCAAAAATGCTCTGTTTGTATTTTCCTTTCATAATCTTGGTATATCGCTTTAAGATTTTAAGGCATGGATGTTTAATAAATGATGAAGGACATCTCTTCAAATTGTTTAATCTAGGATTGACAAATGATTGGACTCATAAATAATGTGATTTTATTAGTTAATATGTTATATCTCTTAGTATTATTTTATAACAACCATTATCTATTTGAGACAAAATGGGGGAGAGTGTAATAGTTCATAATTTTGGATTTAGATTTAATTAATTAATTAAATAAATTATTTTGGCCTAAACTTGAATTAAATTAAAAATATTTGATTTAAACTGAAATTAGTGATTTTTATATATTTAATTAAATATTTTGGGGATTTAATTAATTAGCATGAAAAATGTTATTTTTGGTAAAAAATCTTTGGATTTTTTTATGCCTTTTTGTTAGAAAAGTTCAAAATTATCGGAACTATTTGAATTTGTTTTTTTTAATTATTTAAGTGAGGTTAATTCTAAAACCCCACACGTTTACAAGTTTCATTATTTAAATGAATTATTAAATCTATAAATATAAATTATGTTTTGTTTTAAATTTTGTGCCAACAAATATATATATATATTATATATATATATATATATATATATATATATATATATATATATATATATATATATATATATATATATATATATTAATTAATAGTTAACCTAGTAATTAAACATGGTTTTGTTTATCTATATAGTTATGTAGAAATCAAGATGATGACATGAACCTCTTTTTAGAATCTTATATGTGTAGAGTGTGAGTTTAGTTAGGTCCGTGTGACTTTTTTGTTTTCTTTTGACTAGGACTCTTTTGTCACATGTTTTTTAAATGGGTTTGGTACATGGTTTATTTTCCCAAACGCATAGTTTTTAAAACCTTCTTCCTCAAACAAAGGCATTAGCTTACAAAATTCTCTCCCCCCCCCCCAAATTTTAACCCAAAACCTCCATTAAAACAAAACTTCAACCTAATTTTGGGGAGATTTAAGCACATATTTAAAAGTAGGCCATAAAACCAAAGCTGCTTATTTTCGTGAGGCGAATGCATCTATATATTCAAAATTTATAGACTACTTCCTTTCAGACAAGAATATCACTAATATTCTCCTTACGTATTATTTGATTTAAATATTTCCTATACATTAAATACACATATTTTCTTAATACGATTCACGATTTAATTAGAAAAAGTGATAATCTAATTATAAATTTAATTTTAATAACTTTTGAAATTGAATTTAATAGTCGAAATACCGCATACTTATATGATTGTATTTGTTTTTTGGATTGTTGGGATAAATCACATCCTAATTAAATAAGTAATTCCATAATATGTGTTGATTTGTAAAATAACGTAGATGACTAATATGAGGTAGAATGCATTAATTTATTAAAGAAAATTATTAATATACATGTTTGAACCAACATATTCTTTAATTAGATTAATTATTACTCGTATTGAAATCTCGAATTTTGTATAACTTGTTGGAATATTTTGTATAACTCGTTTATAACATGATCTAATTGGTTTACTGCACATGAAATTGGACACACATAATTGTAAAATAAAGAATTTTAATGTTGAATTATGAAATAATAAATATAGAAATTGTATGTGTTAATAAATTGACATCATTGGGACATTGAGATTTACATGAGTTATCCTCACCCTTGAATTAGTATGTTACTTTCTAGGTATAGGACTGGTGAGTAAGTATATTAAATCATTGCCGAAGTTTTCTAGGTATAGGACTAGGGAGTGTTCACTTGTATGCATGGATATTTCCTAGGTATGGTACTAGGGAGTATATTGTTATGTTGTTTCATCCTAAGGGTGAGACTATGTGACGATTATCTTTTAGGTATTCTTCCTAGGTTAGGTAGGTACTAGGTAATGCTTATGGTTTGGTGAACTTGAGGTATGTCACTAAGGATAATTTGTAGTTGTGATGACCTTATTATAGGTTTGGGCTAGCTGTAATAATGAAAACGTGATATAAAAAGAGAATTAAAGCCTAAGATAATAAATGGATATTAGAGACACATATATATGTGTAGTTGTATGTGCGGGTGTTGTTAGGTCGGCCATTACAATAATTGCGGGATTTTCACTATCTTGGCTACTTTGATAGTTTGTATTGGTGTCATGAATATGTCCAGTGTTCAGTGTGGGTTAGCCATTACGGTGATTGTGGAACCTTGGATAATTGGCTATATTGATATGTTGTGTAAGAGTAACATTAGGGTATGTGCGGTTTAACAAAAAATGGGTCGATGAGCTATAGTGTATGGGGGAGATTGAGATACCCAAATTAGTTAACTTCCTAGGTTTTGCTCGAGTTTATACTGATTTTGGATGTTCAATAAGTTTAGATCATTTGTGAAAAACATTTTTGGTCTTTGAATTCCTTTTAGAATAAAATAACCTAAGCATAAGTGCCAGACTTATGTTTCATTATAGAAAGAAATTTATCTTTAATGATATCATCCATATAATTATTCAATTCAGTATTTAGCAGTATTGGTGCGACAAAACATATATTGTACAAATTATTTCCCAATGTACAAGAATAGATAAAAGATGACCAATTTTGATCGAAATGATTTTATAAAATCAATTTAATATTTGTTCAAAACGAATTTAGAAAATCGAAACAAACTTTTCTAAAGGTAGGTACATTAATATACCTATATTAGTTTTATGTCTACACCAAAATATAAAACATATCCTACTGCTTATATTGTTACCTTATTCTAATTTCCCATAACTAGGAACATATCTCTTTTAAGTAATTATAACTGGAGTCCGTTCAATGAGTTACAATCTGGATCTGTGGTTCTCGAGTCTACATACCAGGTTATCATAGATCGAACCATAAATAATGCATTTACTTTTAAGAGAAAAAACATATCATGCAAGGACAAATTGGACACGTTGCTATAAAAGTTCTAACTACGTGTAGTGAGAATACATGCCTTTAGACTATTTCACTATTACCAAGAAATATGAACATTTCTTAACCCAAATCGTTGTACTTGAGACTTAGCCTTATTCTTGTACTTCCCTTTTGAGAAATCAATAATTATCTTCTCAAACAACTAACACCAACCTTTGGCTACCGATGACCCTCACTCCAAGGTTACAAAATGGTACCGGGTTTTTGCACCCTGTCTTATCCAAATAATCCCTTGTTCAACCAATGATAACATCATTCTAAGAACATGATTCTTACTTTAGCTTCATCAACCAATCATAGGTGTCTGCAATTCTAATCGTTCAATTCTTTAAAATCAAAATTGCACATATTAAACTTCCCTGCTGGGGGGATCGAACACATGTAACACTTAATTTACAACAATTACCATATATTTTATAATGTTTTCATTTCATGGTTACAAGCATCCACTTGGGGGGGGGGGGGGGGGGGGGCTGGCACAAGGATTTAATCACTTCATAATTTTAATACATTGATCGAAATTGTGGCTCAAAACAGTTTATTTTGCCCTTAAGTTAAAAAATGTCCAATTATATTATAAGTCCTTGAAACTTATTCCAGTTAAAATTTAAGACTAAAATAGTGAGAAAAAAGTTGGATTCATTTTTGAAATATTAGAACCATGAAATTGAAAAAAAAATAAAATTAACATACAATAGTTAATTCGATTAAATTTTAATGTGGAATCCCTCAATTGCTAATTTTTAAAATTAATCTCATCGGACATCCTAGTTTTCGTGTGAGGTGAGATTTCTTATTGGGATCTTAAATCTCCCCAACTTGAACAAGACATATTTTCATCTTTCATTATGCTATTTAGATATTTTAAGAACCTTCGGTCCAACAAAATAAATAGTCGATGACTTTCGGTCCCACTCCTAATGATAGTGACTCTGTTGGGGGAGGATATCAAATGTTGTGTCCAAGTGTATACCACCAGTTCATTCCTTAAAATAGAACCCACTCCTGATTGACTTCCCTATTAGGGGTATCGAACTCACTCACATTCTAATTCTTGGAATTATCACTTAAAAGTTTTAATGAATCCATGATACCCTGATTAATTCCATTTGTGAGGGGCTAAACTAAAGTTAAAATGAGGAATTAATCACATCTGATTCATAAAGCACCGATGAAGACCATTGGCTTTATTTTGAATCCCTTCTCCCAGTTTGTATTTTAAACTTTAGAGTTTTGAAAATAATTAATTAAATTCTAAAAGACAGAATTCAAATCTTAGATGATTTTCAATTTACTTGTAAAAAGTGAATTATCTGATCTCACTATTTTAGTTTTTCCAAAATGAAACCATTTTAAAATTAAAATAAAACCCGGAGACCAAATTTATTTTATACCTTTAAATTAATTTCTTGAATTCATTTCAATTTAGAAAAGAATAAGTAAAATGGATTTTCCAGAAAAAATAGTGATCTAGGTTGGTCTATAAGAGAAATCCTTGTTTCTACAAAACAGGTGTTCCTAATTAATCCAATTAGCACGCCAAATTATCCAAGATAATAATAAAGAGACATACATGAAAATATAAAATAAATGCAAACATAAATATAAGGATAAAAATACCCCTATTGATCGTGGCCAAGAATCCTTCTTCATTTAGAATTCTTGAAGAACAAGCAACCCACTAGAAGTAGACTTCCTTACGGACAAGAATCCTCCTTGAAGTAACCTCTTCTAATCTTAGAGTTATTCATCTGTTTGAACCTTTGGAAATACTCTATTCTGATTTAGGAAAAGTAAAAACAAAGATCCTTTGCATAAACTTGCGAAAAGCATCAAAACTGGACCAATGCACAATTTGCACAAAATCATATCCATCCTTTTTGATTGGATCTATCCCCTTTTGAAACAGATCAGTCTGGAAATCGGATTGATCCTTTTTTTTCTGGACATCTTCGTCTTCACTTTGCAAAATGCATGGAAAAATGCCCATAACTTTCTTGGATCTTCACAAAACATCACAAAACATTACCCAACACCCAAACGTATATAAATACATGATTCCAAGTGTGATAAACATTACAAACCTTTTCCAACTCCTCCAGATCCATTGATAAAGAAATCATTACAAAAATCTAATTACTATAACCATATCGATCGTGGCCAAAAATCTAATAACTACAAATAAACCCATTCTAGGCTCCAAACACTCAGAATAAACATATGTGACCACGATGGATGGGGTAAAATGTCTGAAAAACCATGTTAGAATGATACCATACATAACATTGCACAATCATACATCATGCAAAAACTAGGGTTTCATGGTGTACAACATGGACCTTTTCAATACATGATCAGTATAAACTGGGGAACTAACACCAATTATTAAGGAAAATAACTTGGGATTGACATTTAAAATGCGAAAAAAAAATTCAGACTTAAAGAACTTTGATTAACATACATTAAAAATATAAACAACTAGGTTTTTATTAAACATATGGTTTAATAATAAATTACCATAATGAATCGTGTTGTGATTTGTATGAGAATACAATGGTTGAAGATGATGAAATTCTTGCTGCCCTCCAAAGTCTCCAAAAAACTTGCAAGAATGCCCTGAACATTCCAAATCTTATATCATATGACCCATCCAAAGTAAGACTTGTATGTGGGAACTCTTGGAGATGACACTATGGTGAAAATGAGAGAATTAACCTTCTCTCCCATTACCCCTTCACAAAAATTTGAATAGTATTTTTCTCTCCCTCTCTAACCCTTCATAATGGATCCTCATCCTTAAATCCTATTTTACACCAATATAAATAGGTATATGATATGGGCTTTAGTCAAATTGGGCTTCTAGAGAGTTTCAGGCTGGCTACTTGGGCAATGGACTATACTAGGAACCCAAGACAAATAATTAAACTTGCTTTTAATTACATTATAGAAAATCCCAATTACAATTTCCGTAATTATTTCCTTCCTTTATTTAATCATGATTAATCTTACTAAATAATTATGACTACATTCCAATTTAGTTATATCTAAATAACTCAAAAAAAGAGGCCTTTTTGTAAATTTGATTATGGTACATAATATGATTCCCCAGCTTAAGTGTTCGATACCCGTGTCATCAAATAAATTTGTCGGTAATCGATTTTAATGAACATATAATCAATACCTTTAAATTATTTTCTACTCCACTAGGATTATAAAATAATCCACATGTCGAGCTGTACTTGGTGGAAACAAAACATATAAGTCTATCAATGGGGTATCACAATACAAGGTATCCACTATATGAGAATTCCTCCTAATTAGGATCTTAGACCTACTCACAAAACTGTCACCTAATGTGTGGGGATCTTTTGACATGATATACTATCATACCACACTCTTGGCAATTAAAGTGAAATTTGTGCAAGCATTCTAATTCTCATAATTCTCAAGATTAAGAATCTATGCACCCTTTGCAAATGGTGTGAGATTGTAGTCTAATCAAGACATTCCTTAGACTAAAATCTCACTGGATGTCATGTTCAATATATTCTTGGGATGTACCAATCATAATCCTCTGTTGAATTATCGAACAAGTTCTAAAACCATCAAACATGTTCCCATAGTTTGAGATAAACTAACAGGATTGAATTGCAACCGTTCCGATAGGATGTCAAATCCTTATCTAGGTTGTGAAGATTTCAATAGTACTAGAATCATAATTTCGATCTCCTAGTGATCAAATCAAAGCCAACTCACCAAACTTCCTACTGAGATCTATTAACCAACATGTCTACAACATTTTTAAATCAAATATAAGGCATTTTATCAAACATGATTCTTATTTCAAAACCACCTAATACATTATTACTTATAAGTAAACCCCATACATGGTTTTAAGAATTAAACCCCAACACGTCTTAGATTCAAGACGTGAGAGACTATATAGCTTCAACAATGGAGTATATTTGGGAATCAGTTCATTCCCATGTAGCTCAACTCGTCACTAATGATCCCATTCCTACTACCTCCTGTAGTTCTTCAGGAATATCGACTAGTACCTCTCAATGGTAGGGGAAGAGAGTGATGAGAGGTTGGGAGAATTGATTTACAAAGTTAAGGGTTAGTCCTTACAGATTATAAGTTGTTTTAAGGGTTTATGTAGACCGTGTTATATGCCTTTTTTTTTTGTTTTGATGTAGTTGTATCAAACTTGAGAGAAAAATATTTATAAATTGATAGTATACATATTTTAAGAGTGAGATCTCTTGACGGTAGCTACCTAATTAAAATTAAATTATCTAATGAGTGATAAAAAATAATTTAAAGGGTGGGGGTCAATCATTTTATCAGCACATGGTCAACCATGTGCTCCAATAACTAATGAAGTCTTTTGGTCAAAGAAGAATTGTTTGACTCAATTAAATATAACGACTGACTACGATCAAGGGACAAGCCCTAACTTTTAGGGATAGTTTTTATTAGGGCTTAGGACACTCCTAAGTTTCCTTATAAATGTAAACTCAACCCGCATAGGCATGGGATATAACACTGAGAAGTATCGAAACTCTGTCGACTTGAGTTCTCATCTAATAAGGAATAAATCCTAGCACCCCACAGGCATAGGCAAGTTGTCGAAACACAAACATATTGTGTTGCATATGTGATGTCATTATCTTTTACATCATTATACCACCTACAACGGGTTAAAAACATCCTAAGGTCTATGTGATAAAATTGATTATTAATATTAGTTTCTTAATAAAATTTATCTTCAATTTAAGATGAGTGATTCTAATATGAGAAAAAATAAATCAAACAACACAACACCAAATGTACGAGGAAAAACAACTAACAGTAAAAACATCAGGCCAAGATGAATAAAAAATGTAAATTGGTAGAGTATTACAATTAGAAGGCAATGACTTACAATTAAACAATGTAATTAACGACTAAAAACTCCTTCCTATTGGGGTTCTATCACTATGGATAGGCTAAGGTGTATCCCTTTCTCATCCACCATTTATTGCCTCTGGATGGAAAGGAATGGGAGGCTCTTCAATGGTATGATCAAGCCAATGGAGGTTATCATCAAGAATGTTGATAATATGGTGAGAACAAGGGCTATCACCTGGACAAAAGGGAGAAGACCCTACAAAAATTGGATGGCATGCTTGAACTGGAATATCCTTGATACCTTTTTAGCTTAGGCTTGTTAGTTGTTTGGGCTAGAGAGGTTTTCTTTTGTTTTTCTCTTGTGATTTGTACTGGGGATTGTCCCTTTTGTTTGAGGAATATTACTCCTTTTTGCTTGTAAAGTTTCTTCTTTTTTCCTATATACATATTCCCCCCCCCCCCCAAAAAAAAAAACTCCTTCCTACCATATCCTCTGAGGAGAGATCTAACAACTAGAGAACGCTACATAACTGTGACTAGTTTTGGAATCATCCAATATCTTCAAGTCTCCCACCACCAAAATATTTTTTGGAAGAGTTAGTTTGTTCCAATTCAACAGAAACAGTGAGTAAGCACTGACTACAACTAATATGTGTGAAGGTATCCTATGGTGGAAAAGATGTAGTGAAAATGTTTCTTTTTCAAAACTAACAAGTGTGTTTTTCAGTCTTGAAATAAGGCCATACTCAAGAATAAATAAGATTTAGAAAATCATTCGTCAAAGAATGATTGATGATGCAATTCAAGGAGCTGAATATGTTGAAGATGAAAGCGGGCCTGATCATACACATGGGAGTGGAGATAAATTTGCACAAGACCCTTTGTCATTTTCTAGTGGTCCAATTACAAGACTTAGAGCCAAACATTTTAAGGAAGCACTTATTAGGCTGATCCAAGAGAATTGGGATGATTCTCAAAAGATGGAGACCAAGATGGGCCCAAATGATAATCAAAACTTAGTCCATGTCATTAAAGCGATTTGGGGAAATAATTATCATGCAAAAAGGTGACCATCATGTTCACAGCATAAATGGGCATGAATTTATCTATTTTCAAGGTTAATAAATGGGGGATGAATCTAGTCTTGGTTGGTTACCTTTAAATACATTAAACTTAGTCGTTTAGTCATATTTTGTGGTTTTCCAAGTCCAATTGGCCTAAAAATGTGGAAACTTGTTTACTTTGACAATTTTGTTGTTTTAATGATGTATTTATTTCATTTCCTATTCTTGGAGGGTTATTCCAAGTATAAATGAGGGGAGTTACGAATTTTGTAAGAACTTTTTGATATAAACTAATATTATTGTGAGGTATTTTTGTTCCTCTTGGTTCTTAAGAAAACTTTCTCAACTTATCAAGTTTTTTTTTGTTTTTGTGAAAAATTATGTATATATCAACAACTGAAACTACAACAAGTACACATAGGGATGAAACCCCGCACCTCCCCTAGGGGTATACCCCAAAGGGGAGAAAAACAAAAAACAACCGAAACATAGGTAAGAAGCCCCAAACCCCGCAGTCCCCTAATCAATAGCACTCTTCGGGATACCCCAATTCATGCAAGCCATTCAATTCTCAAATCTCCTCGTACCCCTGTTCCACTTCGCGAATCTCTCTCTAATCATAACTTCGATATCTCTGACAATGACATCCTTGCTCTTGGCCACCCGCTTAAAATATCTAGCATTACGCTCCATCCAAAGGCAATACACAATAGAAGAGAATGAAATATTCCTAATACGATTATAAAAGCTAGTTCCACTAAAACATGAAATAGCACGAGCCATCTCTCTATCCCAATCCAAAGCCTCTCTGTAGTCCTGATTCCTGGTCCCAACCTCGTCCCACACCTCCTCCGCAACTAGACACTCATTGAAAATGTGTGAGATGGACTTGACCCCATTGGAGAAGCTACAACATAAATTGTCCTCCGAGATGCCCCAGCTATAGAGTTTGTCCTTAGTGTGAATAGCATCCCTATATATCATCCAAAGGACAAAAGCACATTTAGGAATATTAACCTTGTTCCACATAATTTTATGCTAGGGAATAGGTGGGTGGGTTGACGTCATCTCCTCATAAGTTGATCTGATAGAAAAACTCGCCTAGTTGGGAATCTAGACCACCTCATCAATAGTGTCATGACTAATGCCGAGAAAATCTGTATTCCTAATATCCAAGAGCTCCCAAGTAACCACCGATGGCTATCTCCACCTATTCTCAATAATGTTTTCAACAACCATAGCCTTATGGTGACTAGCAGCGTCATAGATAACTCGATCCCCAAACAAAGGGTGAAGAGGCCCAAGTGGATGCCAATTATCGTGCCAGAAAAAGGTATCCATGCCGTTACTGATAATCCATCTGATGATAGGCCTGATTCGATGTCTTAACTTCATCATCTTCCTCTAGCTCGATGACGAGTCACTGGTTAAATTAATAGCCCACAAACTTCTTCTCTTCAACTTATACACGTTGCACCACTTAACCCACAAGCAGTCCTTCTTGCTACTGAGATTCCAAAGCATTTTCATGATCACAGCCACATTCCACCTCTCAATGCTTTTGATACCTAGGTTGCCGCTCTTATGGCTAATACAAAAATCATTCCATGCCACCTTAGGCCCCGAATGTTTAAGATCAGAACTCGTCCAAAGGAAATCCTTCATCAGCTGCTCAATCTTAAGAATAACACCCTTAGGAAAAATGAATAGACTAGACCAATAGACGTGGATCCCGAACAAAATAGACTTAATAAGTTGTAATCTACCGGCGTAGCTGAGAAGCTTGTTGGTCAAGCATTTAATCCTCCCAGTAATCCTATTATTCAGCCTATTATAATCCTCCTTCCTGAGTCTAGTGGTGATGAGAGGAACCCTGAGGTACAAGAAAGGGGGTTGCTATGACCAAAACCATGAATATCCTCGATCTGCACGATTCGATCCTCCTCCAAGCCCATGCAGTAGAAGCAACTCTTCCTCAGGATGGGCGTGAGGACCGCAATGCTACATAAATCATCAACCGCCTTCTTTACAATGGTACTGGAGGGAATCACCCCCCCCCCCCCACATAGAATAATCACATCTTTCGCAAAACATAAGTGGTTAAGCCTCACTTCCTTGCATCTAGGGTGAAAAGTAAACATGGGGTCAGAGCAAGCTTTGTCCAAGATGCACAAGAAAGAATCCATTACCAGGAGGAAAATATAGGGAGAAAGGGGGCCACTTTGCCTCAACCCTCTCCTTACCTCGAAGAAGCCATGAAGGTACCCATTCAGACTAATAGAGAACCTGGTGTTAGTCAGACATTCTATATTCCACCCAATGAAAATGGCAGGGAGGCCCAGATGAGTAAACAAGGTGAAAAGAAAACCTCAATTCACCGTGTTATAAGCTTTCAGTGAATCAATATTCAAAGTGGATCTAGGCGGGCTAAGCCCCCTGTGGTAATTCCTCATAACCTCCTGAAGAAGTAGGATGTTATCAGAAATAGACCTCTCTTCAACAAAAGCGGCCTAACTTGAGTTGATCACATGGGGGAGAATAGGTTTAATCTTGTTAGCAAGAATCTTCGAGATGCACTTATAAATGGTATTGCAACAAGAGATGGGTCTAAAATCATTCATACTGATAGGGGTGGTAACCTTAGGGATTAGAGCCAAGGCAGTACAATTCCACTGTCTAGGCAGATAGCTACACCTGAAGCAGAACTTAATAGCCTCACTGACGTCGCTACCCACCACCTCCCAGTTCTTCTTGAAAAAGAACGCATCGAACCCATCAAGACCAGGGGCTTTCTTCGACCCAATAATGAACATTGCCCCCTTTATCTCATCATCATCAATGGGAGCACACATAGTCGCGGCGGACACATCACTAACTCTTTTCACCACGTTCGCATTTAGGATGGGAGTTGGGTCTACACATGTGCTACGATTTCCCAGAAGGTTTCAAAAGAAACCCACTACCGTAGTAGCCACCACTGAGATCCCTCAACCTGAGCCCCATTCTCATCCTCAATGCTAATAATCTTCCTCCTGGCCGTAGCTTGATTAGCCCTCTTATGGAAAAGTAGTTATTCCCATAACCCAAATGGAACCATTTGGCTCTGTAACGCTGCTTGTAGTAAGACTCTTCAGCGCTCTTGAGCCCAAGGTAATCCATCAACTTATCTCACTCCTCCAATTGAAAGCTTAAGTTTCTCCCATCACTGTCCAATCTGGTTTGTACGCCATCAAGAAACCTCTTAGCCTCCTCCACCCTCCTAGAAATCTGGCTATAAAACTTCTTATTAAAATCTTTGAGGTTAATCTTCAGTCTATGCATCTTCTTACTCAATCTCACCATGGGTTTACCCACATCATCCCCGTGCCAAGACTGGACCAGAATGTCCTAGAAATCAGCATGGCCCATCCAGAAGTTATAGAACTTAAAAGGCTTGGTCCTACTAGTCTCTCTGGGAGAAAGTAAGATAATGATAGGAATGTGATCCTAAACACCCTGGGGAAGAACTGTCGCCTGAGGCTCCAGAAAATAGGTGATCCACGTGTCATTATGAAGAACCCTATCCAATCTCGACTGGACATTGACACTACCCCCTGACATTTATTCCACATAAACCAAATCCCATCCGTCATCATATCATCAACCTAGATTTCATTAATACACTGGTTGAACTCCGTAGCACCCACATTAATGTCATGCATCTCGCTCTTCTCTTCATTGGTTCTCACAATGTTGAAGTCCCCCATAAGAATCCAAGGCTGCTCTTCAGTGCTACCACTATTGAGCTTGAGAAACACCCAAAGTGGCTCTCTTTTGTGAGGTAAGTTATCCCCGTAATTGAAGGTCACAAAAAACTCGCTATTACTACCACAAACCTCCACCCTACACAACATGGCTTGAGGGTGAGACTGGACCAGCGTAACAGCCACACAACTAGGATTCCAACCCATAATCACCCTAGCCACCCCCCCGATAGGGCAGTTATCAATGAGATCCCAATGGAGAAAACAATTATTTTTAACATTACATAAATTTTTCCTCCCAACTTTGGTTTCAACCAAGCAAACAATATCAAGCTGCTGGGAAAAAATTAACTTACTAACTTCCTTCTGTTTATGAGGGGAATTGAGACCCCTAATATTCCAAGACCCAGTCTTTAACATCAAGTATTGTTCCCCTTTCCTTTTCTCCTATTCTTTCCACCGAAATGGACCGTCTTATTCGTCTATCCTTTATGCTTATAGGCAAACTCATCCACGACCATTACTTTCCTAGCAAGCGTCGTAGGTTCCGGAGTTAACTCATACTCGTTGTTATTGTCCACAGCACTAAATTGGTTAGATAACCGGATCGTGGGTGAGACCACGCTAGGGGCTATGTCACCGTCCTTCTGAATTCTCCTAACCTCCTTCTGAGCCTTAGTCAACACACCAGACGGTTCTCCCATCTCTCGGACAAAGGTGGTAACTGAGATAGGATTCTTCATCACCTGAGTCCATTTAGAACCCGCATGGGACTTGGTCTTCTCATCTCCATCTTCCACATTTGGGTTAGGTTCGTTGCTTACCGTGCATCTACTGATATTGTGGCAAAAAATGAGGCACTTAGGACACGATTGGAATTCAACTCTCACCGGTGCACTTGCTCCGTCCTCCATAACAACGTTGATGTAACTAGGATATGTCTCCTTTGCTTCCACCTCAATGCAAACTCGAGCGTAGGAAATTATGTCATCTCCTCCGATACTGCGTCGGCAAACAAAGGAAGTCCCACTAAACTCGCAATGTAACTGAGTCCTTACTCCATCCACAATTGGACAGGAATGTCGTGAAACTTCACCCAATGGGTATCTTTTTCACTGTTTCCTTATGAAAGCTAAAGTCTGCTTCCCATTTCTTCAGAATGATGGACATCCCCGAAAAATGCCACGGGCCATTGTCGAGAACTTCATCACATTATGAAGGGTTGTTAAAAAGCAATAAAAAAACCCATTGTCATGTGCTATCACCTTTGTCATCCCAAACTTTCTCCACAATCTAGTGGCAGCGTTATTCACATAGGAGAAAGGAAGTTTTTCCCCAAAAAATACCCAACCATGCTATTCTCCCACCTCTTATGGCCACCGTTTGCCACTGCGATGGGAGGCATTACTGTGATGATAGAGTCCACAACAGAGGGTTGGTGGTAGGTGAGATGGATCCCTAGGTTGTTTCTTACCTGCCTCGATAGATCTCCAAGTCCTTTAATTGTGGCAAAATAGTTGTTAGGAAGGCTTCTCCATCTGGGGATCAAAGACGCTCGCCTATTTTACTGATAGCTTTTCCTTATTATCCGAAGTCTTTCCAATCACCGTACCATTGATCCCAGAGTCGGGTACAACCCCTTCGGCTGATCTACACTCCTTAGACTCCTCCGCAACACTCAAAGGCAGCACATCTCCATCATTCCGACCACCAGACCGTCGGTGAATATTCACGTCTTTTACAGAGAAGCCTTTACGGTTGATAAAGTCCCACATAACGTCAGTCAAAATAGCCTGGCCCTGTTCCCCAGCACCGAGGATGGAAGATAAGACCGAACTAGGCCCGAGCGAGGTTATGGGAGGTAGATAAAGGGACCCACCAGCGTCTAACCCCCGGAAATTGTCATCTGGGTCAACAAAAATTTGGCCATCCTCTAGAACTTCAATCTCAGCCATGACCTGCACATGCTTGGCAAGTCGATCAACTTAAGGGTTAACTGTGGTTGCCAGGGAGAATTAGTGGGTGTAAATAATGTAGGACAGGGTATACATAAGGGAACGGGAGGTGGTTTTGGAGAGGGTGGGTCTAGAGAGAAGTTGAAGCATTTTCCTTTTGTAGAATATAACTTATCAAGTTAATCTCGTGGCATTCAAACAACCAAACTTATCACCTTGATTGGTGAGAGATTCTTGGGTTTCTTGGTGTGGCGTTTTAATCCTTTATAGTCTTGGTTCTTATCTTACTAGGTAACGGGTCAAGGCTCAACAAACTTTGTTTATACGATCTTGGGTTCTTTAACCATCATTGTTATTAGGTTTCATCACAACTGTTGGTGGGGTTCATATCGTTTGGTAACAAAGCCTATTTCTAAGGCAAGCTTGACTATCCTTTTTTTTTTTCTTCTTGTTTCCTCCTTTAAAAAAAATAAAAATAAAAAAGAAGAAAAAAAGGGTTTTTTAGGAGAGGTGAGAAACAAGATTGAAACAAAAAAATAATTGTATGCGTTCTTTTCTTTTCGTATTGCTAAAACCTTAGAAACTGTGTGAGTCATTCATTTTTTTTCTACCGCAATCAAATTTCCTTACATTGTGATGAGTTTTGGTTGCTCCTCAATCTGAATTGCTAGTGGTTAATTTGAATTTATTTATTGAGTTTGATTAAAAACTAAAGAGGACACAAAAGAGTGGAAAAAGGAAAGAGAGTGTGAGATCATAAGAGGGTACCATTTTGAGTGAAAACACGAGTGTGAGTGAAACACGTGAAGGAGTGCTTGTGAGGTTTCTAATATTTTTATAGATTCTAAATATGTCCAATATTCAAGAATAATACACAACCAAAGAAATTCAACAACCATCTGTTCCAAACCTTCAAATGCAAGCATTAATAGGGGAGATGAGGCGTATGTTGAGGGCTGAATTAGAACTTATTCAAGAGAGATTGGATAGGGTAGAAGCAGGAACACCGAGGGGGAAGCAACAAGACATTCCCAATAGGCGACAAGGCGGCGTGTTCCATGGGGAAATATTGAGGAAGAAGTAAAGTTGGAGGAGTTTGATGGGCCAAATGTGAATCAGGGCAGGTTTCGGCGTGGAGATGTTAGAATGGCTAGACCTAGAAGGGATAATGATTTAGGAAACATAAAGATTAAAGTCCCATCTTTCCAAGGTAAGAATGATCCTGAAGCTTATTTGGAGTGGGAAATTAAAATGGAGATAGAGAGCCACCCGTTGAGAGCCACCCGTTGAGGAGGAGGAATAGAGAGCCACCCGTTGAGGAGATAGGAGGATGAATAGAGAGCCACCCGTTGAGACTTGGGAGTAGATGAAAATTCTTATGAGGAGGCAATTTGTACCCAACCACTACTAAAGGGGTTTGTTTCAAAAATTGCAGAGATTAACTCAAGGTTCCAAATGTGTGGATGTGTATTACAAGGAGATGGAGGTAGCTATGATCCGAACTAATGTCGAAGAGGACAGGGAAGCCACCATGGCTAGGTTTTTATAGGGTTTAAATCGTGAGATTGCTGATATAATTGAGCTACAGTACTATGTTGAGTTATTGGGTATGGTGAATCAATCCATAAGGGTGGAGTAACAACTCAAGCGAAAGGGGTTAACATGGAAGGGACAATTTGTGTCTACCAACAACACATGGAATACAGTCCCTGAAAGGGATGAGAATGTACACAATAAGCCAAAATTTGTAACCTTTAAGAATACCAAGTCAGCAACAACCACAACTTCAGGTAACACCGATACGTCTAGTTCTAAAACACGTGATATTAAGTGCTTTAAATGTTAGGGACGAGGTCACATAGTCAGCCAATGTGTAAACAAAAGGGCGATGGTGATCAATGTGCAAGGAGAACTTGAGTCAAAGAATGAAGAAGAAGTATATGATGACATGCCACCTTTGGAGGACATTGATGATGAGCAAAACGCTATTATTGGAGATTTATTAGTAGCAAGGCGAGTTCTCAATGTACAGTTTAAGGAAGAAGAATGTAACCAAAGGGAGAACTTGTTCCATACTAGGTACTTTGTAAATAACAAAGTTTGCAGTGTTATTATTGATGGAGGGACTTGCACAAATGTGGCTATCTTTGATTTGGTGGGAAAATTGGCATTAATAACCTTGAAACATCCCCGCCCTTACTGACTTCAGTGGCTGAATGAATGTGGTGAAATCAAGGTGATGAGGTAAGTATTGGTGGCATTATCCATTGTCAAATATGAGGATGAGCTGCTTTGTGACGTGGTCCTATACATGCATGCCATTTATTATTAGGGAGGCCATGGCAGTTTGATCGAAAAGTAACGCATAATGGGTTCACAAATAAGTATTATTTTACTCTTAAAAATCAACCTATCACTCTTGTGCCATTAACACCAAAATAGGTTATAGAGGACCAATTGAAGTTGCAAAGGTCAAATGAAAAGAAGAGAGAAAAAGAAAGGAAGGCCGAAGTTGAGAAAAAAGAAATTGAGAGAAAATAAGATGGGAAAAAAATCTGAAAATAAAGAAAGAGGGAAGAAATTTAATTACATTGGAAAAAAAAGTGAGATTAAGATAGCATTATTTTCACATAAACCTATTATCGTATCTTGTACAAGGAGGCTTTTTTATGTACTAATGGCCGGTTCATTACCGAGCAATATTGTTTCTCTTTTGCACTAGTTCGAAGATGTCTTTCCCAAAGAGGTACCTCATGGCTTGCCTCCAATTAGAGGAATTGAACATCAAATTGATTTCATACCTGGTGCATCACTTCCAAACCGACCTGCCTATAGGACCAATCCAGAATAAATAAAGGAGCTTCAGAGGCAAGTAAGTGAATTAATGGAGAAAGGGTATGTGCGAGAAAGCATGACTCCTTGTGCAGTTCTGGTGCTGCTAGTTCCTAAGAAGGATGGGACATGGAGGATGTGTGTTGATTGTCGAGCTATCAATTACATAACGGTAAAGTATCATCATCCCATTCTATGATTAGATGATATACTGGATGAATTACCTGGTTCGTGTTTTTACAAAAATGATCTAAAGAGTGGATACCATCAGATTATGATGAAAGAAGGTGATGAATGGAAAACTACCTTTAAAACTAAATATGGCTTGTATGAGTGGTTAGTAATGCTTTTTGGTTTAACTAATGCTCCCAGCACTTTTATGTGATGGATGAACCATGCTTTGCGTGTATTTATTGGCAGATTTCTAGTTGTATATTTTGATGATGTCCTAATTTATAGAAAAAACATAGAAGAACCTGTAGCACAATTGAAATTTATTTTAGATGTGCTAAGGAAAGAAAAGCTATTTGCTAACCTCAAAAAGTGAACCTTTTGCACGGATAAGCTTGTGTTTCTTGTCTTTGCTGTTAGTGCTAAAGGAATAGAAGTGGATGAGGAAAATGTGAAAGCAATTCAAGAGTGGCCAACGCCTACAACAATCAACCAAGTGAGGAGTTTCCACGGCCTAGCTAGCTTTTATAGGCGGTTTGTGCATGATTTTTGCAGTTTGGTCTCTCCTCTCACTGAAGTCATCAAGAAAAATGTGTCGTTTAAGTGGGGAAAGGAACAAGAAAAGGCATTTAATCTGTTCAAAGAAAAGTTAACTAATGCACCTTTGCTTGTTTTACCTAACTTTACTAAAACATTTGAAATTGAGTGTGATGCTTCAGGAATAGGTATTGGATCTGTTTTGATGCAAGAAGGTCGTCCAGTCGCCTATTTTAGTGAAAAGTTTTGTGGTGCAGCCCTAAACTATCCCACTTATGATAAGGAGATGTATGCTCTGGTGAGGGCTTTGGAAAATTGGCAGCACTATCTATGGCCAAAGGAATTTGTGATTCTCACAGATCATGAATCTTTGAAGCATTTGAAGGGACAATAAAAGTTGAACAAACGTCATGCCAAGTGGGTGGAATTCATTAAACCATTTCCTTATGTGATCAAATACAAGCAAGGTAAGGAAAATGTGGTGGCTGATGAATTATCCAGAAGGTATGCCTTACTTTCCATTTTAGACACAAAATTGCTTGGTTTTGAATACATTAAGGATTTGTATGAGCAAGATATTGATTTTTGTGATGTGTTCAATGCATGTGAAAAAGTGGCATTTGGAAAGTTTTATAGGCATGCCAAATTTTTGTTTCGAGAAAATAAATTATGTGTTCCTATGTGTTCATTGCATGAATTGCTTGTGAGAGAAGCTCATGGTGGTGGCTTAATGGGTCATTTTGGTGTAGCTAAGACTTTCCAAATGCTATAAAACTTGATCCTTAAACGTGGGAACTTGTTTACTCTGACAATTATGTTATTTTAATGCTGTATTTATTTCATTTCCTATTCTTAGAGGGTTGTTCCAAGTATAAATGAGGGGAGCTACGAATTTTGTAAGCACTTTTTGATATAAACTCATATTATTTTGAGGTATTTTTCTTCCTCTTGGTTCTTAAGAAAACTTTATGAACTTATCAAGTTAATCTTGTGGCGTTCAAACAACAAAAGTTATCACCTTGATTCGTGAGAGATCTTGGGTTTTTTGGTGTGGCGTTTTAATCCTTTGTAATCTTGGTTCTTATCTTACTAGGTAACGGGTCATGGCTCAACAAACTTTGTTTATATGATCTTGGGCTCTTTAAGCATCTTTGTTATTGGGTTTCATTACAATTGTTGGTGGGGTTCATATCAATTGAGTAAAGGAGTCTTACTTTCAAGGATTACAGAAAGAGTCAAAAAGCTTGAAAATCACACAAGTGAAGAATAAGAAAAATATGTTGAATATTTGTTTTTCCTTCAAATTCCAATGAAATACTAGTCAAAAGATCTAAAAAATTAAAGAAGCCAGGTACAAATCACGATCGCCTTCGCTATAACAAAGTCGGTCTTTATTGATGCTAAGGGTCAGCGACCAAAGTCGCGAATGTAACCAGGGAATTTTTAGCTATGGTTACCATAGGTTGCGGCCAGTGAGATAGGGCATTTGCTGAAGCGAAGCCCATTTCACTAACATGAAGTATCAATCATGAATGTCGTGTTATGCCAGACTTTTACACTTACTTAGTTTCCACATTATCACAACCAATGAACCAAACCTTCACTAAATGTTTATGACTAATTGTTTTTATTATTGGTCTCTAGATGTCTGTATCTATTTGACTCTATGTCCTTGTGGCTTTTATATAGCTGGTTCTTCTGTTTCTAATAGATTTTAATTACAAAAAAAAAACCTTCACTAACTTGAAGTCTTATTTCACTGCTGCAAACCTCCAGCGAGCGAGGTTGCAGATGAAAATAAAGAATTCCTTTTGTTTCCAATTTTACAAAACATAAAATTTAATTCATTCAACTAACGAAAAGAAAATTTCTATAAACAAAGATTCATTAAAAAAACATAGTTTTTGTATAAGAAGAATACAACATCTTGTATTTGGCAATCTCAAGTCAAAAAAACCATAAGGTTAAATAAGAAAGATATTCCGATTACAAAATTAGTTTAAGAAAGGGTGAATCTAAGTTTTCTAGACATTTAACTTTATCCTAAGTGATTAACTTCGGAAAAATGGCATGCATGATCCCGTATGAGTTTGATAAATCTTTTTGAAAACCTCTTACACTAGATTCATAATGTAATTTGTAGCACATGATAAGACAATTTATAATGCCATGGGGAACATGAGTATACTATACTCTTATAATCTCTCGGTTTATGTATTTCGTGAAAAAAATACATCAGATAGAAATTACAAGCAACTCAATCAAATTTATCACCTAGGACATGACTATCCGTGTTAAAAGTATACGATAAATATAATAAAATAACAAATAACGAAGTACAAGATGGTTTAAGAAGTTTCCTCTACTTATTTCCCATCACAGACTAGAAAACTCATTAAATACCAAGGTATAATGTTAAGATAGAAAAATAAAAGAGTACTATTATGAAAAAAACATGCAAACATCAAATTACTAAAATAACTTCCCTCTAACTATGTAATTCCTCTCAATAAACATGAAATAACATACAAACACTCTCGATAATACAACATGCTCAATACTATGTACTCCCCCTACCTACAAACTTCTCGCACCTTTTGTAACGTAACGAGATAAGGAAAATAATTACATACATCATGTAAGGAATCCCTAATTGATCTAATCAAACTTTGATATCATGTTGATATGCTTAAAAAGACTTGAAGGATGCAAAACCAAAAAATGGCAATAGTCGAGATTGAAAAGAGGAAAACAACTGGTTAGTAATCCCATCCAAATCATAATCATGTGTAATATGAAAATTTGGTGTTTTAGATGTACTAAAAGGATATGGAGCTTGATAAGGAGGAGGCACAAAATGATGTGGAACTGGTATCCACTTTGGTCGCTCAACTGAGTGATCAATTTGTAATATTACTGCACTGAGATTGTTACCTTAGGTTTTTCGCCACTTCCTCCCGAAGAAGCGACACCACTAACTCCAAAAGAAAACTTTTGATCATACAACCGAAAGGTAATGAATGAGACTTCATATTATTCTTTGAATAAGACATATAAGGTCAGACATCATGCTCATCAAATCATACCTAAATCATTATATGCAATAGCGTGCAACTAATATCCATGTTCCATGCAAATCTTGTGCGGATACATTGTCATTAAAATGTCTGAAGAAACAACCATGTTAAGAGTATATTAGACCATAGACAAGAAGACTTTTGGAAAATTCTTACAAGGATAAAGTGAAAAATGGCCATCATTTCAACATAAAATAATTCACAAGAAGACTTGGGAAGGATAAATCCATAAAAACTAGAAGAAATATTACCCAAGTGATGAATAGATACTTAGATCTAGAAGCTAATTAACTAATCGCCTAAGATTTAACACTGGTAGGAAGAGAAATAAAATTAAGTGTAGAAGTAGAAAGGTTTGGGTAGGAAAGAATAAAGCTTCAAAAAGTGTATTTTAAAGAAACTTTACTCTCCCAACCCGATTCTCTAACAGGATGGTCACCATCACGGGTCGTGGAATTTGTCACTGTAATGAAGCCTCTAGTTCGCTGGTCAATAGCTAAGATAGAGAATCGAAATTGTGTAGGAAGAGTCACAAACAAGTGTAGACATAGTTTTCTCAGATTTCAGCAAGTACACTATATCACCATTTAAAATAAACAATTACATGACAAAAATTACTTTCAACATCATACTCAAGGTTCATGATTATGTCAAATGCTCCACAAACCAATGGTTTAGCATGAAAAAGGAACAATGGCTCAAATTATAGCCATTTATAAAGGAGAATGATTTAAATAAATGAATGAATATTAATACTTGAGCTCACTTTTGAAAATTTTGGGTTTATGCAATTTTGAAAAAGTTTCATTTTATACCATCACTTTTAAATCGACTTTTTACTTACATATTTTACGACCATTGGTTTAAACCATTAGGTAACCTTTAAAGTTTCCTATCTTTGGTGTAAACCAACTTTTAGATTGATACAAATCTTTGAGACATCTGAAAAGCTGCTTTTACAAGTGGTGACTTTGGCGCACACATATGCGGAGAACTTATTTCCAATTTTTAATGATAATTACCTTTTTTCACCCAATGTTCTAGTCCTAACCACTTTTTCTCTCATGATTTTTTTTGAAAGATTAGTCCTTTATTTTTTAACTCCATCCATGATCAAACTCTTTCATTCAAAAAGGATAAATAACAATCCTTTTTTTTCAAGCACCACATAAAACTTTTAATTTCCTTTAGAAGAAGAAAAAAAATCCCTTCATTTTTCTTTATTTTGAAAATTTCTCAGTTCATAGTGTGGTGTAGTGTTTGAGCTATGACAAAATACTCTTAAAAATTCAATCTTAATCTACCGAGGAATTTTAAGCTATTGAATTCTAAGTATGGAGTATAAAAGTTATAAAAGAAAATAATTGCACAATATCTAACCATAGAGGTTAAAATGTAACACCTAGGACCACATTGTATGAAAGTAAATGTTTTTGGTATGAACAAACAAAGAACAATAACAACCAAATAGCTAATGATAAATTGATCCAAGATATAACTAGGTAATCAGATGAGTAATATACAACACATACTAGGCTTATCTAATGAAAATTAACCCTAATCACTTAAAGGAACTAAATGTCCTCCAATGATTCGAAAGGTTGTTGACTTTGGTAATATCAATGTCTAGATTCCTAGAATAATTAAAAATTTTGTGTGAGGAAGAGGACTCAGAAATGACTTTGGGAACAACCTTAGTTAGGTTTCCCTTAAGGTTCTTACTAGATACCTCTATCTTTTTTTAACTCTCTTGATTAAAACTCAAATTGTCCTTAAATCTCATCAAAGGCATGGATGGATGAAGCAAAACACAAAACTCTACAGATTAACTAGCTTATATTAATGGGTACACTTATAGGGTTTAGGTTCTACCAGAGTGACAACGTTTCTAAGAGCATGTTTCTTCTTCTTAAAATAAAACTCTTTAAAAATCCATATTTTTCATAGTAAGAACAAGTGAACTCCACCATCCTTTTATTTTTCATAGATGTATTGCTTGTAGAATAATTCTCTAAGGATGTTGGAAACATGGGTTGTGATACAAGCAATGACCTAAGACTTGACTATAAGGAGATGAAGGAATATCACTAAAAATGCCATTACCGCACTTGTCTTTTGATGATCTTCATCTTAAAATCATCTTAACTAATTTGTGAGATATATCCTATAAGTCCAACTCTAAAGTGGAAGAGCATAGTAACTCGATCTCAAAAACAACGATTTTTTTCATCAAGACAATTCGGGAGCTTTCACTCTCTTTCAAGGATTTCTTAAAGTAGTCAACCTCAACATGAAGGCAACCATCACGATTACCCTATGCGCTTACTAGTCTAAAAAACACCACATGATGAGAAGTCACGTCGCTCTCACAACTTTCACTCACTAAAGCCCTTTATTCTTCAACATTGTCTAACATAATGGAGGGTTATGTGTTCCTCTTCTCGCATTTCTATGGACTCCTCAAAAATATAAGCACACTCGTTCATGATGTCATTATTCATACGATTACCATCATCCAAATAAGTAGTATTTATAACACCAACACAAAAGGGAGGAAAATTAAACGCCTCCAAATCATTTGAATCTTCAAAATGCCTTGTGATCCATAAAGGCTGAATAATTAGTAATGGGAGTTTCTTGATCGAACTCCAAGTCATCATCCTAAAAGTGACTTGATATACGTTTTTAAACTAACTTGAACTAGTTAAGTAGGACATTGTTTGGAATATTGTCCTTTGCCACAACATGTGACAAAATATGTGGAATCTTGCCCCACCACCTTGACTATATTTAAACCTATGCTGATTCAATTTTTTATTTCCTTTGGTTTGGAACCATTTTTTCCATGTTTAGAAAACTTCATAGTGAGAAGGCAATATCCTCTTCATTAAGGTCAAAGGTATTCAGTGAAGCAAACTTTTGAGTTTTGTTTTTTAACACTAAGTTATTTTCTTTATAGGTTCTCAGAGATGATAATTCAAATTCACCTCATATGTTTAAAGTGAGCTAACAAATTCATGTACTTTCATAGGAGTTTGAAGTAAAGTTCAAAATTCTCCGATGGAATTAACCTTGACACGGAACTTGGCGGGTAGGAATCTAAGAATTCTATATATTATAATATTCTCTTTAACGACCCTTCCTGGTGTAATGTCAAATTAACTATGTATCTTAGTTGAGCATAGAATTTGTCAGAAGTTTTGTTATTCCTTAATTGTAAGGAGATTGAAACGAGTGGTGAGGCATTGAAGTTTTTCATGCTTTATAGTGGAGGTGTCTTTATAGGTCGTTTTTAAAACTTCACATGCCTCATTTGACATAGAGAACGTCGAAATGCACCTAACTTCTCTAACGATTATACAACTATAAATTTGATTTAAACCTTTCACATTACACCCACTCTCTTTGATTTAGTTCTCATCCTAACTATATCATATTTGGGGTACTTTAACACCATCAATAATGGAAACCTTCGGCTTCCACCTCGTAAAAACATAATTCCAAACTCATTCATTCAATGACAAATGTGACACCATACAAATTTTCCAATATGAATAATTACTACAATCAAAAGAGGAGGTCAGAAAGATGAACCATCCTTCATCGAACATGTAAAGTATTTACCCTAGGATTTTAATCCTAAAATAATGAGTCTCACTCTAATACCATATGAGAGTGCGAGCTCTCAAAGATAGCTACCCAATTAAAATCAAATTATCAATTGAGTTATAAAAAATAAACTAATGAGTTAAAAACATCCGAAGGTCTATGTGAAAAATTTGTTATATCAATATTAGAATCTTAATCAAATTCAATCTTTAATTTAAGACAAGTGATTTAAATATGCGAAAAGATAAATCATATCACAAAACACTGGGTGTACAAGGAAAAACCTACAAACCGAAATAAACCTCAGGTCGAAATGAATGAAAAATGTACTATGTTAGAGTATTATAACTAGAAGGAAATGACTTACCATCAAATAATGCAATGACCGACTATAAACTCTTTCCCACCGTGTTCTCCAAGGAGAGCGCCAACAACTGAATAATGCAACACAACCGCGACCAGTTTCGGACTCCTCCAATGTCATCAAGTCTTGAACCACCAAAATGTTTAAAGTATAAAAAATAACTTTGTTCCGATTCAACGGAAGCAACGAGTAACCGCTGACTACAACTAGGATGTGTGAGGGCATCCTATGGTTGAAAAGATGTAGTGAAAAGGTTTCTCTTTAAAAACCCACAACAAAAGTGTTTTTCAAGCTTGAAATAAGACAATACTTAAGAAGAAATAAGATTTAAAAATGACGTATCAAAGCTTTCTTGAATACAAAAGTCTTCTTTTTTTTGGTAAATAAGAATACTATAAAACGAAAGAAAGGATATACAAGACAGAAAAAGGGGGCATACCCCCTATGGAATCAATTTTGTAAATGAAATTAATCCAAGGAAAAGAAAATTAAGAAGGACCTACTGTCCAAAGTAGGGGTGTGCACGGGTCAGTTTGGTTCAGTATTGGACAGCAATTCAAACCAAAACCGATCGGTTCGATTTTGGAAAAAGTCAGACCAAAACCGAACCGATGATGGAAAAAACCATCGATTTCGGATCACATAGGTTTTGGGCGGTTTTTATAGGCCAATTTTTGGTTTTGTTCGGTTTTTAAGATCAGTTAATGGTTTTTGGATATGAAAACATAAATTATTTAAGGGTTTTTAATATAAATATTAATGTCGATTCAGTTCGGTTTAAATCAGTTTTTTAGGTCTAAACCGCAAATCGAACCGACATGGTCGGTTTTTTAAATCCTTAAGCCCCAGACCGAACCGAGCTAAAAAAAGCGTCGGTTTTTGTTCGGTTCGGTTTTCGGGTCGATCGTTTTTTTTTTGCACACCCCTAGTCCAAACAAAAGCAAAATCCTATCCAAGGGGACAATACAATTAGCTACTAAGCAAAACAGAATCATCAAGTCCCCAATTCTTACAGATGAGCCAATTATTAAAGTTTCTTCTAGATTTTGGCCATTTAGAAGACTTGCACTTGACAAAAAAGGAGATCTCATTCATGATATCAGTGTGATTGGATCTTGTGTTCTTGAAAATCCTATTGTTCCTTTCCATCCAAATGCAATAGGTGGTCACAGCAAAGGAAGCTCTTTTAATTTTTGCATTGATGTTCTTCCCCTTGAAGTTGGTGGAAGCATCCTAAATTACATCCTCCCAGGTGGTGGATGTTTTATTGTGTGAGTTATTGTACTTGATGTCCTCCTAGATTGCATTGGAGAAGCTGCAGTTGAAGAAGAGGTGGTCCCGGTTCTCAATAGCATTATCACAAAGAACACCCATGTTGTCATTTTATAGCCCCCAATTAAGAGTTTTGTCCTTTGTATTGATACCATCCTAATAAACAAGCCATAGGATGAACGCACATTTGGGAATGTTACTTCTATTCCAAATAATAGAAATCAAATCAGGTGCTGGAGTGATGCAATTCAAGGACCTGAATATGCTGAAGATGAACGCGAGGCTGATCATACACATGGGAGTGGAGATAAATTTTCACAAGACCCTTTGTCACTTTCTAGTGGTCCAATTACAAGACTCAGAGCCAAACATTTTAAGGAAGCACTTATTAGGATGATCCAAGAGAAGTGGGCTGATTGTAGAAAGATGAAGACCAAGATGGGCCCAAATAATAATCAAAGCTTAGTCCATGTCATTAAAGCAATTTAGGGAGATAATTATCATGCAAAAACGTGACCATCATGTTCACACAATAAATGGGCATGAATTTATCTATTTTCAAGGTTAATAAACGGGGGATGAATCTAGTCTTGGTTGGTTATCTTTAAATACATTGAACTTAGTCATTTAGTCAGATTTTGTTGTTTTCCAAGTCCAAGTGGCCTAAAAAACGTGGGAACTTGTTTACTTTGACAATTGTGTTTTTTAATACTGTATTTATTTCATTTCCTATTCTTGGAGGGTTGTTCCAAGGATAAATGAGGGGAGCTACGAATTTTGTAAGAACTTTTTGAGATAAACTAATATTATTGTGAGGTATTTTTGTTCCTCTTGGTTCTTAAGAAAACTTTATGAACTTCTCAAGTTAATCTTATGGCCTTCAAACAACCAAACTTATCACTTTGATTCGTGAGAGATTCTTGGGTTTCTTGGTGTGGCGTTTTAATCCTTTATAGTCTTGGTTCTTATCTTACTAGGTAATGGGTCAAGGCTCAACAAACTTTGTTTATACGATCTTGGGTTCTTCAACCATCATTGTTATTGGGTTTCATCACAATTGTTGGTGAGATTCATATCATTTGGTATCCGAGCCTATTTCTAAGGCAAGTTTGACTATCCTTTTTTTTCCTTGTTTCCTGCTTTAGAAAAAAAAACAAAAAGAAAAAGAAAACAAAACAAAAAAAAGAAGAAAAAAAATGAAAAAATAAAGAAAACAAAAAAGGGCTTTTAGGAGGTGAGAAACAAGATTGAAAGACAAAAAAAAATTGTATGTGTTCTTTTTTTTCGTATTGCTGAAACCTTAGAAACTGTGTGAGTCATTCATTTTTTTTCTCCCGCAATCAAATTCCTTACATTGTAATGAGTTTTGGTTACTCCTCAATCTGAATTGCTAGTCCTTAATTTGAATTTTTTTATTGAGTTCGATTAAGAACTAAAGAGGACACAAAAGAGTGGAAGAAGGCAAGAGAGTGTGAGATCATAAGAGGGTAAAAGCCATTTTGAGTGAAAACACGAGTGTGAATGAAACACATGAGGGAGTGCTTGTGAGATTTCTATTTTTTTACAAATTCTCAATATGTCCAGTATTCAAGAAGAAGACACAACCGAAGAAGTTCAACAACCAGCCGTTCCAAACCTTCAAATGCAAACATTGATAGGGGAGGTGAGAGGTATGTTGAGGGCTAAATTAGAACCTATTCAAGAGAGGTTGGATAGGGTAGAAGAAGGCACACCTAGGGGGAAGCAACAAGACATTCCTAATGGGCTACAAGGCGGGTGTGTTCCATGGGGAAATATTGAGGAAGAAGTAGAGTTGGAGGAGTTTGATGGGCCAAATGTGAATCGGGGCAGGTTTGGGAGTGGAGATGCTAGGATGGCTAGACCTAGGAGGGATAAGGATTTGGGAAACATAAAGATTAAAATCCCATCTTTCCAAGGTAAAAATGATCCTGAAGCTTATTTGGAGTGGGAAACTAAAATGGAGATGGTGTTTGATTGTCATAACTATTAAGAGATGAAGAAGGTTAAGTTGGCTACAATTGAATTCACCGATTATGCCATTATTTGGTGGGATCAATTACTGATTAATAGGTGGAGGAATAGAGAGCCACCCGTTGACACTTGGGAGGAGATGAAAATTCTTATGAGGAGGCGATTTCTACCCAACCACTACTATAGGGGCTTGTTTAAAAAATTACAGAGACTAACTCAAGGTTCCAAGTGTGTGGATGAGTATTAAAAGGAGATGGAGGTAGCTATGATCCGAGCTAGTGTGGAAGAGGACTGGGAAGCAACCATGGCTAGGTTTTTGCAGGGTTTAAACCGTGAGATTGCTGATATAGTCGAGTTGAAGCACTATGTTGAGTTATCGGATATGGTGCATCAAGCCATAAAGGTGGAGGAACAACTCAAGTGAATGGGGTTAACAAGGAAAGGAAAATCTGTGTCTACCAACAACATATGGAAGACATCCCCAAAAAGATATAAGAATGTACAAAATAAACCAAAATTTGAACCCTTTAAGAATGCCAAGTCAGTGACAACCACAACTTCAGGTAACATGGATTCTTCTACTTCTCAAACACGTGATATTAAGTGTTTAAATGTCAAGGACGAGGTCACATAGCCAGCCAATGTGCAAACAAAAGGGTGATGGTGATTAATGCGCAAGGAGAGCTTGAGTCGAAGAATGAATAAGAAGTAGATGATGACATGCCACCTTTGGAAGACATTGATGATGAGCAAAATGTTGTTATTGGAGATTTATTAGTAGCAAGGCGGGTTCTCAATGTGCAGGTTAAGGAGGAAGAATGTAACCAATGGGAGAAGTTGTTCCATTCTAGGTGCTTTGTAAATAACAAAGTTTGCAGCGTTATTATTGATGGGGGGAGTTGTACAAAGGTGGCCAACACTGATTTGGTGGAGAAATTGGCATTAACAACCTTGAAACATCACCGTCCTTACCGACTTTAATGGCTGAATAAATGTGGTGAAATCAAGGTGACTCGTAGTGTTGGTGGCGTTATCCATTGGAAAATATGAGGATGAGCTGCTTTGTGATATGGTTCCTATGCACGCATGCCATTTATTATTGGGGAGGCCATGTCTATTTGACCGAAAGGTAATGCATAATGGGTTCACAAATAAGTATTCTTTTACTCTTAAAAATCAACCTATCACTCTTGTGCCATTAACACCAAAAGAGGTTATGGAGGACCAACTGAAGTTGTAAAGGTCAAATGAAAAAAATAGAGAAAAAGAAAGGAAGTCCGAAGTTGAGAAAAAAGAAAATGTGAGAAAAGAAGTTAAGAAAAAAGAAAATGAGAGGAAAAAAGTTGAGAAAAGAGAAATTGAGAGAAAAGAAGTTGAGAAAAAAGAATCTGAAAAAAAAGATGGAAGAAATTTAATTACATTGCAAAAAAAAGTGAGATCAAGAGAGCATTATTTTCACATCATACCTCTTATCGTACTCATGTACAAGGAGGCTCTTTTATGTGCTAATGATTTGGACAGTTCATTACCGAGCAATATTATTTCTCTTTTGTAGGAGTTTGAAGATGTCTTTCCCGAAGAGGTCATGGCTTGGCTCCAATTAGAGGAATTGAGCATCAAATTGATTTCATACCTGGTGCATCACTTCCAAACCGACCTGCCTATAAGACCAATCCAGAAGAAACAAAGGAGCTTCAGAGGCAAGTAAGTGAATTAATGGAGAAAGGGTATGTGTGGGAAAGTATGAGTCCTTGTGCAGTTCCGGCGCTGCTAGTTCCTAAGAAGGATGGGACATGGACATGGAACAAACTCATGAAGTTAAGAAGCAAATTTCATCCTCTAATCAAATCTGTTATTGGTAATGGTCTTAACACTTTTTTTGGCATGACCAGTGGCGCCCAAGGGGCCCGCTTTGGTCACTATATGGTGATCATACCATATATGATGCTGCTAGTAATCACAAGGCCAAGGTTGCTGATTACATTGAGAATGGTAACTGGCCTTGGCCAGCAACTGTAACTTGGGAGGTCAATGAGATAAAAAATGCATCCCTTCCAAACATCGACATCAACAAGGAGGATATAGTTAAGTGGAGTCCTATAGATAATGACTTGTTTACTATCAATTCTGCATGGAGTGCCATAAGACATCAACCTCCATGATATTAATCTCACCAAGAATTGTGATGAAACCCAATAGCAATGATGGTTGAAGAACCCAAGATTGTATAAACAAAGTTTGTTGAGACTTGACCCTTTACCTAGTAAGATAAGAACCAAGACTTCAAAGGATTAAAACTCCACACCAAGAAACCCAAGAATCTCTCACGAATCAAGGTGATAAGTTTGGTTATCTGAACACCACAAAATTAACTTGATAAGTTCATAAAGTTTTCTTAAGAACCAAGAGGAACAAAAATACTTCACAATAATATTAGTTTATCTCAAAAAGTGCTTACAAAATTCGTAGCTCCCCTAATTTATACTTGTAACAACCCTCCAAGAATAGGAAATGAAATAAATACAACATTAAAACAACACAATTGTCAAAGTAAACAAGTTCCCATGTTTTTTAGGCCACTTGGACTTGGAAAACAACAAAATATGACTAAATGATTAAGTTCAATGTATTTAAATTGAAAATAGATAAATTCATGACCATTTATGGTGTGAACATGAAGGTCACATTTTTGCACGATAATTATATCCCCAAATTGCTTTAATGACATGGACTAAGATTTGATTATCATTTGGGCCCATCTTGGTCTTCATCTTTCCACAATCAGCCCACTTCTCTTGGATCAGCCCAATAAGTGCTTCCTTAAAATGTTTGGCTCTAAGTCTTATAATTGGACCACTAGAAAGTGACAAAGGGTCTTGTGCAAATTTATCTCCACTTCTATGTGTATGATCAACCCCGCGTTTATCTTCAGCATATTCAGCTCCTTGAATTGCATCATTCTCCCCCTCTTGAGAAGGATTTGTCCTCAAATCATCACCTGCATCAAAAGGAGATAAATCAACAACATTAAAGCTTGTACTAACACCATACTCACCTGGTAAGTCAAGCCTATATGCATTGTCATTGATGCGTTACAAAACTTGAAAAGGTCTATCACCCCGAGGTAGGAGTTTTGAATGCCTTTTACTTGGAAAACGTTCCTTCCTCAAGTGCAACCAAACCCAATCTCCTTGTTTAAACACTACCTTCTTGCGTCCCTTATTGGATTGATGGACATATTATTCAATCCTCCTTTCAATGTTCATTCGAGCCTTTTCATGATGCTTCTTTACAAATTCATCCTTCTTTTTGCCATCTAAGTTTACCTGTTCACTCAAAGGTAAAGGAATTAAATCCAAAGGTGATAATAGATTAAAACCATACACAATTTCACATGGTGAAAAATTAGTTGCAGAATGTACACTTCTATTGTAAGAAAATTAAACATGTGGCAAACAATCCTCCCATGCTTTCAATTTTTTTCTTAATGACAGCACGCAACAAAGAAGACAAAGTTTTATTCACTACTTCAGTTTGGCCATCAGTTTGTGGATGACAAGTAGTAGAAAACAACAACTTGGTTCCCAACTTTTCCCATAAAGTCTTCCAAAAGTAACTCAAAAACTTTGCATCCCTATCAGAAACAATGGTCCTATTCATGCCATGTAACTTAATAATTTCTTTGAAAAACAAATCAGATATATGAGATGCATCATTAGTTTTATGACATGCAATGAAGTGTGCCATCTTAGAGAACCTATCTACCACCACAAAAATTAAATCTCTCCCCCTCTTAGTCCTAGGTACACCCAAAACAAAATCCATAGAAATATCAGTCCAAGGTTCCTTAAGTATAGGCAAAGGGGTGTACAAACCATGGAGTTTCAACTTTGACTTGGCATGTTTACAAGTGATACATTTCTCACAAATTTTTTCCACATCATGTTTAATATGAGGCAAAAAAAATGATCATGTAAAATTCCTAAAGTCTTAGCTACACCAAAATGACCCATTAAACCACCACCATGAGCTTCTCTCACAAATAATTCACAAAATGAACACATGGGCACACATAATTTATTTTCTCGAAACAAAAATCCATCATGCCTTTAGAAATTTCTAAATGCCACTTTTTCACATGCATTGAACACATCACGAAAATAAGAATCTTGCTCATACAAATCCTTAATGTATTCAAAACTAAGCAATTGTTTCTAAAATGGAAAGTAAAGCATACCTTCGGGATAATGCATCAACCACCACATTTTCCTTACCTTGCCTGTATTTGATCACATAAGGAAATGGTTTAATGAATTCCACCCACTTGGCATGACGTTTGTTCAACTTTTGTTGTCCCTTTAAATGATTCAAGGATTCATGATGTGTGGGAATCACAAATTCTTTTGTCTATAGATAGTGCTGCCAATTTTCTAAAGCCCTCACCAAAGCATACATCTCCTTATCATAAGTGATAGTTTAGGGCTGCGCCACTCAACTTTCCACTAAAATAGGCAACTGGACGACCTTCTTGCATCAAAACAGCTCCAATACCTATTCCTGAAGCATCACACTCAATTTCAAATATTTTAGTAAAGTTAGGTAAAACAAGCAAAGGTGCATTAGTTAACTTCTCGTTGATCAGATTAAATGCCTTTCCTTGCTCCTTTCCCCACTTAAACGACACATTTTTCTTGATGACTTTAGTGAGAGGGGCGGTCAAGCTACTAAAATCACGCACAAATCATCTATAAAATCTAGGTAGGCCGTGGAAACTCCTCACTTGATTGATTGTTGTAGGCGTTGGCCACTCTTGGATTACTTCCACCTTTTCCTCATCCACTTCAATTCCTTTAGCACTAACAACAAAGCCAAGAAACACAAGCTTATCCGTGCAAAAGGTGCACTTTTTGAGGTTAGAAAACAACTTTTCTTTCCTTATCACATCTAAAACAGATTTCAAATGTACTACTTATTCTTCCAAGCTTTTGATATAAATTAGGATATCATCATAATATACAAGTAGAAATCTGCCAATAAATGCACGCAAAACATGGTTCATCAAACGCATAAAAGTACTGGGAGCATTAGTTAAACCAAAAGGCATTAGTAACCACTCATACAAGCCATATTTAGTTTTAAAGGTAGTTTTCCATTCATAACCTTCTTTCATCCTAATCTGATGATACCCACTCTTAAGATCAATTTTTGTAAAAACACAAGAACCATGCAATTCTTCCATCATATCATCTAATCTAGGAATGGGATGATGATACTTTACCGTTATATTGTTGATGGCTCGACAATCCGGACACATCCTCTAGGACGCATTGGTTGGAGGCTGAATATGCCATAGACTTATACCTTTCAATTTAAATGTGTTGCACCATTAGACCCATATCATGTCTTTCTTGGTGCATAGATTCCATAGGTGCTTGAACATGATGGCTTTATTCTACACATAAGTATCTTTAATACTAAGCCCACCTTCAATTTTTGGGCAACAAACGTCACTCCGCTTAACTTTTTCTCCAGTTTTCTTGATATCCGGACCAGTCCAAAGGAATCTTCTTAACCTGGAGTCAATTGTAACAACCCGAGGTTTTAGGACGGCTATTTTTTTTATTTTGGGAGAAATAAATATTATTTTTATTTGTAGAATTATCAAATTGGCAATAGAGGCCAAAATTTGAAGTTGTTAGAAAGTGTTTCAAATGGCAATTCTGAGGGTGGAGTTGTTTTCGGAAGGGTCAAGAAAGTCAAAATGACTATACTTGGGGTTTATTTAGGTTCTGAAATAATTTAAGTGCGTTTGACCCGAATTAAAGTTACCGAGTCATTTAAAGTTGTGTATTTTGGGAGACAAGGCTTATTAAGCCTACAGGAGAAAAAAATATCCTTAGAGAGAATGAGAAATAGAAAGAAAGAAAAAGAGAAGGAGAAAGAAGAAGAAAAATAGAGAGAAAGTGGAGATTTTTGGCCATTATGCGATCTCGAGGACGAATCAGACCCTACGAACTTGAGGCAAGTGATTAAACTTGCTAAATAATTGTTGTGTACCATTTATTTCATGATTTGTGGATGAAATCTTTGGGTTTTAGGTTTAGTTTGATAAAACCTAACTTTTGGGTAAAATCTTAGATTTGTTATGTAGCAAATGGATTTGAGGTTAGAAATTAGTTTAAATGTGTTCTTGGATGAATATTAATGTTATATATGTGATTAGGTTGAAGAGAAATGAAGAAAAGATGATAAAAATGAATTTTGGGATTTTTGGCTTAATAAAAAGTAGCCATTTTCGTGAGTTCTGAGGAGCCAAATCGATTCGGATAGTTGCAGTTGCCCAGGTCTGAGTGACCGAATGGATTCGGACCCTAGTCGAATCGATTCATCCTGAGATAGGGTCTCAGGTATTAGGACCCGAATTGATTCGCCTTGAAGGCCGAATCGATTTGCAGGGTCGAATGAATTCGAATTTGGCCCGAATTGATTCGGAAATAGGGATTTTTGAGGTGTGTTTTTCTAGGGAGAATTTCATTCCGTTTCGTTCGAGGTTATCGATTGAGGACCTCTATAGGAATCTTATGGAGTATGTTTTGGAGATTTTTAGGGAGTTTCCCTTAAAAGAAATTATTGGAGTTGTATCGACTTAACTTGAGGAATACCGATTAGAGAATATAGTATATGCTAAGTGGGGAAGCCCACTACCATTAGGATTTCTATTTGGATATAATTATAGAAAATATAAAAGAGTGAGAATGTGCTTAGTGATATTGGATTTTAGTATTAAATCCCGATTAGGATAAACCTTAAAGGTTCATATAATTGATTGAACCATATTGTGGATTGAGAATTATAAATGCTAATAAATGTGTATATGGATATAGAAATATCCTTAATGATGATTTATTTGGGAGTCGTCTCACACAATGAGAGATGCTAATAGAGGTGCATTAGGATAGAAAATATCCTTAACATAAATCGAATTGGGAGATAATTCATAATCCGAAGTGATGCGAAAACTTCAAGTGAGAAATAGTGTACCTAGTGGGGAGGATGTGTGAGAATTGACGATAAGTATATAAAGAGAGAGAAATATACTAAATAATGATATTAATTAAACTACGCCTAAGTGCGTACTATGAATATATAAACAATGTGGTAGGTATACCTTATATGATGGTATATCTTTATATGATGTATGTATATATTATGTGATGATATATATATATATATATATATTGCTATTAGTGGGAAGTTGCGCGATGAGGGTGAGCACCTTGGCTCGATGAGCAGTGTGTGGATATTCCCCAGGTCATAGTCGTCCAGTGTGTTGATATGTGATTTGCATTATATTTTGGGGGTGAGAAGTCGTGGGTATGTGTCGTTCTCACTTGTTGATTTAATGTAGTATAGTGCTGGCCACCCGTTATTATTTTGAGCGGGTTGCCACAGATAGTATCAGAGCATCAGGTTCTAATGTCTTTAGGATCTGTGTGGGTTACTATGATCTTCCGTAAGCGTTGTTGATGTAGAGCCTTATTATTAGGACTATTGTATTCATACGTCCCTATTTCTTCTATAATAAGAAAACATTTGAAAGGCGTTCTGATACACTTGTTCTTCTTTCAGATGCCACCGAAGGGAAGTCGTTCAGTTAGGGCAAATAAAGGGCCTGAGAGTGTGGAACCCCAAATGCCTCAAGGGAACATGACTACAGATGAAGTTGCCAATATTATGGCACAAGCAGTAACTGCTGCCATTTCTACGATGGCGCAACAATCTGCCATTCAAGTAGACCAAACCCATTTAGGACTATCTTTTTGGGAAAGAGTGAAGGAGGATTTTAGTAAGGGGCATCCTCCCGAGTTTTTAGGGGGAGTTGATGCAATGGCTGCAAGTCGATGGAAGAATAGTATGCAGAGGAACCTCCATTTGGTTGAGTGTAGTGAGGTGCAAAAGCAATTTTTAGTCACCTTTAAGTTAATGGGTCCAGCTCTCCAATGGTTGGATTCTGTCACCACATCAGAACAGAGATATACTTTACCTATAATAGATTTTTGGGAACTTTTTGATCGAAGATATTTTCCTTCCCCAATTCAGAAGGAAATGAGGAGGAAATTGATGGATGTGTTTTAAGGAAATAGGACGGTGGTAGAATATGAACAACATTTTACTCGATGGGAGAAATTAGTACTTGATGAGGTAAATATGGAAGAGGAGCATATATCGAAGTTTGTTCGAGGTTTAGATTGGAGAATTCGACAACATTTGTTAGAGGGCCCAGTGTTAGTGACTTTCGTCGAGGTAGTGAATGCGGCACTGTTAAAGTGTCATGAATATCATCTTCATTCGCAAGAGGGTAAGAACTTTAGATATTCGAGTTCATCAAGTAGGTTTGGCTAAGGTAATTCCAGTAATACCAACGGGTATAAGTAGGATTATAGAGAGTCACAACGGTGTTTTGTTCCTCCAGGTGGGTCGAGAGGAATTGCGGGTAGATGTTTCTTTTGTAAAGAAATAGGTCATAGAAAGAGAGATTGTCCTAAAAGAGATAAAGGACCACGTTTTGATGAAGTTTTGGAAGTGCAACCCCTACAACAGATTCCAGGTCATTTTAGGCCAGGAGATTTTGTGTGGAAGCCTAATGATGAGGAAGGGCAATCGGACTAGAGATGGATAATGTAAGTTATTTTCTTTTGTGAATAGGAATATTAATATGTGGAGTTTTGGAATGTCGTATGGGAGATATTCATGAGAGGGTAGTGCTATAACCCTATTATGTATGTAATGACCCGAAAAGGGATTTTGAGAAAGTTAGGCTCCTATATAAATTATCTTTTGAGAGAATAGATTAATTTGAAATGTGCTCAAAGAGAGCTATAACTTTATTGTGAATTTAAGAACCGTTATGGTGTGTTAAGTAGTAATGATAAAGCTACTTATTTGTATATAGTCATGTTAGACCTATATAATTGTTGTATTCCAGCTATGGAAGAGCCTAATGAATGGCAATATATTAATATGATGTAAGATATTATTACTGATAAGAGTTCAGAATTTGTGGGTTATTGGGATGCAGAGAAGTTTAGCTCATGATTATGCTAATTCTTATGAGCTATATGTTGTTGTATATATGATTATTGTTAAGACCTTATGTTACGAATGTAAGGCATTTTATATATGTATCGCAAGACATAATTTTTTTTTGTAAACTGTTTTCCAAATCAAACTTTTTATAGGCCTTTGGGCCATTTCAAAATGATTTACACAAAAATATTTTCAAACTCTAGTACGGACTTAACAAACTCTCAATCCCCGACGTCGTTACATATTAGTGTATTGGGAGGGTTCCTTGTTTGGATTTCGCTTGCGAGACCTCCCCGCATGAAAGTGGCGAATGTCAGGAATTGAGAGGAGTTATTTCCTTGGACCATTCAAAAATTTTATACTATTAATATTACTAGTATTATATATATATATCTTTAGAATTATGGAACGTTGGAGGCAAATGAAGCCTCATTTTGATTGTTACGAGTAAAGCTCGAATAAAGGGTGTATGGGCGCCTTAGTTGATAAAATTGGTGTTATAAAACTTAAAATAAATCAAAATAAATTCGTCGTGGGAAGTTAGAGGTTTGAGTATAGGATTAGTGAGGATGAGTGTAGTAGGAACTAGTTGAGCTTTGGAGTATTAGGCTTAGCTGAATTTCGAGGAAGAAATTCTTGTAAGTGGGGAAGTTTGTAACAACCCGAGGTTTTAGGACATATATTTATTTATTTTGGGAGAAATAAATATTATTTTTATTTAGAGAATTATCAAATTGGCAATTGAGGCCAAAATTTGAAGTTGTTAGAAAGTGTTTCGAATGGCAATTCTGAGGGTGGAGTTGTTTTCGGAAGGGTCGAGAAAGTCAAAATGACTGTACTTGGGGTCTATTTAGGTTACGAAATAATTTAAGTGCGTTTGACTCGAATTAAAGTTACCGAGTCATTTAAAGTGTGTATTATCATTTAAAGTTGTGTATTTTGGGAGACAAGGCTTATTAAGCCTACGGGAGAAACAATTATCCTTAGAGAGAAAGAGAAATAGAAAGAAAGAAAGAGACAAGGAGAAAGAAGAAGAAAAAGAGAGAGAAAGTGGAGATTTCCGGCCATTACGCGATCTCAAGGACGAATCAGACCCCACGAACTTGATGCACGTGATTAAACTTGATAAATAATTGTTGTGTACCAATTATTTCATGATTTGTGGATTAAATCTTTGGGTTTTGGGTTTAGTTTGATAAAACCTAACTTTTGGGTAAAATCTTAGATTTGTTATGTAGAAAATGGATTTGAGGTTAGAAATTAGTTTAAATGTGTTCTTGGATGAATATTAATGTTATATATGTGATTGGGTTGAAGAGAAATGAAGAAAAGATGATAAAAATGAATTTTGGGATGTTTGGCTTAATAAAAAGTAGCCATTTTCATGAGTTCTGAGGAGCCGAATCGATTCGGATAGTTGCAGTTGCCCAGGTCTGAGTGACCGAATCGATTCGGACCCCAGCCGAATCGATTCGTCCTGAGACAGAGTCTTAGGTCTTAGGACCCGAATTGATTCACCTGGAAGGCTGAATCGATTCGCAGGGTCGAATCGATTCGGATTTGGCCGGAATCGATTCGAAAATAGGGCTTTTTGAGGGGTGTTTTTCTAGGGAGAATTTCATTCCGCTTCGTTCGAGGTTATCGATTGGGGACCTCTATAGGAATCGTATGGAGTACATTTTGAATATTTTTAGGGAGTTTCCCTTATAAGAAATTATTGGAGTCGTATTGACTTAACTTGAGGAATACCGATTAGAGAATATAGTATATGATAAGTGGGGAAGCCCACTACCATTGGGATTTCTCTTTGGATATAATTATAGAAAATATAAAAGAGTTAGAATGTGCTTAGTGATATTGGATTTTAGTATTAAATCCCGATTGGGATAAACCTTAAAGGTTAATATGATTGATTGAACCATATTGTGGATTGAGAATTATAAATGCTAATAAATGTGTATATGGATATAGAAATATCCTTAACGATGATTGATTTAGGAGATGTATCACACAATGAGAAATGCTAATCGAGGTGCATTAGGATAGAGAATATCCTTATCATAAATAGAATTGGGAGACAATTCATAATCAGAAGTGATGCAAAAACTTCAAGTGAGAAATAGTATAGCGTATACTAAGTGGGGAAGATGTGTGAGAATTGACGATTAGTATATAAAGAGAGAGAAATATACTAAATAATGATATTAATTCAACTACGCCTAAGTGCGTACTACGAATATATAAACAATGTGGTAGGTATACCTTATATGATGGTATATCTTTATATGATGTGATGATGTATGTATATCTTATGTGATGATATATATATATATATATATATATATATATATATATATATATATATATATATATATATATATAAGTGAAGCATACCCTCTCCTTGCTATCTGTGGGAAGTTGCGCGATGAGGGTGAGCACCCTGGCTCGATGAGCAGTGTGCGGATATTCCCCAGGTCATAGTCGTCCAGTGTGTTGATATGTGATTTGCATTATATTTTGAGGGTGAGAAGCCGTGGGTATGTGTCGTTCTCACTTGTTAGTTAGGAACTATGATCGCTTCCCGGACGTTGTGTGTGTGAGTTGATCGCGAGGTAGGTGTCGTTTAGCCCTACCAGGTGGTCCCTAGTATGCTACGTGGTTTGGGCACTGGAAGATGATAGCATTGAGAACCTGCGTCCTCGAGTTATAGCTCGTTTAGATGATTATTATATTATTGTTGTGCTTGGTACTTGGGTATCGAGGGCATAATGGACCTCAACGACCAACATTGCCAAGGAGTAGTGTCACCGGGGGGTTCTTGTTTGGATTTCGCTTTGCGAGACATTCCACGCATGAAACGCAGTGTAATGTTGGGAGTGAGGAGAAGTTAGTCCTTAATGCTCATATATATAATGTATCTACATCTCGATGATCGACAGTGGCAGAAGTAGTGTATCGGGGGGGGGGGGGTCCTTGTTTGGATTTTGCTTTGCGAGACGTTCCACGCAAGAACCGTAGTGCACTGTTGAGAATTGGGAATAATAAATTAATTAATTGAATAATAAGAATTTGGGTTACATGCATCATGCATTGAGGGCATAATGAATCTCAAAAATCAATACTTCCAAGGAGTAGTGTAACTGGGGGGTTCCTTGTTTGGATTTCGCTTTGCGAGACGTCCCACGCACGAAACGCAGTGCATTATTGAGACTTGGGAGAAGTTTAGTCCTTAACACTTAGATGCTAATAACTCACATATAATTATATGTATATTGATGGTATGACTAGAATACAAGAAATTCTAGTAAAGAGAATGTTTATGTATTGTGAATATGTTAGTAAGTGAATGTTTATGTAAACTTTATATATTAAGCAAGTGAACAAATAGAAAGAACTATAGCATTAAAAGTTAAAGTATGTGATTTAGATGGAATTCAGATAAGGGTAGATTGGGAGATAAGTTAGATGATTTTAATTGAATGTTTATATTGGGATTTAGTTAGATTTATTTTCCTATTTAGATTTGGGCATTTATTTGGAGATCACGTGCATATGTTTAGTTGCGCGCTTTAGCTAAGAGGTGAGTTGGATATTATGGAGAGTGCGACTCCATTAAATCATGTCATAATGCATTTATAATTATTATGCATTTTAATGCACTTGCTATAAAGTGTTTTCACCTCGGGCTCTGACCCGTTTATATTTTCTCCTGCTATGCGTACATACTGTATTATTTTAGGTGTTCCTCCACAAGGATGCCTTGGATGTTCATCCACCCAGTGTATTCGTGGAGCTGTGGAAGTAGCGGACTGTTGCGGAACTTTGTTTTAGTCAATTCCTATCCTCTGTATATCTAGATTAGGATTCAGTTTGTGTATCGGGTTTATCCCCAAGTATTGTAGATTAACACTTTTATATTCTCTCTCTCAGATTTTTGTATTGTCTGTGACCCGACAGCATATTCGGGTATTTTACTTTGTACCTTTTGTTGTACTCTTTTACATTATTGGAGTTTGTATTCATCACTCATCATATTTAGATGTAGTATTGTTGGTTATGGTAGCATGGTTGGTTTTATTTTGGGTGTTAAATAAAAGTTTTAATTTTTTGTTACATCCGCTTTTAATAGTTTCGAGTAGTTAGCCTTATATTATTTAGTATTGTCAGTTGATGTTGAGACTGAGCCATCTGAGATACCTGATTTAATGTAGTACAAGGATGGCCACCAATTATTATTTTGAGCGGGTTGTCACATCAATGTCTTCAGTAGTTCTTTTGGGTAATATAAAGATGCTAGCCCAATAGATTTGCATGCGAGTACAAAAGTCTTACGTGAAAGGATTCAAGAAAATCAAAAATCTTGAAAATCACATAAGAGAAGAACAAATAAAATGTGTTGAATATTTGTTTCTTCCATAAAAGCTGTCTTTTAAAAATCAATAAGGAAAAAGTGGGCTTGGAAGAGTATGTTTATGCCTTGTGAATGAAGACAAGAGGGTACATACTTAAGTGAAGAACTCCTATATGTAAGAAACAATTTTTGTGGGATTTAAATAAAGATTGTGTCTATGAATAACTTCCAATGAAATCTTTCTCAAAAGATCTCAAAAAGTGAAGAAGTCGGGTATAACTAACGGTCACCTTTGTTGCAGTGAAGCCAATCTTCCCTTATGTTATGTGATACCCCATAAAATTTAAGCTAGATTGATTAGGTCTAAAGTAAATAAAACAAGAGTCTAATCAATTTAGTATCATTCTAAGCATAAATGTGATAACTAATACATAACATTAATGGCTAAAACATAAATATGTGAAACACAATTAACTCTGATACCAAAACCAACATAAAGTAATAAAATCCTTGCATACTATCACTGCCTCAAAATACATGTCCATACTGAATAAAAGAGTCACTAACTCAAATCTAAATCAAACATAAATGATAAAAGGAATATAAAACATGAGCACGGAGGCTCGACACCTACATCCTATAGATCAACAATGGATAGGAGATCGAGAGCGACTTAGGAATGATGTTTCACTGGTGTCCTATGTCCTAGAAATGTTAATAGGATACTTTAATAGAAAGTTTAAGTAGCATAATAATGTAATTGATTTTGCGCTACAACATAACTACACACCTTCTTCCTGTCTTTTAGTTTCTTTTAAGTTAGCCCAACCCAAAACAACCCTAAATATCACATGCGTCTACAACAAAAGCCCATATGTTCCCCATGATTAAGTCTTAATCATTGCTATGAACTTTATGTACCAATTCCATTTTTATTCGTTTATATGTAACAATTGTATAATGTCATGGGAGAAGTAGTCTTTGTATCTATGTGCACATAGTACAAGTATGGTCCAACACACATATGATGAGGCGTAAACTTTGTATTTAAAACATGTCATTGGTTGTTTACGCCCTATACAAAAAGATACCACAACTTGGCACACTATATATAAAAATGTAGAGGCAAGTAGGGATCGAATCCATAGGGAACAGTATTTAGGATTACATTGAATTAGCACCTAAAAAGGGGGAAAAAGAAAAGATGATATGGTTTAAAAGGGAAAAAAGAAAAAAGTTAACTACACAATTAAAACTAAACAAATGTTAACACAGCCAGATTAGGAGCACATCCACACTATGGGGAAATAATACGTAATAAAGGATTTGGTTAAAAAACAATTAACTGTGAATATCCAATTAATTATAAAAATCAAACAGGAAGAAAGTTAATTCAACAATCAAAGTTTAAACTTTCAATCAAAATGGCCACAAATGGAGTAATGCCAGAATATCACTGTAAACACTACTATTGCATGACAAAGCAAGTTAAACACACAATATTCCAAAATTATTACACAAGTTTTCAATTAAATGCATTTCTAACCAAAACCTAGATTTTAAAGCTCAACACCCACCAATGGAGGAAATATGATCCCCACCTTTTAACTAGTAAAAACACATGCTTAAAATAATAAACACAACAAATTAAAGAATCAATGCAACCAATTAACAAATAACAAAGAAGTGGAAAAGAAACTAAACTAGATAACAAAGCAACTAAACTAGATAACAAAGCTTAAACAAAGTAACGAGACTAGATTAAATAAGGAAGATGATAAATAGTAACTTACATAAAAAAATGGGATGGAACCCTAGGAGAGAGAAGCTCCCAAAACCAACCTATAATGTGTATAAAATGAGTCCCCACACTTGAAATAATGTTTACTTATAAATAATCAACTAAAAACGCACCCAAAATTATACATTTGCAGACTTTTACTGTGCCTAAATTGATTCCCCAAAATGGCCGAATCGATTCACCCAAACAGGTCTGAATCTTCATCCGGGATCAACATACTGAAAATGCCCTAACTTCTTTGTTGTAAATCAGAATTAAGTGCAGTTGGAGGATACGCGAAGCTAGTTCAGAGGATTACAACCTTCATAAAGACATTAGTCCAAAAACCCAAATGATAAAATGACAAAAATTCCCTTGACTGTGCCATTTATGACAAAACTTTCCCAAAATGCAACCAAACTTCACGCTAAACACTTTAATACCTATAAAAGCTCAATTATACCTCACAAAGCAAATAAATATACATAAAAGAGGTTATCTCGTTAATGATCATAAAAATAGGAATTAAGATACCCAATGGGGCTAAAATATATAAGTAAATAAGGTAAATAAATAAACTATTCGAGACAAATTGCACCCCTAACTTACACATTGCTAGTCCTTAGCAATGAAATGCAATGAAACAAGGCCTACAAGTAGCACCATAAGAAGGGAGATAAAAATAAAGGAGATAAATGCCACTTTTGCCGGCGAACGATTACATTTAGCATATACAATAAGTTGTTAAACCCCAAGGTTACCCTAGTGGATGAGTTTTGTCTTGTGAGGGTTTTCAGGGATGAAACCCACAAACATCAAAGTTTCCTCAAAATATGCCCAATAAATAAAAAATACATGCTCAGTAATAATGAAAATGATTTCAAACACATTATTAGTAAAGTGAATGAATTCACACAAAAGTCTGTAATTATTAACATTATAGAATGTACTTCATCGAATTGAAACCATAAGTGTAGGAGGAAAAGAAAGCACATGCAAAGTACAATTTGGAAAAACGTTTATAAACCGGATAAACACTAAAGCGTGCATGATATTCTATCATCTCCGGTGTTTACACTCAACAAATTAATCACTATGAAAACGGGTGTAACACACACGGGACATGCGGGCATGAAGAGTAAATGTAACTAAAAACTAGGCCCCACACATGTCATCAATGAAGAACGCTATATATAAAATAAAACTTTGTAATCTCAATGAAAGGATATCATTCATTAAATGAAGATAAATGTAGTTTCACAAATTATCTTAATTATTATGATTTTTTAATCACACTTGCTTTTGGATCAAATAGGACTTTTCAAGGGTTGTAACGTAGGTTAGGCTCGGGTTATGAAAGGAGGGTAATTTTTACGAATTCAAAGGTGTTTAGGAATGAAAAACTTGGGATAATAGAAAATGTTGGCAATTTCAAAATTAGAATATGATTTCCATAACAAGAATTGGATATAACATTGGAAAGCGGTAAAGATTATTAAACACTATATACAAAATGAAAATTCTTTATTTTTTTTGTTTTCTTCTTTTTCTATTCTTTTTTTTTTATTTTTCTTTATTTTTTTCACTTTTTCTTTAATTTCTCACATGCTTAATTGCAACTACATAATAAGAACATCATTAAATCCTAGGTATCATTCTAAACAAAGGTATGAAAGGTAATATGTATGGTATATAACTCTAATTTGGAGTTGGTTACAGGATTTTGGGTTATGAAACGAAAGGCTATATTAAGGCTCAAAGGGGTTGGTTAGGGAAATATATAAGGTAAGGTCAATGTCAATGTCAATATGGGTTAAATAAAAAAGATGGCCTATGATCCTTTCCCAAAGTTTACGCAATTCTCAAGTCAAAATGACTTTGAAAATCATGCTCGAGTAACACATTTCAAAATGAACGATCAATGAAAGAATAGTGAGATTGCCAATGAATTTAACGTTTTCAAGGAGGAAAGAGTAATGTATAAACACTTAGAAATGAAGAAAATCCCAAAGCTTACTTTTTGTAAGTATATACAATGCAATAAAAGAATACTGAGTTATAAGCGCCTTGAACCAAATCATTAAAATAAGAGAAGTGCATGTGCTCATGGGTTTAAAGTTTAATTCATGAATTTTTTTCACCATATCAATGATTTAAGGATTAAAGTCTAATAACTTCTAAAATTGAGAACATCCATCATTGAATTATTTATTGAATTGGGAATTTAATAAAATTTATCATAGGCAACAAAGGAAAAATGCCCAACAAAGGAGAAAAAAGAACAATTTTTTTTTTAAAATTTTCAATTTTTCACAACAAATCATGCTTGGAAATAACATATGAAAAACCCGGAATACGCCCATGAAACAATGCCATACGCGCAAATGAACATACTCTGACTTCATGCAAGTTTTTCTACTAACATGTATATCATCAAATCAAGGAAAACTTATTAATCTTGTGGAGACTAAGATCCCTGTATATGAGACCAAACATGGAACCCCCCCGATACACTACTCCCAACATTGCACTGCGTTTCGCGATTTATATGTTACTCTGATTTGATGATATGTATGTTAATATAAAAACTTGCATGAAATCAGAGTATATATGTAGCGACAAGTAGGGATCGAATCCATAGGGAACGGTATTTAGGATTAAATTGAATTAGCCCCTAAAAAGGGGAAAAAGAAAAGATGATATGGTTTAAAAGGGAAAAAAGGAAAAAGTTAACTACACAATTAAAACTAAATAAATGTTAACACAATGAGATTAGGATCACATCCCCACTATGGGAAAATAATACGTCATAAAGGATTTGGTTAAAAAACAATTAACCAAGCATATTCAAATATTTACAAAAACCAAACATGAAGAAAATTAATTCAACAATGAAAGTTTAAACATTCAATCAAAATGGCCATAAATGGAGTAATGTCAGAATATCACTCTAAACACTAAATGTTGCATGACAAAGGAAGTTAAAAAAATAATATTCTAAAATTATTACACAAGGTTTCAATTAAATGCATTTCAAACCAAAACCAAGATTTTAAAGCTCAACACCCATCATTGGCGGAAATATGATCCCCACCTTTTAACTAGTTAAAACATATATTTAAAATAATAAAGACAATAAATTAAAGAATGAATGCAACCAATTAACAAATAACAAACAAGTGGAAACTAAACTAAACTAAACTAGATAACAAAGCTTAAACAAAGTAACGAGACTAGATTAAATAAGGAAGATGATAAATAGTAACTTACATAAAAAAATGGGAAGGAACCCTAGGAGAGAGAAGCTCCCAAAACCAACATATAATGTGTATAAAATGAGTCCCCACACTTGAAATAATGTTTACTTATAAATAATCAACTAAAAACGCACCCAAAATTATACATTTGCAGATTTTTACTATGCCTAAATTGATTCCCCAAAATGGCCGAATCGATTCACCCAAACAGGTCTGAATCTTCATCCGAGATCAACATACTGAAAATGCCCTAACTTCTTTGTTGTAAATCAGAATTAAGTGCAGTTGGAGGATACGCGAAGCTAGTTCATAGGATTACAACCTTCATAAAGACATTAGTCCAAAAACCCAAATGATAGAATGACAAAAATTCCCTTGACTGTGCCATTTATGACAAAACTTTCCCAAAATGCAACCAAACTTCACGCTAAACACTTTAATACCTATAAAAGCTCAATTATACCTCACAAAGAAAATAAATATACATAAAAGAGGTTACCTCGTTAATGATCATAAAAATAGGAATTAAGATACCCAATGGGGCTAAAATATATAAGTAAATAGGGTAAATAAATAAAATATTCGAGACAAATTGCACCCCTAACTTACACATTGCTAGTCCTTAGCAATGAAATGCAATGAAACAAGGCCTACAAGTAGCACCATAAGAAGGGAGTTAAAAATAAAGGAGATAAATGCCACTTTTGAAGGCGAACGATTACATTTAGCATATACAAGAAGTTGTTAAACCCCAAGGTTACCCTAGTGGATGAGTTTTGTCTTGTGAGGGTTTTCAGGGATGAAACCCACAAACATCAAAGTTTCCTCAAAATATGCCCAATAAATAAAAAATACATGCTCAGTAATAATGAAAATGATTTCAAACACATTATTAGTAAAGTGAATGAATTCACACAAAAGTCTGTAATTATTAACATTATAGAATGTACTTCATCGAATTGAAACCATAAGTGTAGGAGGAAAAGAAAGCACATGCAAAGTACAATTTGGCAAAACTTTTATAAACTGGATAAACACTAAAGCGTGCATGATATTCTATCATCTCCGTGTGACACCCCGCCCAATTAAATACCGGGCGATCACTCCTTTATTAAATTAAATCAAGGTGAACAGTTTGGTTCATTCTTAGCATCACTGTCGTAAAAATAAACTTTCCAATTTAACACCCTAAATAATTAAGCTAAGTGTCAAAACCAAAATTAAACATTACTTTCAAAATTTTATAAAAAAATATTTATTTATTTATTAACAAAGTTTCAATAAATAAGATTCGCACCACAATAAACCTGGAACAAAAATCCAATTAATATAAAACATTCATCAACGAATGTCAACATGCGAGAAAAATAAACTAATACATCCATCCTGAATAAAAATCCCATAATAACGGAACTATGAAATAACTGGAATAACAATGTCCCAAGATAAAGAAATAATGAAAAGGGCTACACATGCCCATCTGAATGAAAATGCTAAGAGTGGATCTGAATGGACGAAGTCGTCTAATCAAGAGACCTGCAACTCCCACCTAAGCTGCAGCGCGTTCCTTCCAAGAGATCCTAAGCAAGACGCCCCTGTGGCTGGGCACCTGTAATACATATATATATACAAGAGAGAGAGAGAGAAAAAAAAGAAACGGGTCAGAGCCCGAAAGTGTGTATGATTTAAAATTTGTTTAGCAAGTAATTTAAATTGATACAGGCCAATGCAACAACATATTAATTCGACACTCTCTTGAGAAATTCTCACCTCTCTTCTAATGTGCACGCCTATCGTACTAACCTTCCCAAATAATTTAGTTTATCTTAACTTACTCATAAGTTTTCAAAATCGAACGATGACAATGTTTTAAAAAGGTTACTTTCAATTTGTAGCACTCCTCTCGTTTTAGCTTCATTAAATTATAAAGTTTCCCAGTGTCTTCTCATACTTTCACAAAACAAGTATTTATTATTGCGTCAACAACTATGTCCTACTTATCAAATCACAGTAGGCAGTTTAAAGTTTATAACCTCATATATATATTAACTACTCGTATAATATATATATATAACAGCACCCCAACTAAACTATGGTGCGGGCATACTCTGCTATCCAATCCCCGTATCGCTCACACAAAGGGAAATACAAGTTCGGAATCACTCTCGAACTGTATTAACATATACAAAACAACGTTGAGGCGAAGCATAGATTCCAAGTCCAAGAGGTCAGTACATACCCACACGTCTCTTAGGACCGTCCGACTATCAATCTGATAGCCCGTACCTAGGATCTCTATCTTCTAGGGTATGAATCAATATCCCCCATAAAGCAACACAGGATAAGATCGTCCCAGCGCGGTAACCTCAGGGATAGCAAGTAGCGCGGGTACGTTTTTCACATGTATATAATATATGTACACACAATCATATAAATATACCCATTTCATCATATTAATATAGGTTCCTCTCGTAACCCATAGTCACAACATTTATCCTTAATTTCTCATTATTATGATTACGTATAAGGTTTCGTCTCTAACCTTAACTCGAAGGGTTTTCTCACTAGCTATGTGACACTCGTGGATTCTATCCATCCAAGTAGCAAAATCAGTAGGTAAACGTCTATTCACTATCGTAAGTATTTGACGTAATCTCTCACTTGAATTACGTAGTTTCCTCGTCCTTTAAATAATTGTCCCTAAAATACAATTATCATCTCATAATAAAGTTCTCAACACTTAATCATATGCCCTACTGGTCTCTCCTATATCCCCAAACATTTTATTCATAAAGCCCAAAAGCTATTTCACAATGAATCATGTTCAATTAATTAAACAAGGGGAAATAAGAGTCTGCCAGGAAGGGTCGATCGATCGAGGTCTGGGGCTCGATCGATCGAACCTTCGATCGATCGAAGCTCTAGGCTCGATCGATCGATCAAGCAGGTCTGCGAAATCCTGCAGAAGTGCAGTTACGGGTTTTACCAAAATTCTTCACCCAAATCAATATTTTCCAACACTAATCGTCCCAAAACTCCTACTACAAACATAGTAACATATTTCCAGATGTTTTTAACGTTAAGCATGCGTATATCCATCATTAAACATGGTTAAACAACCCAAAATCTCATTTAAACATCAAGAACCCTAATGTTTTCTTAACTTTTGTTCTAATCAGTTTTCTCCAGAATTTCCTTCTAACATATCATCAAAAATTCATGGGTTAATCATCTACTTCACATAATATTTCCAGAATATGGTTATAATGTTTTCTACATGCAAATCCCTATCAACATTGGGGTTTTCTTCCATTGATTACACTCCTAATCATTCCTACACTAATATGAATATTGCACCAACAAAAATACGCAAGTTAAACACTTGCCTGGGATTTCAGAGGTCTGGTTTCCTGCTGATATTGGTGTGGTTGCGTCCTCCTCCTCGCGATCTACGCGTTGGTGGTGACGGTGGTGCAAATGGTGGTGTTTTGGCCTTGAATCACCTTGAGAGCTCTCTCCTCTCTACTCCAATGGCCGTTCTAGGGTTCTGAATGTTCTAACCCTAAAAGGCTGACTTAAATGGCTGCTAAGGATGGCTGAAATTCGTGGGTTTAATTACCCTATTTTGTAAAATGACCAAAATGCCCTCCCGGGTCACTAATTAAGCCTAAAAACATCCCGAGACCCAAACTAAACCCCCGGGTACACTTTTCTGACTATCTCGACCCTTCCGGACGCGTTGGCGCACTCAAAACGACCATACGAACAACTTATAAAATATTCACTTTTATATCTCAATAATTAGTCCCGACGCGACACGGGCGCGTCCCGACTAAAATTCTCAAAATTGTTATTTCATTCACTCGTGACCTATAATATAACCCATATCATATATTACTATGCTCATTAGTAATATTCGACAATTTTATATAATTACTAACTCTCGTCACGTTAATAATTATAACATAATTAATTTCCGGATTCTTATTAAATAATTCACTCTCATTAAATTTAATAAAACCCCCAAATTAATATAGCATAAAAATACGGGGTATTACATACTTCCCCCCTAATAACGGAATTTCGTCCTGAAATTCGAAAAATAAGGCATACCTGATAAGAACAAATCTGGATATCTCTCGCGCATATCTGCCTCACGCTCCCAAGTGGATTCCTCCACATTATGGTGTTCCCACTGGACCCGCACAAGTGGAACTATCTTAGACCTCAATCTCCTCTTACTATAGTCTAGAATAGCCACCGGTCTCTCCTCGTAGGAGCTATCAGGCTATAAGTCGATCTCCTCTATCGCGATGTGAGTATAGGCCATATCATCTCGAAGGTATCGTCTCAACGATGAGATGTGAAATACATCGTGAATGCGATGTAGATGTTCCGGCAGTCCCAATCTGTATGCAACTGGTCCAATCCTCTCTATGATGGGAAATGGTCCCACGTACTTCGGAGCCAACTTTCCCTTCTTCCCGAACCTCATCACTCCTTTCATGGGAGACACACGCAGTAACACTTGGTCCCCCATATTAAACTCCCTGAAGAACCGTTTCGCATCGGCATAGCTCTTCTGTCTGTCCTGGGCTACTCGAATGCGACCCCTGATCATCTCAATCCTCGCAGAGGTCTCCTGAATCACCTCTGGTCCTAGCAACTTGTCATCCCCCACCTCAAGCCAACAAGTTGGGGAACGACAAGGCCTGCCATATAAAGCCTCAAATGGAGCCATACCAATCGTGAACTGATAAGAGTTATTATAAGCAAACTCTACCAGTGGAAGGTGTGGCTCCCAACCTCATCCAAAATCGAGAACACACATGCGTAGCATATCCTCTAACATCTGATTAGTACGCTCTGTCTGCCCATCTGTCTGTGGGTGATAAGCTGAACTCAACCTCAACTCAGTACCCATAGCCTCCTGAAAGCTTTCCCAAAAACACGACACAAAAATCTTGTCTCTATCGGACACAATATTCAGGGGCACCCCGTGTAATATGACAATCTCAGCGATGAACAACTGAGCATACTGACCCGTGGTATAATCTGTCCGCACCGGTAGAAAATGAGCCACCTTGGTCAGACGGTCTACAATCACCCAGATAGAATCGTAGCCCCTCTGTGATGTAGGCAACCCTGTAATGAAGTCCATTGAAATACTCTCCCACTTCCACGCAGGTACTTCCAATGGCTGAAGCAATCCTGACGGTTTCTGGTGGTCCACCTTAACCAGCTGGCAGGTAGAACACTTGGCCACAAACTCAGCAATGTCCTTCTTCATCCCACTCCACCAGTATTATCGCCTCATATCCCGGTACATCTTATCGCCTCCCGGATGTACTGCAAATCGGGACCCATGAGAATGAGTCATCACTTCGTGACGTAACTCTGCTCCTTATGGAACCACCAATCTCCCATTAAACCGCAAACCTCCATCAGAACTGACAGAATAGGACTCAGCACCCTCGGCTAGAAGTTGCACAATCTGCTCCTGGAAAAACGGATCTGTGGTCTGCGCCTGTATCACCCTCGTAACAATTTCGGGTGTGACTGACATGAAGGATATGAACGAACGGGCTTCTGCGTCCTGGTGACCCAACTCCTTCCACTTTGCTTTCCAAACGTCGGCTACATCGTCTACCAGTCTACGGCTCAATGCATCAGCAACTACATTGGCTTTCCCCGGATGGTACTGTATGTCAAACTGGTAGTCTTTCACAAACTCTAACCACCTGCGCTGACGCATATTCAGCTCTCGCTGAGTGAACAGGTACTGCAGTGACTTATGGTCTGTGAACAAACGGAATTTCTCTCCCAATAGATAGTGTCTCCATATCCTCAATGCAAATACAACCGCTGCTAACTCCAGGTCGTGGGTGGGGTAATTCTTCTCATGTGGCTTAAGCTTGCGGGAAGCAAAAGCTATAGCCTTCTCCTCCTGCTGGAGTACTCCTCCAAGTCCCCGTAAAGACGCATCAGTGTAAACCAGGTACTCCACACCCAGTTTCGGTAAGGCAAGGACTGGTGCTGAAGTAAGCTTGTCTTTTAGCTCGTCGAAAGCTAATTGACAAGCATCATCCCAAACATACGGTACCCCTTTGCGAGTCAAATTCGTTAACGGACCCGCTATCTTGGAGAATCCCCGAATAAATCTCCTGTAGTATCCGACTAACCCCAAGAAACTACGTACCTCTGTCGGTGTCGTGGGCTGTCCCCACTCCCTCACTGCTGATACCTTACTCGGGTCAACTGCTATCCCTTACTCAGAAACAACATAGCCCAAGAATTGTACCTCTCGCAACCAGAATCCACACTTCTCGTACTTAGCATACAACTGATGCTCTCGCAGAGTCTGAAGAACCTGCCTCAAGTGCTCGGCATGCTCCTCCTCGGAATGGGAATATATCAGGATGTCATCTATGAAGACAATGACAAACTGATCCAAGAACTCTCTGAACACTCGATTCATTAAGTCCATGAATACGGCTGGAGCATTAGTGAGGCCAAACGGCATCACTCTGAACTCGTAAGACCCATATCTCGTCAAGAATGCAGTCTTTGAAACATCCTGCTCCCTAATACGTAGCTGATGGTACCCCAACCTCAGATCTATCTTCGAAAAGAAATTCGCTCCCTTCAACTGGTCGAACAGATCATCGATTCGAGGCAACGGATACTTATTCCGTATCGTGACCTTGTTCAATTCCCGGTAGTCCACACACAACCTCAGTGAACCATCTCTCTTCTTCACAAACAAAACTGGAGCGCTCCAAGGTGAGGTACTTCTGTGAATGAAGCCCTGACCTAACAGCTACTCGATATGATCTCGTAGCTCTCGCATCTCTGCCGAAGCCATACGGTATGGTGCGCGTGCTATAGGTCTCGTATCTGGAAATAAGTCTATAACAAAGTCTATCTCTCTACTGGGGGGTAGGCCTGGTATTTCCTGAAACACATCGGAATATTCCCTAACAACTGGGATCGAATCCAAAGGTATCACAACCTCCTTAGAGGTATCCTCCTCTATGTAATACAAATGAGCGGTCGAGCCTCCCTCTGGGCGAGGCATCGCCACTACAAACATCTCCTGCCCCGGAATGGCAAAAACAATGCTCCCACCGAAGCAATCAATCATGGCTCTATAAGCTGCGAGCCAATCCATACCGATAATCACATCGTGCTCATGCATGTCTAAAACTAACATGTCTGCAGGTAATACCAGACTACCGATCTCTATCCCCACTCCTCGACATATAAAGAAAATAAGTGACCCACTCCCCAATGGGGAGTCTACACACGTCACTGTGCTCTCTGCTGTGGCTAACAACCCTAAGGCCTTTGCAAAATGCGTAGCTATAAAATAATGCGTGGCCCCCGTATCAAATAAAACCCGACCCATAGTACCATGGATAGGAAACGTACCCTCAATCGCGGGTGGTGCCTGTGGAGCTGCTGCCTGGTGGACGTTATAGACACGTCCATACTGTAACTGCCCCTGCTGCACTGGAGCTGCTGGGATGGCTGGTAGGGCTGGCGCTTGGGCTGGAGCTGGAAGGGAAGGTGGAAAAAGTGGCCTCTGTGGCTCATTATGGGCTCCCTGCTGCTGTGGGGCCCTATCGCCTTCTGGGCAATCCTGACGTTTATGGCCGTGCTTGCCGCACACAAAACACCGGCCTCTGAAATTACCTCCCCTCTGTCCCTGCTGACCACGGCCCTGCTGGCCGTTACCTCCACGCCATTGGCCCTGTTGGCCCTGATGTGCACGCTGTTGGCCCTGTTGCTGACCCTGCTGTCGGTGCTAACCCTGCTGATTAGGCTGGCCCTGCTGGCCCTGCCTATAACCCCCATTTCCCTGCCTGGGATCACCCGAACGGAATCGCTTAGCAGGGTCCCCCTGATGGGAACTCTGCGCGTGCTGAAGAGTCTGTTCATGAGATGGTGCCCCACCGGCACCGTTACCCCCGGTCCTGCCCTGCTGGCTGGACTCTCCCGCTATCTTGCTTCCTTGAAGATGGAAGCGGTGATCCTGGAAATGTAGTAACGCTGCATTGAGTACATCAGTGAACGTACTCAGGGATAAGTTCCCAATAAGGTGCTGACGGATCCTCCAAGCTAACCCGTCGACAAACAACAAAATCTTCTTGCTCTCAGTAGGTGCCTCATCTGGCACAATGGTGAGAAGTCTCGTGAACTCCTCCTCATACTCTGCTACAGTAAGATTATCTTGCTTCAGATTTAGTAGTTTCCGCCTCATCTCAGTCTGCACTGCAGGTGGAAAGTACTTGCGGTCAAACCGCTCCCAGAACATCTGAATAGGGATCGTGTCCCTCTCCTCCAAAGTAGTAGTGGACTCCCACCACTGCAACGCGGCTCCCACCAGCTTAAAAGAAGCCAATAACTGCTTTTGTACCTCGGTGCACTCATACATGCGAAGATGCCGCTGGATGTCTTTCTTCCATTTGCTAACCGTGACAATGTCGGAGCTACCAGAGAACTCAGGGGGATGTGCTTTCTGAAAAGCATCCCGAACCCTCTCCCATGCAGATGGAAGCTGTGCTGGTACTGGCGCCACTGCTTGAACCTGGGGTGGAGCCTGCTGAATCACCGCTATCGCGGCATTCACCGCCTGAGCAACTATGGCGGCTACTTCATTAGCATTCATTGTGCCTGGTGCCGGAGCTGCTGGTTGCTCGGCCTAGGCACGCCTATCTCTCGGAGCACGTCTCGGAGGCATCTGAAACGTGAACAAAATTTATCAGTCTACAGTTATCATCGAATCTCAAATAGCTGAAGACTTAAACGTAAAAGCAGGAATACAACAATCCTAAAAATAGGGCTCTATAGCAAAAACGTTAAGCTGAAAGCGAAATAAGCCGTACAGATCCTATGGACACTAGAACCTGATGCTCTGATACCACCTGTGACACCCCGCCTAATTAAATACCGGGCGATCACTCCTTTATTAAATTAAATCAAGGTGAACAGTTTGGTTCATTCTTAGCATCACTTTCGTAAAAATAAACTTTCCAATTTAACACCCTAAATAATTAAGCTAAGTGTCAAAACCAAAATTAAACATTACTTTCAAAATTTTATAAAAAAAATATTTATTTATTTATTAACAAAGTTTCAATAAATAAGATTCGCACCACAATAAACCTGGAACAAAAATCCAATTAATATAAAACATTCATCAACGAATGTCAACATGCGAGAAAAATAAAGTAATGCATCCATCCTGAATAAAAATCCCATAATAACGGAACTATGAAATAACTGGAATAACAATGTCCCAAGATAAAGAAATAATGAAAAGGGCTACACATGCCCATCTGAATGAAAATGCTAAGAGTGGATCTGAATGGACGAAGTCGTCTAATCAAGAGACCTGCAACTCCCACCTAAGCTGCAACGCGTTCCTTCCAAGAGATCCTAAGCAAGACGCCCCTGTGGCTGGGCACCTGTAATACATATATATATATACAAGAGAGAGAGAGAGAGAGAAAAGAAACGGGTCAGAGCCCGAAAGTGTGTATGATTTAAAATTTGTTTAGCAAGTAATTTAAATTGATACAGGCCAATGCAACAACATATTAATTCGACACTCTCTTGAGAAATTCTCACCTCTCTTCTAATGTGCACGCCTATCGTACTAACCTTCCCAAATAATTTAGTTTATCTTAACTTACTCATAAGTTTTCAAAACCGAACGATGACAATGTTTTAAAAAGGTTACTTTCAATTTGTAGCACTCCTCTCGTTTTAGCTTCATTAAATTATAAAGTTTCCCAGTGTCTTCTCATACTTTCACAAAACAAGTATTTATTATTGCGTCAACAACTATGTCCTACTTATCAAATCACAGTAGGCAGTTTAAAGTTTATAACCTCATATATATATTAACTACTCGTATAATATATATATATAACAGCACCCCAACTAAACTATGGTGCGGGCATACTCTGCTATCCAATCCCCGTATCGCTCACACAAAGGGAAATACAAGTTCGGAATCACTCTCGAACTGTATTAACATATACAAAACAACGTTGAGGCGAAGCATAGATTCCAAGTCCAAGAGGTCAGTACATACCCACACGTCTCTTAGGACCGTCCGACTATCAATCTGATAGCCCGTACCTAGGATCTCTATCTTCTAGGGTACGAATCAATATCCCCCCATAAAGCAACACAGGATAAGATCGTCCCAGCGCGGTAACCTCAGGGATAGCAAGTAGCGCGGGTACGTTTTTCACATGTATATAATATATGTACACACAATCATATAAATATACCCATTTCATCATATTAACATAGGTTCCTCTCGTAACCCATAGTCACAACATTTATCCTTAATTTCTCATTATTATGATTACGTATAAGGCTTCGTCTCTAACCTTAACTCGAAGGGTTTTCTCATTAGCTATGTGACACTCGTGGATTCTATCCATCCAAGTAGCAAAATCAGTAGGTAAACGACTATTCACTATCGTAAGTATTTGACGTAATCTCTCACTTGAATTACGTAGTTTCCTCGTCCTTTAAATAATTGTCCCTAAAATACAATTATCATCTCATAATAAAGTTCTCAACACTTAATCATATGCCCTACTGGTCTCTCCTATATCCCAAAACATTTTATTCATAAAGCCCAAAAGCTATTTCACGATGAATCATGTTCAATTAATTAAACAAGGGGAAATAAGAGTCTGCCAGGAAGGGTCGATCGATCGAGGTCTGGGGCTCGATCGATCGAACCTTCGATCGATCGAAGCTCTAGGCTCGATCGATCGATCAAGCAGGTCTGCGAAATAATGCAGAAGTGCAGTTACGGGTTTTACCAAAATTCTTCACCCAAATCAATATTTTCCAACACTAATCGTCCCAAAACTCCTACTACAAACATAGTAACATATTTCCAGATGTTTTTAACGTTAAGCATGCGTATATCCATCATTAAACATGGTTAAACAACCCAAAATCTCATATAAACATCAAGAACCCTAATGTTTTCTTAACTTTTGTTCTAATCAGTTTTCTCCAGAATTTCCTTCTAACATATCATCAAAAATTCGTGGGTTAATCATCTACTTCACATAATATTTCCAGAATATGGTTATAATGTTTTCTACATGCAAATCCCTATCAACATTGGGGTTTTCTTCCATTGATTACACACCTAATCATTCCTACACTAATATGAATATTGCACCAACGAAAATACGCAAGTTAAACACTTGCCTGGGATTTCAGAGGTCTGGTTTCCTGCTGATATTGGTGTGGTTGCGTTCTCCTCCTCGCGATCTATGCGTTGGTGGTGACGGTGGTGCAAATGGTGGTGTTTTGGCCATGAATCACCTTGAGAGCTCTCTCCTCTCTACTCCAATGGACTTTCTAGGGTTCTGAATGTTCTAACCCTAAAAGGCTGACTTAAATGGCTGCTAAGGATGGCTGAAATTCGTGGGTTTAATTACCCTATTTTGTAAAATGACCAAAATGCCCTCCCGGGTCACTAATTAAGCCTAAAAACATCCCGAGACCCAAACTAAACCCCCGGGTACACTTTTCTGACTATCTCGACCCTTCCGGACGCGTTGGCGCACTCAAAACGACCATACGAACAACTTATAAAATATTCACTTTTATATCTCAATAATTAGTCCCGACGCGACACGGGCGCGTCCTGACTAAAATTCTCAAAATTGTTATTTCATTCACTCGTGACCTATAATATAACCCATATCATATATTACTATGCTCATTAGTAATATTCGACAATTTTATATAATTACTAACTCTCGTCACGTTAATAATTATAACATAATTAATTTTCGGATTCTTATTAAATAATTCACTCTCATTAAATTTAATAAAACCCCCAAATTAATATAGCATAAAAATACGGGGTATTACACTCCGGTGTTTACACTTAACAAATTAATCACTATGAAAATGGGTGTAACACACACGGGACATGCGGGCATGAAGAGTAAATGTAACTAAAAACTAGGCCCCACACATGTCATCAATGAAGAACGCTATATATAAAATATAACTTTGTAATCTCAATGAAAGGATATCATTCATTAAATGAAGATAAATGTAGTTTCACAAATTATCTTAATTATTATGATTTTTTAATCACACTTGCTTTTGGATCAAATAGGACTTTTCAAGGGTTGTAACGGAGGTTAGGCTCGGGTTATGAAAGGAGTGTAATTTTTACGAATTCAAAGGTGTTTAGGAATGAAAAACTTGGGATAATAGAAAATGTTGGCAATTTAAAAATTAGAATATGATTTCCATAACAAGAATTGGATATAACATTGGAAAGCGGTAAAGATTATTGAACACTATATACAAAATGGAAATACTTTATTTTTCTTTTGTTTTCTTCTTCTTCTATTCTTTTTCTTTATTTTTTTTCACTTTGTCCTTCATTTCTCACATGCTTAATTGCAACTACATAATAAGAACATCATTAAATCCTAGGTATCATTCCAAACAAAGGTATGAAAGGTAATATGTATGGTATATAACTCTAATTTGGAGTCGGTTACAGGATTTTGGGTTTTGAAACGAAAGGCTATATTAAGGCTCAAAGGGGTTGATTAGGGAAATATATAAGGTAAGGTCAATGTCAATGTTAATATGGGTTAAATAACAAAGATGGCCTATGATCCTTTCCCAATGTTTACGCAATTCTCGAGTCTAAACGACTTTGAAAATCATGCTCAAGTAACACATTTCAAAATGAACTCAATTAATGAACGACCAACGAAAGAATAGTGAGATTACCAATGAATTTAATGTTTTCAAGGAGGGAAGAGTAATGTAAAAACACAAACAAATGAAGAAAATCCCAATTCTAACTTTTTGTAACTATATGCAATGCATTAAAATATTACTGATGTGACAACCCGCTCACCAAAATAAAGGGTGGCTGGCCCGATGCTTCAATAATAATGGGAATCATAGATGGATCATTCTCAGCATCACAATAATACAATAAGTATAAGGGATAACCACCCTATATTTCAGAAAAACGGGTTGCCAATAATTTTATTTTATAACTTAAGGAAAGAATTTAAACAAACCAATTTGAAAAGAAAGTTGAAATCCAAAAGAACTTATATTACAACCACATCAAATATACAATAAGGGGACCGAATATGCTGTCGGTCAACAGTCACAACAACGAAATCCAACAGTTCAATTTAAGTTACAAAATACATTACAATAAGCAAATTCAATATCTTGGGCCACACACCCGAGTAAATGACCCGATCATAACTAGAGTACAAAAAAATGAAGGCGTTTACATCAAAATGTCCCGTAATATCCACAAAGTATCACGGCTCCCCAAAAACACCGAAATAGGAAAGTCAATAAGGGCGTCCTTGCGGAGGAGTACCTGAGAGGATACAAGATTCATGCACAATAAGAAATATGGACGGGTCAGGGTCCAGTTTTATATGACCACCAGATGAATAAAGAGTATGACAGTTATGAATAGATAATCATGATAGATAAAGATGAAAATCCACCTACACAATTTCAAAGCATAAACTAAGGCAGTTAAATGATCATAAGTTTAAATCAATTAAGCAAGAGGATGTGAATGATTAACATTAATAAAAAGCCTTCATCATTTTTACACCGTTTCATTCCATCCTTCCGTTCGTTATCAAGAAACATAATCACAATTATATGCTCTTTGTGGCATTTATCATAAATCAAGTCCAACTTGAATAAGAATAGTTATATTCATATACATATAACGTTTCTAAGACCGCCCGTCTGGGTTTCCCCACTGTGCGCGCCCCTAAATGGCTATCATCTTCCAGGGCCTATCACCAAGACATCCTGGGATCCTACAATGCAAGACGTCGGGAAGCGGCCATATGCCTGCGAGTGAGTCATAACCACACCTGAAATTACCTCACTGGCGGAGAAAAACATATAATAACCGATCATATGGACTTGGAATATATTCACCCTGCATTCATTAGCCATGGGACTTCACCTCATGCGTGCAACTTCCCTTATGATAGCGATTTAGAGAGGTGTGTTTAAGTAAATGATCATTTACCATATTCATTTTCATTTCCATTTCCATTTTAATTGGTACATCACATTTTATCCGGAGCCATACGTAATTCGTATCATCATTATAACCTCAATGAATGAATAAACTCTCAATTTATTCTCCAAATATTCTTTTGTGGTGTTATTGTAAATCGTCAAGACTATCATAACTCAATTGAGCTTTAAAGTCTCCCAATATGACCTTACAACTACTAGACTCATAATAGTTGACTAAAGGAAAAGGATGCCCTCACATCAATTTGTACACCACCAGAATAACCCCCATATAATCCATTTCTAATGTAGGGTAGTTAACTAACTCATCTAGGACTCTAGGACTCTAAGTTTACTTCATACAAGAAGGTTCCTAAGTCCTAAGCCTAAAGAAAAGGGTTGGAATTGAGTTAGAAAAACAACTCAAAACAGCAGGATTTCTGAATCGATTCGCCCTGGACGAATCCATTCAGTCCGAAAGCGAATCGATTTGGACCAACCATATCGATTCAGATAAGAGGACCTATAAGATGCCCCTATATCAAATTGATTCGCTAGGGGCGAATCGATTCGCCCTGCCTAGAATTGCCTAATTCAGCTATGGAGTCTTGGACTCCAAATTTCCCCTAACTCATTTCTACCCAAAACAAGATCATTTATTGCAACCAACTACTCATAAATGCATCTAGCAACTATAATTTACCCCAATAAACATCTAAATCAACTTCCAAGGATTCAAAACCTACAAATCCATTTCAAACCCTAACATTGTTAAACCATAACCAATCCACAACAATCAATACAAATTATTCATCCTAAACCATATATTAGCAAGTAGAAAAGATGCCTTGAGGTAGGAATCTCAGATTTCTCTTGGTAGAAACAATCCCAATCCCAATCTCCAATCTCTCTCTTTTTCTCGTCTTCTCTCCACACTTCTCTTCCTCTATCTTTCTCTCTAGGTTAGTAAATACACTTAAGAGAATAAAATGAATGCAAGACTTAAATCATGGCTTTAGTCTAAATTCCTAACTTAAATGGTTAATACCACATTAAAATGACTCACAATTACACATTTATGTTAAAACCAGTCAAAAGTGCCCGAAACATAAAAATACAATATGGCACTTATTTTGACTATCTCGCACATTTCGGGACTAACTACGCCCTCTAAATTAGCATCCGACAATTTTATAAATTATTTTAAGTTCCGGTTTCATTTAAACCATAAATGCCATTTAAAACATATGACACTATAAAACGTAGCATGATGATATTTACTTACACATACAGTAAGTATGCACCAGTCTAGTAAATATTAACTTTCAACCCATTCAATTAATATTTACTCCATTATCCAACATTTTATATAATTACTTCACACAGTAAATTAATATAAAATAAGTTCCCAAAAGCGACGGTTGTTACATACTCCCCCCCTTATGAGGGAATTTTACCCTCAAAATTCAGGCATACCTTCTATAAAGGGATGCGGATATTTTTCCCGCATATCGTCCTCACGTTCCCATGTTGATTCCTTGGCGTCGTGATGACCCCATTGAACTCACATTAAGGGCACCACTCATGATCTCAATTTATGCTCTCCGTGCTCTAAGATTGTAACCGGTTGTTCTTCATACGAAATATCAGGTTGCAAATAGATATCCTCCAAAGGAATATGCCAAAGGGCTCCTTCACACCTCTTATAATTTTTCAAAGAGGAAACATGAAACACATCATGAAGTTATTGTAAGTGTTCCGGTAAGGCAAGTTGATACGCCACTGGACCTACCTTGGGAATAACGGGAAAAGGTCCAACATAGTGCGGCGCAAGCTTTCCTTTCTTCCCAAAACGCTTTATACCTTTCATTGGCGATACTCGCACTAAGACTTGATCTACAATTTCCAACTCTGTATGCCTTCTATTCGCATCGGCGTAACTCTTTTGGCGATCTTGAGCTATTTGAATGCGATTTCGAATGAGTTCGATCTTGGAAGAAGTATCCTGGATCAATTCAGGTCCAAGAAATTTATTATCCCCCACCTCCAACCAAAAAGTGGGAAATCTACAAGGCCGTCCATAAAGTGCTTCATAGGGTGCCATCCCAATAGTAAATTGGTATGAATTATTATAAGCAAATTCGACCAAAGGAGATATTGTTCTCAACCACCTTTAAAGTCAAGCACGCACATTCGGAGCATATCCTCCAATATTTGGTTGACTCTTTCTGTCTGCCCAACTATTTGAGGGTGATAAGAAGTACTCAATTTCAATTCGGTTCCCATAGCTTCTTGGAAACTTTGCCAAAAATGGGAAACAAATATCTTATCTCTGTCGGAGACTATATTTATTAGCACCCCGTGGAGTTTAACAACCCCAGCAATAAATATCTGGGCGTAACGAGCAGTATTATAATCGGTGCGTACGGGTAGGAAATGTGCCAATTAAGTCAGACGATCAATAATAACCCAAATAGATTCGTGACCATTTTGTGACGTTGGCAAGCCCGTGATGAAATCCATCGATATACTTTCCCATTTCCATACCGGTATCTCCAATGGTTGTTACAAACTCGTTGGTCTTTGATGGTCTACATTCACCAATTGACAAGTAGTTCATTGGGATACGAACTCAGAAATATCCCGCTTCATGCCCGCCCACCAATACTGACGGCGCATGTCTTGGTACATCTTATCCCCACCAGGATGCATTGAAAATTTAGACCCATGAGATTCTGCCATCATGACCCGTCTTAAATACCCTTCGTCTGGGACGATGAGTCTCTCGTGGAAGCGTAACCCACCCTCCGAGCTTATGGAGTATGACTCTTCTCCCTCGATCAATAATTGGCGTATATGGTCCTGACAGCTTTTATCCCTTCCTTGAGCTTCTACAACCCTTGCCACCATGGTAGGCGTAACGGTAAACACCGACATAAATGCCCTAGTAACTGCGTCCTCCTGACTAAGATCCTTCCACTTGGCTTTCCAGACCTCCGCTAATTCCTCCTCGGGCCTTCTACTCAAAGCATCTGTCACCACATTCGCCTTGCTCGGGTGATAGTGGATGTTAAAATGATAGTCTTTCACAAACTCTAACCACCGATGTTGTCGCATATTTAAATCTTTCTGTGAAAATAAAATTGCAACGATTTATGGTCAGTGAACAGACTAAATTTCTCCCCCAGGAGATAATGCCTCCAAATCTTCAAGGCAAAGACAGCTACGGCAAGTTCCAAATCATGCACCAGATAATTCTTTTCATGGGGCTTTAGCTTGCGAGAAGCATAAGTAATAGCCCGCTGCTCTTGGAGTACACCTCTCAATCCTTGTAAAGATGCATCGATGAAGACCAAATATTCCAATTCGGTCCTTGTTAAGGCAAGGAGTGGAGGAGAAGTCAACCTATCCTTGAGCTCGTCAAAAGATGACTGACATGTAAGGACATTTTTTGTCCATTATCAATTTGTATGTCATTCGCCGTTACATCATTGAAGAAATTCAAGATCGTATCTTCATCAATGGATTTGAATATCAAAGAAGAAAAGAATCAGATTTTTTGTCAGCCGGACCGGTTCGCCTGTTTTAAAAAGAACTGATTCGCCCCCAGACCGATCCGCCCTCTACCCGGATCGATCCACTTTGCACCAAACCAGTATACCTCGGACCGATAGTAAACCGAAGAAGCTTCTTTCAAAAAGGAACTGGTCCGACCCCGGACCGATCCGCATCCATACCGAATCGGTCCGCCTGGGATAAAATCGAGCAGATGTTCTTGAGATTTTTTAGGGCCAGATTTCCTTATTTAAACCAACTTCGGGGAGTTGTTTTCCAAGACTCTTCAAGATGATTTTAAGATTCCTAAATACTCTAAGTCTTCACCTTTTTTAGTCCCAAGACTTATGTTTTGATTCACACAACTTTGCCAATCCTTTGTGAATCTTTTTGCAATCCAAGAACACGTCCTTGTATTTGTTCAACCCTTGTGGAGAAACCGTCTCTCTTCTTCATTGCTGACCACCTAGAGTTCCTACGGGAGATTCCATCCGACACTGTTTCTAGCCGTTGCTTTAAAGGTTTGACGAAGACACCGTGCGTTACACTTGTGGGTGATTATCAGGTTGTATGTAAGGCAATGGTCTTGTAAATTCTTCAAAGTTCTAGAAATAAAAAGGTTTTGCCCTTCGGGGATTTTTTCTTACTTTGTGTTGCTTGTTTTATTTGTTTATGGGATTGACACTTGCAGTTTAGATGCATGATTAGGTGCTGAAATTAAATAAGTGTGTTAAATTAGAAATTTGCGAAGTTAATCAATTATCACATGTTATTCGCACTTCTCAAATTGGTATCAGAGCAGGTTACGCTAATTTATCGCGTATTCCTATTTTTCGTAAAATCATGTGATATTGATTTTTTTAAAAAATCAGTTTTGTCAAAATTTGCATTTTTTCTTATGGAGCACTTATATAATTAGATGCCTATTTTTGAAGGGTCTAATCCTACGGGAAAGCTCGTATGAAATCAATTTTAAAATCTATTGATGAGCGTGTTTGGTTGCTTTGCAAAAATGGTTGGACTCCTCCCACAGTCACCGTTGATAATATCACCTCTTTAAAACCCCTGTCAGTCTGGACTGAAGATGATTATAAATTGTCCAATTTTAATTCCCGTGGTCTCAGTGCTATTTCTGGAGCTGTCACTTCGGATGAGTTTCACCGAATTATGATGTTCACCACATCTAAAGAGGCCTGGGATGTTTTGAAATTGACAGATGAGGGTACGAACGCGGTCAAAGACTCAAAATTACAAAATTTGGCCACCCAATTTGAGACTATTACCATGTCTGAGTCTGAATGCTTTGATGAGTTTTATGCACATTTGTCGAACATTGTTAACACTTGTTTTAATTTGGGTGAGGTGATTGATAACACGCGTGTCATTAAAAAGATTTTGAGATCTCTTCCAAAACGCTTTATTCCTAAAGTCACTGTTTTGAACTCTTTGGGAAATTTCAAATCACTTAAGTTGGAAAAACTTGTAGGAGATCTTCAAACCTATGAGATAGACATGTTTCCCAAAAACATTAAGGATAAGGATAACGGCGTTGCTTTAAGGACTCATTTTAAGAAAAAGAAAGAAAATTTTTGTGAGTCCTTTTTCTGAGGAAGATTTTGATTTTAAAGAAATGGCCTTGTTTGCGATTTTTTTAAAAAAGTTTCCCAAAATGAATAAAGAAAATTCTTCCAATAAAAAGAGATCTTTTGAGTCAAATAAAATGAAAAAGGAGGCCAAAGATAGTGACAAGGAGGATGAGATCAGGTGCTTTGAGTGTGAAGGGAAATGGCACATAACTAGAGAGTGTCCTACTAGGATAAGGAGAAAGGGCAAAGAGACTGGTATGCCCGCAGCTCTTAATGATAGTGAGGGTGATGAGGGTGATGAGGGAGATGAGTCTAATAAAGGTTTGGGACATGGGATGGTTGTCGCCTTTTCTAGTCGTGTGAGCACACCCACTTTGTCTCACAAGATTGCACACTAGAGCGATGATAGTGATTTATGTTCGTCAAGTGAGGGAGAAAGGGAGGAGGAGAGTGGAGATGAAAGTGAGCTCCAAAAAGCTTTTAGATATTTGTACACCGAAACCTTGAAAACAAAGAAGTACAATCGAGATTTAGGTCGTCGGGTTTTAGATTTGGAGAGAGAGGAGTTTTTGAGAAAGGAGAAGTGTGATTTGACCAAAACGTTGTCTAGTCTGATGACACGTGTATCCCAACTCGAGAGTGATCTCGAACGTGCCCGGGAGGTCAAAGTCAAGTTTGAGAACGTACCTAAGAAGGTTGAAAAGGTGGTTCTTAAGGGTAAAGGTGAGAAGTTTAGAATAATTCATGATCGTGCTTCTTCTTCCCAATTAGAACCCGAGCCAGTTCCCACTTTAGTGTTAGATTCACGTAAGTCTCACCCTAACCCACCTAGGCATCCCATTCCTATTAGGAGAGAACGTCCTAGAGTTCTTGAGAGAGGTGTTCCTAGGCCTATTTATGTTTGTTCACATTGGAAGATGAGAGGTAACCTTAAGTAATTTTGTTTTAAGTTGGGCTATGTGTCACGTTTTTCTTCTACACGTGTTTCTGGCACACATGCACCCACACATGATACTTTACATGCTCCCGGAGACTACATAAGAGAGTTTGCACATTTAGGGGAGCAAATTAAGTTTTTGGTCAAATCTTCACAAGAATTGATGGAGGTTTTTCATAAGTTGTCACCTCCTTTGGAAAACCCCTCTGCACCTAATGATTGAGGTTTGACTTGTTTACTAGCATAGGATGTTTTTCATGATGACATTGTTTGCCTATTGCTAGTATGTATCATTTTTGTATGTTTTATTTTTTTAGGAAAACTTTTGAAAAATACAAAATGATTTTATTTTGATAAAATTTTGAGAAAATCTAAAAAGATTTTTGTATTTTGTTTGCACCTTTTATGGATGAGTACTTAGGATGACCAAGTCACAACATCATTCCATTTATCCATGTGACTGTTTGATAGTGTTTTGAGCCAATAGGTCAATTCATCCTTGTGATTTATAATGTTTGGAGTCATTAAGATGTAATTAAGTGTTACTTCCCACATGTTTGACTCATGATTCCTTTATTGCACACATGCACGGATTTGTTTGATTATTGTGCTTGTATTATCACATGTTGGTTGGGTGTTTTCACTTCAATCCTGTCCTTAAAACAAACCAAGTGTGATAAAGTTTGCTAAGGAAATTGTGCATATAAGAACCGTTTTGTGAGTTTGTGTGCTTTGTTTAAAAAAATGGGGAAGGGATACGAAAGGTTCATTTTGCCTTTGTGAATACTAAGTCACCGTTAAATTGGACCTAAAAAATGGAGGAATTTTTATTATCCGAGGTCCAAAGAGGTTTAAAAGAGCCCGAAAAAATTTAAAGACAATAGAAAGAAATTCATGCCAAATTATGGGCCATTTAGGTTTTTGCACCAATTCTCCAAAGTTTGAGAATTTAGATTACCTCTAAAAGAAAATATATACGATGGAGTTTGGTTGGAGAATTTAAAACGGGTTTGCACGTCTTGGAAATGCTCAAAAATGCACTACATAGTTTTGGACATTATTGGGGTGGAAATCATTTTGACTTTGATTTGTTGATTTGCATAAGACGATGTCATCTAAATTCAACAATCTTTACACCTAAGGATACTTTTGATGTTCATTCGTTAGGAGTACATATATGCATCGTGCACATATGATTGATTGAGTTGATTTACCTATCGAATGTGTTCACACCCATTCATTTCATTTCCATGACGTGGTTGGTTGAGTCTAAATCCATGGTGTGATTTTTGTAGCATATTTTTCAAATGTATCTTATTTTTGTATGAAAAATTAAAAAATCAAAAATAGTTTGTGCATTTGTTTGAGCATCTCCTTGCAAGAGCATGTTTGCCTTATTGTTTGATGCCCTGTTTTGTGTACCGTGATTCATTCTTCTCATTTGTCTATTTGGGGACATCATAAAAAGGGGGAGAAAGAATTATCATTTTATGGGGGAGTTTTTGAGATTTGATAAAGTATGCTTTCATCATAATTTCTATGTTTTCAAACTCGATACGTCACTTGGTATTTTGCTTTGTCGTACTTCTTTGATGATCTCTGAATTGCACACCCTGATGAGAAATCTCATGTATGTAGGTACTTCTTTGATGATCTCTGAATTGCACACCCTGATGAGAAAAGCGTTGAGATTCCTGAAGATTCGAAGACAAAACGAGGAAGTCTTATTCATTTGTATCGTTCCAGTTTTGGGTTCATGGAAGGCAAGATTTGTATAGCATTTTGATATTTGATAATTCAGATGTTTGTTTTTATGTATGTACCGACATAGACATAGGGGGGGATTTGTAAGGACATTTTTTGTCCATTATCAATTTCTATATCGTTCGCCGTTACATCGTTGAAGAAATTCAAGATCGTATCTTCATCAACGGATTCAAATATCAAAGACGAAAGGAATCATATTTTTTTCAGCCGGACCGGTCTGCCTGTTTTAAAAAGAATCGGTCCACCTCCAGACTGATCCTCCCTCTACTCGGATCGATCCGCTTTGCACCAAACCAGTATACCCTGGACCGATAGCAAACTGAAGAAGCTCCTTTCAAAAAGGAACTGGTCCGACCCCGGATCGATCCGCATCCATACCGGATCGGTCCATCGGGGATAAAATCGAGCTGATGTTCTTGAGATTTTTTAGGGCCAGATTTCTATATTTAAACCAACTTCGGGGAGTTGTTTTCCAAGACTTTTCAAGACGATTTTAAGAGTCCTAAATACTTTATGTTTTCACCTTTTTGAGTCCCAAGACTCATGTTTTGATTCACACAACTTTTCCAATCCTTTGTGAATCTTTTTTCAACCCAAGAACACATCCTTGTATTTGTTCAACCCTTGTGGAGAAGCCGTCTCTCTTCTTCATTACTGACCACTTGGAGTTCCTACGGGAGATTCCAACCGAAACTATTTCTAGCCATTGCTTTGAAGGTTTGACGAAGACACCGTGCGTTACACTTGTGGGCGATTATCAGGTTGTATGTAAGTCAATGGTCTTGTAAATTCTTCAAAGTTCTAGAAACAAAAAGGTTTTTCCCTTCGGGGATTTTTCCTTACTTTGTGTCGCTTGTTTTATTTGTTTATGGGATTGACACTTGCACTTTAGATGCATGATTGGGGGCTGAAATTAAATAAGTGTGCTAAATTAGAAATTTGCAAAGTTAATCAATTATCACACGTTATTTGCACTTCTCATGACAAGAATCATCCCATACAAACCTCACCCCTTTCCAGGTTAAATTTATCAAAGGGCTAGCAATTTTAGAGAAACCTTTGATAAACCGATAGTAATAACCCACCAAACCCAGAAAACTACGAATCTTGATAGGTGTCGTGGGCTGACCCCACTCCCTCATCATAACCACTTTGCTTGGGTCCACCGAAATACCCTGGGATGTCACAATATGACCCATAAATTGTACTTCCTGCAACTAAAAACTGCACTTCTCGAACTTGGCATACAATTGGTGATCCCTCAAACTTTGCAGGACCAATCGCAAATGAGTAGCATGGTCAGATTCTGTCTGAGAATACACTAGAATATCATCAATGAACACGATGACAAACTGGTCCAGGAAATCTCGAAACACCCTATTCATGAGGTCCATAATCACGGCAGGAGCATTGGTTAGTCCAAAAGGCATAACCAAAAATTCATAGGACCCATATCTCATTAGGAAAGCGGTTTTAGACACATCTTTCTCCCGTATCCGCAACTAGTGATACCCCATCTTCAAATATATCTTAGAGAAGTACGACGCTCCCCTAAGTTGATCAAACAAATCATCAATCTGAGGTAATGGTTATTTGTTCCGTATGGTGACTTTATTCAATTCTCTGTAGTCAACGCATAACCGGAGAGAACCGTCTCTTTTCTTCACAAATAACACCGGAGCACCCCATGGCGACGTGCTTCGCCTAATAAACCTTGCTCTAGTAAGTCCTAAATTTGATCCCTCAACTCCCTCATCTCGATAGGTGCCATACGATATGGAGCTCTCGCAATCGGTCTCATTCCCGGCGCTAAATCGATTACAAATTCAATCTCCCTACTAGGACGAAAACCCGGTATTTCTCGAAAAAAATATTACAAATCTCTAACAACCGGAATAGAATCTAAGGAAACGATTACATCTCGAGAAGTCTCCTCTGTAATACAATACAAGTAAGAGCTAGTACCTCTTTCTGAACGAGGCATAACCACTAAAAACATTTCTTTCCCCAGAATGGCAAAAACTATACTCTTCCCATAGCAATTAACTATCGCATGATACATCGCTAGCCAATCCATACCCAAGATTACATCATACCCGACCATGTCAAGGATGAGCAAATCGGCCTCAAAACACAAGTTACCAAGATTTATTCCTATTTGTTTACAAACAAAGAAAATGAGTGAACCATCACCCATAGAAGATTCAACACTAGTGAAGGTACTCTTTGCAGATTTAATCAACTCTGTAGACTGAGCAAAACTTCTAGAAATGAACGAGTGTGTCGCACCCGTATCAAACAATACATGACCCACGTGCCCCTGAATAAGAAACTTACCCTCAATGGCTGGCGGGGCCGGAGGAAGCATAGCATCCTAAATGTGGTAAACACGACCATACTGTAGCTGTCCCTATTGTGGAGGGACAATCGGATTAGGTACTTATGGCGGTAACTGGGCCTGTGGCTGCTGTGGAATCTTAGGAAGCTGTCTCCCAATCAAGTGAGGACACGACCTTTTGAAATGACCCAACTCTCCACATTGAAAGCATCGATTCGTCACATTCTCCTGATTTCGGCCCCAATTATTTATAAACTGCCCAACTCCTTGGCCTGGATGGCCTCTACCTCCGTTACCACCCCGACCAACTGGTTATTGTTGCGGGCCACCTTAACCGTGCCTATTGTTATTTCCACCAACATTAAACCCACCAAACCGTTGTCATTTAGATAAATCCCCTTGCTGGGGGTCCCTTTCTTTTCGTTTACTTCCCGAAGATTGGGACGAGGGAAAGGCTCCTCCTCCTATCCCATTGCCTCCGGGTTTCCCAGCTTGTCCCAAAACTGACGCCTTCTTCTACCTTAAACATACAAGCGATGTTCCTGACAATGGAGTAATGCTGCATTCATCACATCTCCAAAAGTCTGCAAGGATGGATTGCCAAGCAAATCTTTTCGTATCCTCCAGTGCAAACCTGCAATAAATTTGGATATCCTCCTCTCCTCCGGAGTCACCTTGTCCGGCATAAAACTTGCTACCCGAGTGAACTCCTCTTCATACTCCGCAACTGATCTCTCACCTTGCACCACATCCTGAAGCTTCCTTCTCATCTCCCTTTGAACTGCGGGAGGGAAGTACTTATGATCAAACAGAACCCAGAAATCATTGATAGTCATAACATCTCTCTGCTCTGTCGTAGTCACAGACTCCCACTAATGTAATGCAATTCCAACTAATTTAAAGGTAGCGAGGATTTATTTTCTTTCCTCACTACTCTCCACCATGCGTAGAGGGCGCTGCATATCCTTTTTCCACTGATTAGATACTATGACGTCCGAACCTCCTTAAAATTCCAGGGGATGACCCTTTAAAAAGGATTCCCTAACTCTCTCCCACGGAGAAGGTCCCGCGGGAGCTTGTACATCCTGAACTCGTTGTTGTTGGGCTTGTGGTAATTGCTGAACCACGGCGATCATCGCTGCGTTGACCGCTTGTGCCACAATATTTGCTACCTCAACAGCATTTATAGTTCGTGGCTGTGGCGGGGGAGGACTTACCTCCTCTTCTACAACTCTATTCCTCCTAGCGGGGCGACCTCTCTTAGGCGGCATCTGAGATGAAGAAATAATAGAGTTATAATACTATATAAAACAATCTATCTTGCAGAAGATCGAAAAAATAGGCAACAAAACAGTCCTAACATTAAGCTCTATATCAAAGAACGCTACGGTAGAACATGACAAGTCTGCATAGATCCTAAAGACTCTAGAACCTAATGCTCTGATACCATCTGTGATAACCCGCTCACCAAAACAAGGGGTGGCCAACCCGATACTTCAATAATAATGGGAATCATAGATGGATCATTCTCAACATCACAATAATACAATATGTATACGAGATAACCACCCTAAATTTCATAAAAACGGGTTGCCAATAATTTTATTTTATAAGTTAAGGAAAGAATTTAAACAACCCAATTTGAAAATAAAGTGGAAACCCTAAAGAACTTATATTACAACCACATCAAAATATAATAAGGGGACCGAATATGCTATCGGTCAACAGTCACAACAACGAAATCCAACAGTTTAATTTAAGTTACATAATACATTATAGTAAGCAAATACAATAGCTTGGGCCACACGCCCGAGTAAATGACCCGATCATAACTAAAGTACAAAAAATGAAGGCGTCTACATCAAAATGTCCCGTAATATCCGCAAAGTATCATGGCCCCCCCAAAACACCAAAATGTGAAAGTCAATAAGGGCGTCCTTGCGGCAGAGCACCTGAGCGGATACAAGATTCATGCACAACAAGAAATATGGATGGGTCAGGGCCCGATTTTATATGATCACCAGATGAATAAAGAGTATGATAGTTATGAATAGATAGTCATGATAGATAAAGATGAAAATCCACCTACACAATTTCAAAGCATAAACAAAGGCAGTTAAATGATCATAAGTTTAAATCAATTATGCAAGAGGATGTGAATGATTAACATTAATAAAAGCCTTCATCATTTTTAAACTATTTCATTCCATCGTTCCGATCCTTATCAGGAAACATAATCACAATTATATGCTCGTTGTGGCATTTATCATAAATCAAGTCCAACTTGAATAAGAATAGTTATATTCATATACATATAACGATTCTAAGACCGCCCGTCCGGGTTTCCCCACTGTGCGCGCCCCTAAATGGCTATCATCTTCCAGGGAACCAAGACATCTTGGGATCCTACAACGCAAGACTTCGGGAAGCGGCCATATGCCTGTGAGTGAGTCATAACCACACTCAGAATTACCTCACTGGCGCAGAAAAACATATAATAACCGATCATATGGCCTAGGAATATATTCACCCTGCATTCATTAGCCAGGGGACTTCACCTCACGTGCGCAACTTCCCTTATGATAGCGATTTAGAGAGGTGTGTTTAAGTAAATTATCATTTACCATATTCATTTTCATTTCCATTTTAATAGGTACATCACATTTTATCCGGAGCCATACGTAATTCGTATCATCATTATAACCTCAATGAATGAATAAACTCTAAATTTATTCTCCAAACCTTATTTTGTGGTGTTATTTTAAACTGCCAAGACTATTATAACTCAATTGAGCTTCTAAAGTCTCCCAATACGACCTTACAACTCCTAGACTCATAATAGTTGACTAAAGGAAAAGGATGCCCTCACATCAATTTGTACACCCCTGGAATAACCCCCATATAATCCATTTGTAATGTAGGGTAGTTAACTAACTCATCTAGGACTCTAAGTTTACTTCACACAAGAAGGTTCCTAAGTCCTAAGCCTAAACAAAAAGGGTTGGAATAGAGTTAGAAAAAAAATTCAAAATAGTAGGATTTTCGAATCGATTCGCCTGGCCGAATCGATTCGGTCTGAAAGCGAATCGATTCGGACCAGCCGAATCGATTCGGATAAGAGGACCTAACTTTCTGCATAATTGCCAAATCGATTCAATCCACTCAGACCTGTAAGCTGCCCTTATAGCGAATCGATTCGCCCAGCCCAGAATTGCCTAATTCGGCTATGGAGTCTTGAACTCCAAATTTCCCCCAACTCATTTCTACCCAAACCAAGATCATTTATTGCAACCAACTACTCATAAATGCATATAGAAACTATAATTAACCCAATAAACATCTAAATCAACTTCCAAGGATTCAAAACCTTCAAATCCATTTCAAACCCTAACATTGTTAAACCATAACCAATCCACAACAATCAATACAAATTATTCATCCTAAAACATATATTGGCAAGTAGAAAACTTGCCTTGAGGTAGGAATCTCAGATTTCTCTTGGTAGAAACAATCTCAATCTTCAATCTCCATTCTCTCTCTTTTTCTCCTCTTCTCTCCACACTTCTCTTCCTCTCTCTTTTTCTCTAGGTTAATAAATACACTTACGAGAATAAAATGAAATGCAAGACTTAAATCGTGGCTTTAGTCTAAATTCCTAACTTAAATGGTTAATACCATATTAAAATGACTCACAACTACACATTTATGTTAAAACCAGTCAAAAGTGCCCGAAATATAAAAAAACAATATGGCACTTATTTTGATTATCTCGCACATTTCGGGACTAACTACGCCCTCTAAATTGGCATCCGACAATTTTATAAATCATTTCAAGTTTCGGTTTCATTTAAAACATAAAAGCCATTTAAAACATATGACACTATAAAACGTAGCATGATGATATTTACATACACATACAGTAAGTATGCACCAGTCTAGTATATATTAACTTTCAACCCATTCAATTCATATTTACTCCATTACCCAACATTTTATATAATTACTTCACACAATAAATTAATATAAAATAAGTTCCTAAAAGTGAGGGTTGTTACAATTGAGTTATAAGTGCCTTAAACCAAATCATTAAAATAAGAAAAGCGCATGTGCTCATGGGTTTAAAGTTGAATTCATGAATTTTTTTCATCATAACAATGATTTGAGGATTAAAGTCTAATAACTTCTAAAATTGAGAACATGCATTATTGAATTATATATTGGATTGGGCATTTAATAAAATTTATCATAGGAAACAAAGGAAAAACGCCCAACAAAGGAGAAAAAAGAAAGGATTTCTTTTTGAAAATTTTCAATTTTTCACAACAAAGCATGTTTGGAAATAGCATATGAAAAACCCGGAATACGCCCATGAAACAATGCCATACGCGCAAATGAACATACTCTGATCTCTTGAAAGTTTTTCTACTAATATATATATCATCAAATCAACGAAAACTTATTAATCTTGTGGAGACTAAGATCCCTGTATATGAGACTGAACAAGGAAATCCCCCGATACACTACTCCCAACATTGCACTACGTTTCTTGAAGTGATATATATGTTACTCTGATTTGATGATATATATGTTAGTAGAAAAACTTGCATGAAATAAGAGTATGTATATTGCGGAAAGTAGGGATCGAATCCATAGGGAACGGTATTTAGGATTAAATTGAATTAGAACCTAAAAAGGGGGAAAAAGAAAAGATGATATGGTTTAAAAGGGAAAAAAGGAAAAAAGTTAACTACACAATTAAAACTAAAAAAATGTTAACACAATGAGATTAGGATCACATCCCCACTATGGGCAAATAATACGTAATAAAGGATTTGGTTAAAAAATAATTAATCGACCATTTTCAATTATTTATAAAAATCAAACATGAAGAAAATTAATTCAACAATGAAACTTTAAACTTTCAATCAAAATGGCCATAAATGGAGTAATGTCAGAATATCACTGTAAACATTACTATTGCATGACAAAGGAAGTTAAACGCATAATATTCCAAAATTATTACACAAGGTTTCGATTAAATGCATTTCTAACCAAAACCTAGATTTTAAAGCTCAACACCCATCAATGGCGAAAATACGATCCCCACCTTTTAACTAGTTAAAACACATGCTTTAAATAATAAATGCCACAAATTAAAGAATGAATGCAACCAATTAACAAATAACAAACAAGTGGAAAAGAAACTTAACTAGATAACAAAGCTTAAACAAAGTAACGAGACTACATTAAATAGGGAAGAAGATAAATAGTAGCTTACATAAAAAATGGGATGGAACCCTAGGAGAGAGAAGCTCCCAAAACTAACCTAAAATGTGTATAAAATGAGTCCCCACACTTGAAATAATGTTTACATATAAATAACCAACTACAAACGTACCCAAAATTAGACATTTGCAGCTTTTACTGTGCCTGAATTGATTCCCCAAAAGGGCCGAATCGATTCACCCAAACATGTCTCAATCTTCATCCTGGATCAACATACTGAAAATTCCATAACGTCTTTGTTATAAATAGGAATTAAGTGCACTTGGAGGATACGCGAACCTAGTTGATAGGATTACAACCTTCATAATGACATTGGTCCAGAATCCCAAATGATAAAATGACAAAAATTCCCTTAACTGTGCCATTTATGACAAAACTTTCCCAAAATGCAACCAACCTTCACGCAAAACACTTTAGTACCTATAAAAGCTCAATTATACCTAACAAAGAAAATAAATATACATAAAAGAGGTTATCTCGTTAATGATCATAAAAATAGGAATTAAGATACTCAAGGGGGCTAAAAGGTATAAGTATATAGGGTAAATAAATACAATATTCGAGACAAATTGCACCCCTAAGGCAATGAAACAAGGCCTACAAGTAGCACCATAAGAGGGGAGATAAATATAAAGGATATAAATGCTACTTTTGCAGGCGAACGATTACATTTAGCATATACAATAAGTTGTTAAACCCCAGGGTTACCCCAGTGGATGAGTTTTGTCTTGTGAGGGTTTGCAGGGATGAAACCCAAAAACATCAAAGTTTCCTCAAAATATGCCCAATAAATCAAAAATACATGCTCAATAATAATGAAAATGATTTCAAACACATTATTAGTAAATTGAATGAATTCACACAAAAGTCTGTAATTATTAACATTATAGAATGTACTTCATCGAATTGAAACCATAAGTGTGGGAGGAGAAGAGACCTCATGAAAAGTACAATTTGGCAAAACTTTTATAAACCCGATCAACACTAAAGCATGCATGATATTCTATCATCTCCGGTGTTTACACTCAACAAATTAATCACTATGAAAAGGGGTGTAACACACACGGGACATGCGGGCATGAAGAGTAAATGTAACTGAAAACTAGGCCCCACACATGTCATCAATGAAGAACGCTATATATAAAATAAAAACTTTGTAATCTCAGTGAAAGGATATCATTCATTAAATGAAGTTAAATGTAGTTTCACAAATTAACGCAATTATTATGATTTTTGAATCACACTTGCTTTTGGATCACATAGGACTTTTTAAGGGTTGTAACGTAGGTTAGGCTCGGGTTATGAAAGGAGGGTAATATTTACAAATTCAAAGGTGTTTAGGAATGAAAAACTTTGGATAGTAGAAAACGTTGGCAATTTAATGATCAGAATATGATTTCCATAACAAGAATTGGATATAACATTGGAAAACGGTAAATATTATTGAACACTATATACAAAATGAAAATACTTTATTTTTCTTTTATTTTTTTCACTTTTTCTTTAATTTCTCACATGCTTAATTGCAACTACATAATAAGAACATCATTCAATCCTAGGTATCATTCCAAACAAAGGTATGAAAGGTAATATGTATGGTATATAACTCTAATTTGGAGTTGGTTATGGGATTTTGGGTTATGAAACGAAAGGCTGTATTAAGGCTCAAAGGGTTGATTAGTGAAATATATAAGGTAAGGTCAATGTCAATGTCAATATGGGTCAAATAACAAAGATGGCCTATGATCCTTTCCCAAAGTTTACGCAATTCTCGAGTCAAAAAGAGTTTGAAAATCATGCTCAATAACACATTTCAGAATGAACTCAATTAATGAACCATCAATGAAAGAATAGTGAGATTACCAATGAATTTAACATTTTCAAGGAGGAAAGAGTAATGTATAAACACTCATAATTGAAGAAAATCCCAATGCCAACTTTTTGTGAGTATATACAATGCAATAAAAGATTATTGAGTTATAAGCGCCTTAGACCAAATCATTAAAATAAGAAAAGTGCATGTGATCACGGGTTTAAAGTTTAATTCATGAATTTTTTGCATCATATGAATGATTTGAGGATTAAAGTCTAATAACTTCTAAAATTGAGAACATGCATCATTGAATTATATATTGTATTGGGTATTTAATAAAATTTATCATAGGAAACGAAGGAAAAATGCCCAATAAAGGAGAAAAAAGAAATGATTTCTTTTTGAAAATTTTCTATTGTTCACAACAAAGCATGCTTGGAAATAACATATGAAAACCCGAAATACGCACATGAAACAATGCCATACGCGCAAATGAACATACTCTGATTTCGTGCATGTTTTTCTACTAACATATATATCATCAAATCAAGGAAAACTTATTAATCTTGTCGAGACTAAGATCCCTGTAAATGAGACCGAACAAGGAAATCCCCCGGTACACTACTCCCAACATTGCACTATGTTTCGTGATATATATGTTACTCTGATTTGATGATATATATGTTAGTAGAAAAACTTGCATGAAATCAGAGTATGTATATTACGGCAAGTAGGGATCGAATCCATAGGGAACGGTATTTAGGATTAAATTGAATTAGAACCTAAAAAGGGGGAAAAAGAAAAGATGATATGGTTCAAAAGGGAAAAAAGGAAAAAAGTTAACTACACAATTAAAACTAAACAAATGTTAACACAATGAGATTAGGATCACATCCCCACTATGGGCAAATAATACGTAATAAAGGATTTGGTTAAAAAACAATTAATCGAGCATATTCAATTATTTATAAAAATCAAACATGAAGAAAATTAATTCAACAATGAAAGTTTAAACTTTCAATCGAAATGGCCATAAATGGAGTAATGTCAGAATATCACTGTAACATTACTATTGCATGACAAAGGAAGTTAAACGCATAATATTCCAAAATTATTACACAAGGTTTCGATTAAATGCATTTCTAACCAAAACCTAGATTTTAAAGCTCAACACCCATCAATGGCGAAAATACGATCCCCGCCTTTTAACTAGTTAAAACACATGCTTTAAATAATAAATGCCACAAATTAAAAAATGAATGCAACCAATTAACAAATAACAAACAAGTGGAAAAGAAACTTAACTAGATAACAAAGCACCTAAAGTAGATAACAAAGCTTAAACAAAGTAACGAGACTACATTAAATAGGGAAGAAGATAAATAGTAGCTTACATAAAAAATGGGATGGAACCCTAGGAGAGAGAAGCTCCCAAAACTAACCTAAAATGTGTATAAAATGAGTCCCCACACTTGAAATAATGTTTACATATAAATAACCAACTACAAATATACCCAAAATTAGACATTTGCAGCTTTTACTGTGCCTGAATTGATTCCCCAAAAGGGCCGAATCGATTCACCCAAACATGTCTCAATCTTCATCCTGGATCAACATACGGAAAATGCCATAACTTCTTTGTTATAAATAGGAATTAAGTGCACTTGGAGGATACGCGAAGCTAGTTGATAGGATTACAAACTTCATAATGACATTGGTCCAGAATCCCAAATGATAAAATGACAAAAATTCCCTTAACTGTGCCATTTATGACAAAACTTTCCCAAAATGCAACCAACCTTCACGCTAAACACTTTAGTACCTATAAAAGCTCAATTATACCTCACAAAGAAAATAAATATACATAAAAGAGGTTATCTCGTTAATGATCATAAAAATAGGAATTAAGATACCCAAGGGGGCTAAAAGGTATAAGTATATAGGGTAAATAAATACAATATTCGAGACAAATTGCACCCCTAAGGCAATGAAACAAGGCCTACAAGTAGCACCATAAGAGGGGAGATAAATATAAAGGATATAAATGCTACTTTTGCAGGCGAACGATTACATTTAGCATATACAATAAGTTGTTAAACCCCAGGGTTACCCCAGTGGATGAGTTTTGTCTTGTGAGGGTTTGCAGGGATGAAACCCAAAAACATCAAAGTTTCCTCAAAATATGCCCAATAAATCAAAAATACATGCTCAATAATAATGAAAATGATTTCAAACACATTATTAGTAAAGTGAATGAATTCACACAAAAGTCTGTAATTATTAACATTATAGAATGTACTTAATCGAATTGAAACCATAAGTGTGGGAGGAAAAGAGAGCAAAGTACAATTTGGCAAAACTTTTATAAATTGGATAAACACTAAAGCGTGCATGATATGCTATCATCTCCGCTGTTTACACTCAACAAATTAATCACTATGAAAAGGGGTGTAACACACACGGGACATGCGGGCATGAAGAGTAAATGTAATTGAAAACTAGGCCCCACACATGTCATCAATGAAGAACGCTATATATAAAATAAAAACTTTGTAATCTCAATGAAAGGATATCATTCATTAAATGAAGTTAAATGTAGTTTCACAAATTATCGCAATTATTATGATTTTTGAATCACACTTGCTTTTGGATCACATAGGACTTTTTAAGGGTTGTAATGTTGGTTAGGCTCGGGTTATCAAAGGAGGGTAATATTTTTGAATTCAAAGGTGTTTAGGAATGAAAAACTTGGGATAATAGAAAATGTTGGCAATTTCAAAATTAGAATATGATTTCCAAAACAAGAATTGGATATGACATTAGAAAGCGATAAAGATTATTGAACACTATATACAAAATGGAAATACTTTATTTTTCTTTTGTTTTCTTGTTTTTCTATTCTTTTTCTTTATTTTTTTCACTTTTTCTTCAATTTCTCACATGCTTAATTGCAACTACAAAATAAGAACATCATCCAATCCTAGGTATCATTCCAAACAAAGGTATGAAAGGAAATATGTATGGTATATAACTCTAATTTGGAGTTGGTTACGAGATTTTGGGTTATGAAACGAAAGGTTATATTAAGGCTCAAAGGGGTTGATTAGGGAAATATATAAGGTAAGGTCAATGTCAATGTCAATATGGGTTAAATAACAAATATGGCCTATGATCTTTTCTCAAAGTTTATGCAATTCTCGAGTCAAAACGACTTTGAAAATCATGCTCAAGTAATACATTTCAAAATGAACTCAATTAATGAATGATCAATGAAAGAATAGTGAGATTACAGATGAATTTAACGTTTTCAAGGAGGAAAGAGTAAGAAAAGCCCAATGCTAACTTTTTGTAAGTATATGCAATGCAATAAAATTAGTGAGTTATAAGAGCCTTAAACCAAATCATTAAAATAAGAAAAGCGCATGTGATCATGGATTTAAAGTTTAATTCATGAATTTTTTTCATCATATCAATGATTTGACGATTAAAGTCCAATAACTTCTAAAATTGACAACATGCATCATTGAAACACGGTCATTCAACCTTATCAAGCACATACACATAACACACTTAGCGTGCATTTAAATATCCAGAACACAATCACTTATAGGATATAAATATACTTCACAATGCTATCATCTTCCAGTAATTACTCACTTTATCTCGGGTTACTAGCCACTGGACTATTATCACACCGCCCTGGTAATCAAACAAAAGACAATGTATGGAAAGCGATCATAGCTTCGAAACTGAAAGTGAGAACGAATCATACCCAAGACTTCTCACCCAGAATTAAATCACGCAATAAATAATGGATAACTATGACCTTGGGACTATACGTTCCCTACTGCTCATGCCAGAGGCCTCACCTACATCGCGCAACTTCCCATGATAGCATTGGAGGGGTATGCTCACACAATAAGTATAAATATATATCATTCACACTAGATATACATGCAATCACATCATATATACAAAACAATCACACGAGGTATATACATTCACGCCATATATACACACACACACATATATATACACATACTATCTCCCGTCCGTATGTATAAAAGTAATGAATTCGGCTATAGGTATACAACTCTCATCTAACTAATCGTTGCTATAACTCATACCCACCCAATTCATTTCACTATATGATCCCTCACTTGAAACTTACTCATCCCTTACACCTATTATATGAATAGTCTCCCAATTTAACTAACATTAAGGATACTATCTCAAAACTGAACGTATATAACAATCATCAAACACATACCATCTATATCTGGATGCACACCGATATACAATAATTATCCCGGCTATAAGTATAAACACAACTTATTCTAGTCGATAATTCACAAGCTCATTCCCAATTCATTTTATGATCCCATCATGCATTTGAATATTTATCATTAATCGCACATAGATATACAATAGTTATTCCGGCTATAAGTATAAACACAAACTATTATTCGGTAATATATTAAATCCTTCCAAATTCAGATTGCGATTCAGTTACTCATGTGAACCTTTAACATTATCGCATTTATGATTAAATCCATAAGTTTATCCTCACTAAGGATACACAACCTCTCTCTCAGTGGTCCCCCAATCATGTCTAAATAAAATCCTGTCGCTAGGAGGATTCGACACTAAAGTTAGCATAATAATTCCAAGGCATACCTTTACAACCACCTCGATGAGCCCCCAACGTCACATCATATAATGACTTACGTCTAATCTCCCAAGTAGGATTCCCATCGCTAAAATGACTCCCCACTAAGTCGATACAATAACTCCAATATATATTCCCAAAATAGCTCGAAACGTTCCCAAGATCACATTATATAAGAAACTCCCAATAAATCTCCAAAATGTATTTCTCGCATCATATAAGAATGTTCCAAATCGATAAATGAAATCGAAATGGAGTAAAACTCACTCCAGAAAAACTTCGCAAAACATCCCTATTTTTGAATCGGTTCGGCCCAGTCCGAATCGATTCGGTCCTAAAAGCGAATCGATTTTCCATTATGTGAGGCGAATTGATTCGATCCAAAGGACCTGTAAGTCTGTATTAGGCTGAATCGATTCATTTTGGATCCAAATCGATTCGGTCACACAGACCTATAAGTCTGCAACATTTTGAATCGATTCGCAAAGGGGGCGAATCGATTCGGCCTATTCAGAAAGCTATGAAATGGCTTATTTTCACCAAAACCCAAATTTCCAAAACCCAAATATATCATCTTCCAACCATCGATGTTCAACCCAATCATGTTTGTAACATAAAAACTCATTATATCAGTCAACCCAACTAATTATACAACCTCAATTCCATATGTAAACATCAAAATCAAGATTTAACCCACAAAATCTAGGTTTTAACATAATAACCCAAAATCCATTTTTTGTCCACAAATCATGAAATAAATTACACACTTAGATTATTTAGCAAGTTTAATCACTTGCCTCGAAGTCGTAGAGGTTGAATCTTCCTCGAAATTGCGTATTGGCAGGACCTCCAAGCTTTTCCTCTTTCTCTTCTTACTTTCCTCTTCTCTCTCTCTCTCTCTCTAGGGCTCTCTCTCAATCTCGAGAATGAGATTATTATCTCACGTAGGCTTTACAAGCCTTATCTCCAAGATACCCAACTTTAAATGATAATACACACTTTAAATGACTCGTTTACTCCAATTCGAGTCAAATTAACTTAAAGCATTCTGAAACCGAAATAAAACCCAAGGACAGTCATTTTGACTATCTCGACCCATCCCGGATCAACCGTACACTCAGAATCGTCATTCAGAGCACTTTATAGCATCCTCAAATTTTGACCTCAATTTCCAAATTTAAAATTATCCAATTGAAATAAATATTATTTCTTCCAAATTAATTAAATTCTAAGTCCTCAAAATTACGGGGCATTACATACTCCCCCACGGTCACATAATTTTCTCCTCGAAATTAAGCTAGGCCTAGTACTCTAAGCCTCAACTAGTTCCTACATCACCTACCCTTAAAACCACTATACCTATCTCTCCCACTTCTCATGATGAATTATTTTAACATTAAAACCAAATTAGTTAACCAGGTCCCCCATACACCCTGTACCCGAGCTCAACCGCATATATATTACCTGACTCCATTTGCTTCAAATCATAATATAACTCTCAACAAATTAATCCATTATAACTTACTAAGTATATTAAAACGTCCAAAGATTTAACCCTTCTCAATTCCTGACATTTGCTACTTTCGTGCGGGGGAGGTCTCGCAAGCGAAATCCAAACAAGGAACCCTCCCAATACACTACTATGTAGTTCTGTCGGGGATTGAGATCCGTTAAATCAGGACTAGTGTTTTAGAAATATTTTTGAACCATATTGATATTGTCCAAAGGCCTATAAAACAATGCACTATAAAATAGTTTTATGTCTTTCGACATAAAAATCAAACACCTTATGCTCAAGACACAAGGCATCAACAGATACAATACTCTCACCACACAATCATGAGCCGAAATTCCTTGCTCCAAATAAGCTCGCTAAACCCTAAACCTCCTTAGTAAAAAAAATCCTTTACTTCTCATTAGAGCAACGCCATAAGATATTCCCTTCCATAACTGGAACATTACAAATACATGCATGTAGCCCTAACTATAAAAAGATAGCCATACGGTTACTAATCAACAAACTTTAACAGTTTGCATTTTCGAAAAAAATATAAAAATCATAACTCTCTATTAGCATATCGCAATACAATCTATTCTTTCGAAAGATACCATCTGAGTTCCACACTTGCTCACTCCTCCCTTCAAGGTAATTCTATACATAACATGGTTATAACGTCTAACCACTCACTAAAATCTTACATGTGATGCTCCCAATACCTCTCAAAGCATAACCTAAACATATAGGAAGAAATTTACATATTACCTCCATATTCCAACTACCTCACTTCATCAATGGGTCCCTGTTCGAAGTTCTCTTGCTCAAACTGACCTATAAACTGTTGTAGGGGTTGCACATTAAAAAAACTTCCTCAAAAAGTTCTCTCCACCTCTTCCAAGACAATCCCTCTTCCTATGGCCTATTTCTCCATAAAAGAAACATCTCCCAGAAAATCCTTCGTGTCCATGTTGAGGGATAAAACGCTGTTGCGCTCCTCAATAATCCTGCCTATAACCTTGTTGCGGTGATGATCTTGCTCCGCTGGCATCATCTCCTCTAGACCTACTTGATGAACCCGAGTCTCCGAATCCCTTACTCCTTTTAAATGAAGATGATACTCGTGACAATGTAACAATGCCGAGTTCATCACATCGATAAAAGTTAGTAATGTCGGGTTCCCTAACAAATGCTGTCGAATTCACCAATTTAAACCTCCAAAGAACTTTACTATTCGCTTCTCCTCCGTATTTACCTCGTCGGGCACAAAATTCGCTAATTCGAGTAAATTCTTCTTTGTACTCAGCCACCGTTCGATCACCTTGAGTCATATCCAATAATCTCCTCCACATTCCAATCTGAATCGCGAAAGGAAAATACATTCGGTCAAAGCATGCCCAAAAATCTTTTATGGGCATTGCATCTCTCTGCTCTGATGTGGTGACTGACTCCCACCATTGGAGAGCTGCACCTGTTAGTTTAAAGGTGTCGAGTATTTGTTTCTGCACCTCACTGCATTCAACCATCCGAAGGTGCCTTTGAATATCCTCTTTCTACTGACTTGCAACAACGGCATCAACTCCCCTCGAAAATTTTGGAGGATGTCCTTTCCTAAAGGATTCTCATACTCTTTCCCACACAGATGGCCCTGGGTGGGCTTAGACTACCATAGCTACAGGTTGATGTGCCATCATAGCAATGGAAGCATTCTACTACTTGTACCATAATATTGGCAACTTCGATCACAGTCAAAGTCCCTCGAGGCATGTGGGGTTCTATGTTCTCAGCCGCTCTGTTTGCCCTGCCTGGACGAGCTCCACTCGACGGAAATTTAAATAAGAGAAACTGTATCAGAATGCCGTTAAAGAAATTATGCATCACAGAAGGAAATATAGGCATAGTGAACCCAACAGTCCTAATAATAGGGCTCTACAACAAGAATGCTTACGGAAGAACGCAGGAAACCCGCATAGATCCTAAGACACTAGATTGTGATGCTCTGATACCACCTGTGACATTCCGCTCAAAATAATAACGGGGGGCCAACCCTACACTAAAATAAATCAGGAATGTCAAGTGGATCATTCTCAGCATCTACTGTCGATACTAAATAAACATAGCTAACTACTTAATACTACGATAAGCGGATTCCAAATTTTTTTAAAATCATAATGAATCAACATACCAACCATATAGTAGCTACTAAATCCGAGATTAGATACACACGCATCACAATAGAAGGAAGTACTCATATTAAAACATAATAAGTACAACGAAAGAAATATACCTAAATATGCTGTTGGGTCACAGACAATACAACATCCTGAGGAGAGAAATATAAAAGTACTATACATAAAACCCTTGGGTATATACCCGATACACAAAATGAATCCTTAACTAGATTTACAATAGATAGGAAGCGGCTATAACAACAATCCCGTAACAGTCCACATCTGCTACAGCTCCGAGGACACTGGATAGAAAAGCATCATTAGCGTCCTTGCTGTGGGATACCTATAATATTACAATATATATATATATATATATATATATATATATATATATATATATATATATACGTGTAGATGGGGCTTGGAGGTAATCTTAAGATTAGAATTAATCCCCCCATTTAACAACAGTGTTTGGGATTAAGTCAGCGAGACAACTCAGCGTGGCAGGTCAAGCGTGGCATCTCATACTTTAGTTTGTTGTGTTACTTAGTCGCATTGTATCTTTGTTTATATTGACTATGATCTATAACGATTGTAATGATATAGTGAGTATAATGATTTTTAGTGTGAGGTCAAATGGTACTCACGAGAGACCAAGCTTGGCAGGGCCTCGAAGAGCTTTCATGCTCTATCGAATGACCTCACTGTGGGAACTTTAGAGGGACTTAGTTTGGAGGATTGAGAAGTGAGGCACCATTGGGGATTTTCCGGACCATCTTAGATAAACCTGGTAAAACACCAAAAGACCTTGACCGTGGAACCTTGGGCGGAGCAGCCTTGTGTTCCATCGGGTGTTGAGTTATGAACCAAATAACCCTCTACTTAATGTCACATCTACTTTATGTGATGTCACTAGCCTGATAAGCAATGTCAAATCTGCACTTGCGTAAACCACCGTGGTATTTTTGGGGCTATCAGATAGTTGGTGAGCCACCTCTGTGATGACAGCCCCCTGACACACAGTGGTTAGGCAAAAGGCATGCCTTGTCATTTAATGTTTATGACATGGAACTAACCAGTGCATCGAGCATTTAATGTATGTGACATAAAGTATGAGGGATGTATTTCACATGTATTAATGACTGAGTTACCTAGGGAGTGGTGTGGGGGCTATTTAAGGACCCCCAACAACCCCTGGGGAGAGGATGTTCTTTTGAGAGTTTAGAAGTTATTACAAGAGAAAATATACGTCAGAGAGAGATTTATTACAAACCAGAGAGTTTATTCACCCACCATTGTCATTTATTACGAAGCTTTAATACTTGATAGAGATTCTTGAGGGTGGTTGAGGTGTTCGGCTACCTGTTAAGGTGTATTTAGGGTGCTTACTTCTCTCTACCTCTAAATGAGTTACTTCTGAGTTCGTTATTATCCTTTGAGTTATACACTAGAGATTTGGGGGTTCAAACTGAGTTTATCTTCACTAAGTTATGATTGCGTGTCTTGTAATTAATCAATAGTGTTGTTGGTTAACTTATCATTACTGTACTAAAAAAGGGGTTACGCCTCTATGTAATCTAAACTATCCTCTTACATTTTCCGACTCTGCTCGGGAGGGATTCTTCTAAGCAAGGAGTATGGCGCAAGATAATGTTAATCGAGGACTTAACTTTGATGGATTTCAACACAATGAAGAACATGCGGCGAGAGAGCTGGAGGCTTCAAGGGAGGGAGCCCCTCGACTAGAGGTACCTCCAGTTCAAATGGCGACAGGTGTCCCAGGGGTGATGCAAGCTTCTACGAGCGCTGGGTTGGGACCAGCCCAAGTCGCACTCCTCATGAATAAATTTTATGAGTTCTTGTAAACTCCCATAGCTTCAACAATGTTAGGAGGATTTGAAGCCAACTCCTTCGTGACACCAGAGGTAGCCCTAATGGCCCCAACAAATGCACTTATAACAGGAACGGTCCCATCAAGTATACCCTCTGTTGTAAATCCAATAGTGGGAACTCCACGAGTATCAACCATTCTAATTGTGATGATTTCTCCAGTTGCAATAGGCACTCAGCCTATGGTCCCTATGGTCACTCCTTCAATGACATCAGCTATGGAAGAAATGAGGAAAGAGATGCTAAAATTCATACAAGCTTCCTCGCATTCTGCTGGCGAGGTAGCTTCGGTTTATGACTACTTTCAGATGCCTTACCTCCAGCAGTACAACGATGACCCCTGCCCAAAAGATTATATTCCTCCTATCTTTGAAAATATACAGGAAAGGATGGGAACCCAAAAGAGCACATTAAACTCTTCGTGGAACATTTGGGGGCGCACTGAAACAACAAGAAACTTAGGTTGAGGGAATTTTCTAAATCCTTAACCGATAAGGCATATACCTGGTATTATCACTTAGCTCCTAATAGTGTTTCCACGTGGGAGGAGATGCACATTTTGTTAGTCCATAAATTCTTTCTGGCGAAAGATGAGTTCACCTTGACCCAACTGGGGAGAGAGAAGCAATAACCAGGGGAAGATGTAGTGGCATACATTGAAGGTTCAGGGAAAGTTCCCTCGATTTGAGAGAGGAGGCCAGAGAATCCAAACTGCAGTAGATCTGTTTGGAAGGACTGCTTCCTAAGTACATCTGCCATCTTATTAACGAGACGAGCAAGGGGACTTTAGCGGCATTCCTAAAAGCAGCAAGGAATGTCTCGTTAGTTGTACGACCAAATACAGTGGTGGTGCCCATGATGTTCTAGCAGCCGATACAACCTGTGGGAGGGAGGTCTCAGGCCCCTCCCCTCCCCCCCCCCCCCCCCCCCCCCCCCCCACGGGTGGGATATATCGAAGGAACAGATGGGGGCAAAGTAATAAAAAAGGATAATAAGAGGAAGTTTGGGAGAGACAGGGAAGACCCACCATCGTTGCCTTGTACAGTAGAAGAGGGTGTCATCTTTTACAATGCCTTGGTTCAAGGAGGAATGGTGTATAAACCAAAGGGTATCCGCATTGGGGAACCAGACGCTGCAATTAGGGCGGATCCCAAATATTGCCAGATTCATCAAAAGATCCAACATCCAATGGAGACCTATTTCACGCTAAAAAGAATCATTGACAAATATGTGATGGCAGGAACGTTGTAAATCCCTCCGCAAAATGTTAACAACAACCCACTCCCAGCACATGGGGCCAATCTGGCGGTGGCCTACGATGAGGAGTCAGAGAGAGAAGTAAGGGAGCTAACGACAAAGAAGGAGGAGTTTGAAGAATTTTTGGAAGATTGTACTAGGGGAATGGCTAACGTAGTGTTATCTTACGATAAAGCAAGTGCTAAAGATATGAAGGACGTATATAGCGTTGAAGGTGGGGAAGCAGACCAAGCTATAGAATACATTGTAGTTTCAAAATCCCCAAAGTTTGTCTGGTTCTTCGACCAGGTAGGGATACCAAAGGAGAGTAGATTAGAAATAACCCAGACAATCCTTGATATTGTGAGGAAGAACGTAGTCCCTTCGCTGAGATGGAAGGGACCCATGGCCAGGTTCATAAAGAGGTTTCTATCAGAGATAACTTTCAGTGATGCAGATAGGGCCGTGAGATTCCCTCATAATAGGCCATTGTATGTGACTTCCAGCATCAACGGGGTTAGCTTTGCAAGGGCTCTTATGGATGGGGGAGCCTCCATTAATATTATGCCAATCAACTCTTTCCATGCAGCCAATATTCCGGAGGAAAGGTTAGTCCCCATGTCGTTGGTGATTTTAGGTTATGACAACCGATCTTCCAAGTCCATTGGTTATGTGAACGTTGGGATTGTGATGGCAAATCTGAGTTTCCACATCAAATTCCACATGATAGAGAGTGAAACTTCCTATCATCTATTGATAGGAAGGGTGTGGATGCACAACCGAGGGCTAGTTACTTCGACGTATCACCATAGCGCCAAGGCGAATATCAAAGGAACAGAGGTGACCATTAGAGCTACGAAGAGGCATTTCGCTGTCGAAGAAGCTCATCTGGTAGATGCATCATTTTACACAGAATTAGAGGAGGATGTCAGAGTACTAACGAGAAGAATGGAGGGGGCATGGGTTCCCTCGATTAGAGAAAGGATGGGGCCCTTGAATGAGAAGAATAACGAAGTTGCAAGCAACAAAGGAATAATGGCGGAAGAAGCGCATTAGGTGGTCCCTCATCATCAAAACATCTCAAAAATAGAATGAGGCCCAGAATGGATCCAACAGAGCATGAGGTTCAATGACAAAGTGTGCTGAGTCAATTTTTAGAAGGAAGAGTTGCTGAGGCTTCTAGAGAGAAGAAGAGAAAGGCAGTTGCAACTGCCAGCAAATAGTGAAAAAAGCTTATTACTGAAGAAGGAAAGGTGGTTTATCGGTTATAATGGTGTGAACGGGTGGTCGAAAAAACTAATAATGAGGCTGACCTGATATATGAGTGTTTTTTGGTGGATTAACGGGGGTAATGTATGGTGATAGACAAATCCAACATACAGGAGTTTGTGGAAGATGTCACCAAAGAACCAGACTACATGGCAGATCAACTGAAGTTGCAGGCGTAAGAGTTGAAACTGTTGAACCTGGCATAAGAAGGAGAGGATCCAATCCCATCTTCATCTCGAAGGATCTCAGTAAGAAGAAATGAGAGGCCTTGGTTGAGTTAATTAGGGAGTTCATAGACATTTTTGTATGGAAGTATACAGAGATGGAAGGGATAGATAAGGAAGTGTGCTGCCACAAGTTTAATATGATGCCTTAAACCATTTCGGTGAAGCAAGCAATAAGGACATACGAGCCTGAGCTGGACTTGAAGATCAAAGAAGAGGTCCAATGCTTATTGATGGCGGGGTTCATCAAACCAATACAACACCCACTCTGGATGTTTAGCATTATCCCAGTGGGAAAGAAAGATAAAAATTAAATAAGAATCTGTGTGGATTTTAGAGACTTGAATAGGGCTTGCCCCAAGGATGATTTCCCTCTACCCTCCATCGATAGACTTATAGATGCAATGGCTAGTCATGAGATGTACAACTTCATGGATGGGTATGTAGGGTAAGACAAGATTAAGATGGACCCCACGGATGCAGAGAAAATGACGTTTATAACCCCATTGGGAAATTTCATGCACAAAGTAATGCCGTTGGGACTCAAAAACACTAGGACTACTTACCAAAGAATAATGATGGCCATTTTCCATAACTTCTTTCACAAGTTTGTGGAATTCTATATGGATGATTTGGTCATCAAATCAAGGAAGGAGGAGTCCTATCTGAGCGATTTGAGGAAGGTGTTTGCCCGATGCTGGAAGTATAAGCTAACAATGAACCAAATGAAGTGCATCGTCGGAGTAACAAGTGGAAAATTTCTAGGTTTTGTGGTAGATCAATAGGGGGTGCAGATGGATCAGGACAAACAATGAGTGATATTGGAGATGCCAAGCCCAAGAACAACGAAGGAGCTGAAGAGTTTCCTTGGCGAGGTTTCCTACCTTAGGATATTTATGTCTGAATTGGCTGAAATAACACACCCATTGATGAAGCTCTTGCAAAAGAACACAAAATTCAAGTGGGAGGAGGTTCACCAGGAGTCTCTCACTGGTCTTAACAAGCTACTCGTTTCACCACAGACCATGGTACCCCCAAAGGCAAGAATACCGTTGCAGTTATACCTCACATCCACCACGATATTCGTTGGAGCTCTGTTAGCATAAGAGATCGACGGGTAAGAAAGTCTAGTTTACTATCTTAGTAGAATCATATATGGGCTAGAGGTCAGGTATAGTAACCCAGAAATGCACTAGCCTTAGTCTTTGTAGCGCACAAACATAGACATTATATGCTATCTTTTATAATTCATATTGTAACCAGATGTGATCCTATTATGTTTTTTCTGGAAAGAACTATATTGATTGGTAGGAAGCTGGTTCCTCATCCTCTTAGAATATGACTTGAAGTGCGTGGTCCCTCGCGCGATCAAGAGCCAGGCATACGCAGATCTTTTGGCAATCTTCCCCTCCGGGACGTTTGAGCCACCTAAAGAAAGTATTCCGGGAGACGACTTGCAGGACAACCACTTAAATGCAAGCGATGAAGAATGGACGATGCAGTTTGATAGATCTTCGACAGAAAAAAAATGAGGAACAGGGGTTATCCTCTCAAGAGGAATGGAGGAAATTTGTCTTTCTTACAAGTTAGATTTCCCTTGTTCCAATAATGAAGAAGAGTATGAAGCATTGGTATTGGGATTACTGGAGGTCCTTCAAAGGGGAATTCATTCACTTTGCATCAAGGGCGATTCAAAATTGGTGATTCAGCAAGTGAATGGAGAATATGCGTTGAAACACCTGAGTCAGAACAATCATTCAGAGGCTTCTCAGCCAAATCCATCGGACCAAGATCAAAAGACATTCCTGAATGATGAACTACCATTCATATGCCTATGCCACCATTGCTCAGAAGATAGTCATGAGAGATAATATAACTACAGTTGTGATCCAATGAAGATTATGTCCCTCGGTAGTACAAATAATTCTACCGATGTAGGAGTACCATGACTGGAAGGGAGAGATTAGAAAATAACTGGAGTCTAGGGAAGGAGCAATGGAGCTGAGGGAATTAGCCCAATACTTTACAGATCAGGGAAACCTTTATTTTAGAAACACATGAGGATGGTTATCATGATGCATCAGCCCAGAAGAAGCAAAGCAAAGGTTAAAGAAAACACATGAAGAGCACTTCGAAACAACTAAGATACCTTTTTACATAATGATTCAAAAGGAGGGATATTTCTGGCCTAGAATGAAGCAGGACGTAGTAGAGCTACAATAGAACTGCGATAGGTGCCAACTATTTTTCGAGGCAACAGAATGCCATTTCGTTGAAGCTCAATTATACTGGAGGTAGCCCTATATTGACTTCATTAAAGATGGAGTTATCCCGATAGAGAAAATTAATGCGATGGGACTTAAGCGAAGAGCCCCGAGGTTCTACGTTCAGGAGGGGCAGCTTTATCGAAGGGGATACTTCAACAGGACATTGCGTTGCATTACAAAGGAAGAAGCAATCGAAGTCCTCAAACACGCGCACGATCTAGCTCACATAGGAGGGCCAAGTTGTATGACCAATTGATGATGTTGGGGTATTATTGTCCAATGATGGAGAAGGACTCTGCTGAGTTCAATCGAAAATATAAGGCTTGCCAACTTCATGGAAATATGATCCATGCCCCATCGGTGGACCAACACTCCTTGGCGACGCCTTATCCTTATCACACTTGGGCGTTTGACCTAGTAGGGGAAATACATCCTTCTTCGAGAGGGAAGATCTGGATACTAGTAGCAATGGAGTGCTTTACAAAATGGGCTAAAGCGATACCACTAAGAAGGGCAACAGTAGGAATGGTGAGCAACTTCATCAGAGATACATCATTTTTTGTTTTGGGATTCCAAAGTTTATTCTCTCAGATAACGGAACCCCCTTCGTCAATTCAGAGGTAACAATGCTCACAGACAAGTGCTCCATTGTTCATCATACTTCAACGGTGGCATACCCTCACCCAAGATGCAAGGAGGTGGGGCTTAACCACCAATGTTTTGCTGATGATATGATTATTTTGAGTTGGGGAGGGGGATATCCCCTCCTGCACTATTGTGAAGAAGGCTTTGGATGATTTTAGTAGCATTCCTGGCCGTATGCCTAACCTGTGCAAGAGTATTTTCTACAGTTCGGGTATCGATGAGAAGATAATCACGCAGATAAAGGATATTCTTGGCTTCACTCATAGCTACCCTCCCTTTTGTACCTCGGTGTCCCCCTCATTACCTCCAGGCTCAAGAGTGAGGATTTTTGTAGATTGATTGACAAGATTACTGGCAGGATTAAGTGTTGGACCAATAAGTTTCTTAGTTACGCAGGCAGATTAGAGCTCATTAAATCTATTCTGTTTGGGATCCAAGTTTACTGGTCTAGTCTTTTCATTTGTCCCAAGGGGGTTATCAAAATAATCGAGCAGCTGGTAAGGGACTTTCTCTGGACGGGGTCTGATCTTAATCACTCGAGTGCTAAGGTTGCATGGAAGGACCTTTGTTGCAGCTATGAAGAAGGGGGTTTGGGAATTAAAGACTGCAAAAAATGGAATGTTGCGGTAACTTTGAAGATTTTATGGAATCTCAGTAGTAAGAAAGACTACTTGTGGGTTAAGTGGTGTAATGTGTATAAGTTGAAGAAAAGAAGTATGTGGGTTGTCCCTATTGCAAGCAATTCGGATTGGAGTTGGAGGAAGATGATGCAACTAAGACATTTGATTAGACCGCTCATCAAATGGAACATTGGAAATGGGGAGGAAACTTTCTTATGGTATGAAAATTGGCATCCCTTGGGTCCGTTGCAACCTCTTTTTGGTGATAGGGTTATCTACGATGCAATAGCAATCATAAGGCCCTGGTGGCTGATCACATTGTGGAGAATAGGTGGAGATGGCCTTCTGCGATTACTTGGGAACTTCTGGATATCAGGAATGCGGATTTACCCCAGATTAGGAAGGATACGGATGATGAGGTGGTTTGGATCCCCAACCTTGGTCGATTCTCTATCGGTTCGTCCTATGACGAGATTAATTCTAGTCGGCCCCCTATGAGATGGCATAAGATCATGTGGAACAAGACTAATATTCCCAAATGTGCCTTTATTTTATGGATGATTTGTAGGGATGCGATTCACACCAAGGATAAGCTCTTTAGCTGGGGCATTTCAGAGGACAACTTGTGTTGTTTCTTTTTAAATGGGGTTTAGTCCGTTGGCCATGTCTTCAATGAGTGTCATGTTGCTAAAGAGGTGTGGAAGGAGGTTAGATTTAGAAATCAGGAGTATAGGGACGCTATGGATTAGGACAGTTAGATGTGTCTTGCTATCTCAAATTACAGTGGCCCTAGCCTCTTTAACCGTATTAGGAACATCTCGTTTTCTACCACCAGTTACTACCCGTGGATGGAAAGAAATGCCAGACTTTTTAAGAAAACGAGTAGGAACACTGATGCCATTGTCAAAGAGATTGAGGTTATGATTAGAGCAAGGGCCATAACATGGGAGAAAGGAAGAAGAAGATTCAAAAACTGGATGGCATGCATGAACTAGGGAAACCCTGATAGTATGCTCGATTAGGTTTTGGGTTCTGGGGGTTTTGGGTATGTTTCCCATTGTTTTGTCTTTTATGCCTTTGGGGTATGCCCCATAGGATGTTCTTAGGGATTGTCTCCTTTTTTTGTGAACTTGTTGTAGTTCCTTTTGTTTATATATACATAATTCCCCCCCCCCAAAAAAAAACGGTGGCATACCCAAAGGGAAACGGTTAAGCCGAAGAAAATAACAAAACCTTATTTAATATTTTGGCTAAAGCGATGGAGGATTTCCCAGGATCGTGGGATGACAAGATACCAACTATAATGTGGGCCTATCGAACAACTAAGAGTAAGCCCATAGGGTATACTCCGTTCTCCCTTGTTTATGGGGCTGAAGCGATTCTCCCAGTAGACTTGGAAGTTCCCTCTGCTCGATATGCACTACACCAAAATGTCAAAATTGTCACCTTTTAGCCGGCCACCCTTGTCAAGGTCATTGACCGTGACAAAAAACACGCGTTTTATGTCACGGTCATTGACCTTGACACGACCGTGACAAAGAATTGTCACGGTCATTGACCGTGACAAGGCCGTGACAAATTTACTTGTCACGGACTTATCACGGTCATTGACCGTGGCAATTCTTTAAATAATTGTCACGGTCAATGACCTTGACACGACCGTGACAATGGTTTCAGCAAAAACCCTTTACCCCTTCTTTTTTCCCTCCCGTCGTTCCCTCCCTCTCTCTCTCTCTCGACGCTGCTCTCTCTCTCTCTACTTTCAGGTTTAATTCTCTCTCTCTCTCTCTCTCTCTCTCTTACATTTATATATATGTTTGTGTGTATATATATGTGTGTATGTGTGTATATATGTGCGTGTGTGGGGGGTGGGGGTAGGGTGGGGGCAGGGTGGGGGTAGGGGGTGGGGCAGGGTGGGGGTAGGGGTTAAAAATGTAAATAAATAAGTAATTTTCTATAAATTTCCAAAAATAATATCCAAAAATGTAAATGTAAATAATATCCAAAAATGTAAATGTAAATAATATCCAAAAATAATATCCAAAAATGTAATTGTAAATAATATCCAAAAATATTGGATAACAATTTATTTTCATTCAAAATAAATAAGTAATTTTCTACAAATTTCATAAAAAAATGAAGGCCGGCTTAATATGTGATTTAAGTGTGAAATAATCGCTATATACTTATATTAATTGAGAAAAAAACCATATATGGCATTTTTTGTTGACTTTATAAAAGTAAAGATGCTGGTAATACATCAAAGATAAATTAATAAGGACTAAATAACAAAACGTGTTCAAGTGTATAACAAGAAAGAAAATGTGGTATTTAGATTGGGTAAAATTCTTAAAGTAATGTTAAGGGACTAAAAGACCCAAGACAACTGGCCAGTAAGTCACGGACCGAAAAATTTATGACGGGTGATGAAAGCCCGTAAACATGTTGGGGTGGGGGTGGGGTATGATTTATAAAAAGTACAAAATAATAGTAGAAATTCAATACCTAAAATTAACATTGAGATTATTTTAAATAGACAGTCACTACTGTGTGTGTGTTTAAATTGAAAGAAGATATGAGAATTTTATTAAAGATTTTTATGTGAACTTGTTATACTAGAACTTAGATGAACACTAAGTGATGAAAATAGTCCTTAAAATTGAAAATATTATATCTGTACTAATAACATTTTTTTACAGCAAATGTCTCCTTCAGATATTAAGGCGAAGATGATGATGTTGTTTATGATGATGTCGTCTGGGGTCGGTGGTAGTGGAGGCGACGAGGACTCTTCCGCCCCTAGGCTCCCCAAATATGGGAAATATGGGATTACCGTCGAGAACAAATCGGAGATATTAGCGAGATCCCTCGTTCTTCTAAAGACGGTCATCGGCTCGGGGTTTATGAGTTGGAAGGAGGTGCCATATGAGCTCAAGTTAGCTGTTTGGGCGGCACTATAGGTAATATATTTATATTTACATTTATATGAATATTTCAATTTCAATTTCAATTTCAATTTCAATTTCAATTTCAATTTCAATTTCAATTTCAATTTCAATTTCAATTTCAATTTCAATTTCGATTTCAATTTCAATTTCGATTTCGATTTCATATTCATATTTATATTTATATTTATATTTATATTTATATTTATATTTATATTTATATTTATATTTATATTTATATTTATATTTATTCGCAACTAACATTGTATTTGTTGGACAGGAACAATTCAACTTGGATCCAAAGCTATGCGATCCCGTGTTGGAGCAGATTAGGGAGCAACTCAAGTCGTGGAAAAAAATATGCGAGCACGGTACTTTGGGAAAACACGAGAGTCGATTATCCAATGGTGTGAATCTATCCCCCCCAAGGAGCTGATCTCATTGGCACAATGGCAGAAGTTCATTGACAATGAGATAGAGGATCGACAATTGGCATCTCGCCAATCGGGGAGGGAAAATTGGGCAAAAAAGACGGACGTGCACTACTTCGGCCGGACCTCTTACGCCGAGGTGGAGTATAGGATGCAGGTAAGATTTAATTTTTCTATAACTACAGAAATATATTATTCTTCATTATTTTACTTTGCGGGGCCGATACTAATTTTACTTTACTTTATTTTATTTCAGGGGGTAGGGAGTGGGCCAGGGGGTAAGCCACATAGGCTCGATACTTATGTGGCTCTTCGGACGAGGAAGGGGAAGGACAAGGAGGTGTCCCCGAGCGTCGCGGCCACGATTGTAAGTAATCCGACAGTTTAATTTTTGTTAATTACGTTATAATTTTTTAGTTTACTTATTTTACTAATCATGTGCTTTTTGTCGTTTCAGGCAAAAATTAAGGAAGTGCATGAGTCGCAGTCTGATGCCGACAAGGCATCTTTGTCCACAGATGCACTCAGCCAAGTGCTTGGCTCTGATCGAAATGGGAGGACAAGGGGGTGAGCTCGCGGGTGGCCAAATCTAGGATCATCGGATTGGAGACGAGCGACACCGAGTTGGCTCGAACGGTGGATTCACAAGACGCAAAGTTGTCCATTTGGAGGCGACGGTCCAAGATATGTACGCATTCATGAAGCGTACGTTGGGCGGAGACCGTAAAGGGAAAGGGAAAGGGAAGGAGAAGGCGGTGGAGGAGGAGGATGTGCGGGAGGACGAGGCGCAGGATGACGAGGATGTGGACCTCGCTGCTTCATCACCGACACGTTCGTACTTCGATGATCCACTTCCCTATTTGGCGCCCTTCAACAGACAAATGTCGACACTTGGTTGGCCGAGCGTGTTCATATTGGATGTATTTGATGGCCAGCGGATAGGGCGGGGATTGAGGGACCCGAATATCGTCCAGGGTGGAATAGTTCATGGACGTGCGCTTCAAGAGATGGAGTCCAGGGTGCTCGTCATGCATGTCATACCCGGGAAGGAGAACTCCCTATTGGGGTTGCGCGAACAATGCGACACGACATATATTAGTGGGTGCGTCAATTCGTATGTCTTGTGGCCTACTCACCTCCTCAGTTTTAACAATACACCAGACATGTAGTGACATTGTTTTAAGTTTGAATTGAATTGTTTTAAGTTTGAATTGAATTGTTTTAAGTTGTTACATTTGAATTATATCGTGATGCATATTGTCTCTATTTGAATATATATTTGCATTATCTTTAGTTTGTTTGGATATATGATGTTTGGATACTGCTGGACAGTGGCAGTGGCCATACTGCCCAACAGATTTTTTTCAATTCTGACCAGAATTGTCACGGTTGTTGACCGTGACAAAAGTTGTCACGGACGTGTCCCGGTCATTGACCGTGATAATTTTTTTAAAAATGGTCATGACTTTGTCACGGTTATAAACCGTGACAAACGTGTCACGATCATTGACCGCAGCACGACCGTGACACAAAACGCGAGTTTTGTGTCAAGGTCAATGACCGTGACACGACCGTGATAAAAAAAAGTTGTCTCGGCTCGAAATGTCACGGTCATTGACCTTGACAAGTTGGATTTGTCAAGGTCAATGACCTTGACAATTCGGCAGATTTGGTGTAGTGATGCCTTGCGAAGTAGCACGCTCCCTCAGAACAGACATGTGCAGTTGGAAGCATTGGACGAACACAGAGATAATGTGATGCAGTACTTCCAAATGTATACGAAGCAGCACTCCAGGGCATATGATAACTTGGTGAGACCAAGGAAGTTCTGGAGGGAGACCTCATTTTGAAGGCAGCCGTGAAGCACATCAGGGGACCTCCTCTACCTAAGTTTGTAGCGAATTAGGAGGGACCTTTCATTGCAAAAGAAGATCATGATTCAGGTTATTGCTTAATTTCTAAGTTGGAAGAAGACAAGCCATTCAAGATTAACAATAAATGGTTGAAAGTCTATCATGTGTAAGCAATTAAGTTTAGACCATTGTTGTATCTAGCTATCATTTTGAATATACAAGTCATTTTTTATTGCAAATAGAGTGGAGATGAAAGAATTGTAGAACTTCATAATATACACAAATAGTGACAACACAAAGAAATGGCATGGGAAAACAAACATCTTTTTCATTCATTCACATACTATGGGGCATTACGAAATTGGGAGTTACTGACCAAGAAATACATAAGAAGAAAAAGGAAAAAAAGTATACAAGAGTTCATTGGATTAAGAGGAACCACAGGTCTGGAGCAGAGAAAAAATCTTCGGGCAGGCCCGAAGAAGCTGCTAGGCAAGACTGTTGATCGTTTATAAAAACCTCCAATCTTGTTTGCGCTTATGTACGCTCAACAAGGAGTTTCTCTCGTTTCAGCTTTGCTAGACATAGAGCTTATTCAATGTCCTTTACCTCCTTGTTAGCAGCTTCAAGCAGAGGTGCTAGCTTAGCCAACTTAACTTCCTCGGCCCGTTGATCCTTCCGATGTTTTTGTAGTAATTCCCACTGACTATCCAGTCGTTGTCTCTTCAAAGTCTTTAAGTGCGCAATCAGTCAGTCAAAATGGAAGCCATATCGATCCAGCTCCCTCGGATAGCCCAGGAATTGGTTAAAGAAGAGATATGGTGACGTTCATGGTAGGAGTGCTAACGATATCAACAATAATGATCGCGATGCCCTAAAGCCAATGGCTCATTACAGGGATGTTGGAATGCAGGTAATCCACAGTGAAAGTCTCGGGATGGTTTCTTACAAGCTGCCCAATCACCAAATGATGGCTGGCAGGCATTTAAGGAGAATGCTGAAGGACCATGAGGCAAAAGTCGTGAGGATCTAGGTTGGACAGAGGAATCTCATAACCAGATTCGCTCTCAGCAGCAGCACCAGTTATGGAACCTTGGTCATCGTGACTAGAATCTTCTGAAATAGCGGGTTCCCGTTAGGGTGAAGCGATGGGTGAAAGAACTGGTGGAGATTTCTCTCCCACCGAAAAAGATTCTTAAGAAACGTGAGAATAGGTAGAAGAAATAATGATTAAGCGAAAAATCTTAACAAGTGTTTTCATTTTTAAGTCACCGTTATAGGTGGAGTTTGCGAAAAATCTAAACAAGTGTTTTCATTGTTAAGTCACCATTATAGGTGGAGTTTACGAAAATCTTAACAAGTGTTTTCATTGTTAAGTCACCGTTATAGGTGGAGTTTTAAAAAATATTAACAAGTGTTTTCATTATTAAGTCACCGTTATAGGTAGAGTTTACGAAAAATCTTAACAAGTGTTTTTTTTTATAAGTCACCGTTATAGGTGGAGTTTACAAAAAATCTTAACAAATGTTTTCATTGTTAAGTCACCATTATAGGTGGAGTTTATGAAAATCATAACAAGAGTTTTCGTTGTTAAGTCACCGTTATAGGCGGAGTTTGAGAAAAGTTTGAGAAATGAGACTCTTCTAGAAACGAAAAGAAACTAACAAAGTACCTCAGCAATGGCTGGAGAAAGAACGGAAGTCACCAACGAGGCCACAGAGGTGGGAACTGTTCGGGGAAGGCTTACCTCCTCAGAAGTCTCAACGTCCGGTAAAGCTCCTTCACCAGTGAAAGGTACCAAGGCCAATATAGGACACCCACGTGAGGAGGAAGTTTGACCTCCAAGCGATACACCAACATATGTGGATGCAACAGAACAACCACGCTGGGCAGAAACATCAACCCCAGTCTTGGGAATATGCAGACCACCAAGAGAAGAGGGTGGGGCAAGATATAGAGAAACCTGTAAAAAATGAAGCTAAGTGTTAGAAATGGGGAACAAGTATAGAAGAAGGTAGAAATACCTCTAAGTGTTACTTACCTCAGTTATGGTACCAAATAGGGGCATTGCAGTTAGGGGTCTCGTCAACACAGCGGGAAGAAGAATGTCAACTAACAAAGGCGCAATTTCGACCTAAGGCATCCCAACATATTAAAGTTCAGCATGTTAAACTAAAAAAGGGGTGGAAGCGAGAAAAGACGTCAGACCTAACAAGTGATTGATAATGTGTTACCTCGAGGGAACTTTCTACAGCTCGAACGATGGGCAGAAGAACCTCGGGCTGAGGTGATAATTTAGAAGTGGCTGGGGGAGTTATCTCTGGTTGAGAATATACACCCACAGACTCAACAGAATCACCCCCACAGCAGCATCCTTCGCACGTTGTGAGGCCGAACAGCGGGAGTAAGTAATCACGATCATGGGGGAACGGGGAGGAGTTACATCGCTCTGAGAGGAATCGAAACGTCCCCCCATGAAAGGGATCACAGGGGGCTGGGTCTTTCTTCTTCAACCTCCTGCACCAAAGTTGTTAAGAGTTAAACAGATGCAGCTTGCCTTAGAAAAAATGGGAGTAACAACACACATGCATACCTCGGATCCAGAGGGAGAACAAGAGGATATATCCACTAGAGAAGGAGGAGAGGAGGCAGTAACAGAGGGAGCTATGGGGATATGTACATCTGGAACTCATTTCCTCTGGGACTTGGTACCTAGAGTCTTCTTCCTCGCACCCGCAGCACCAGTACTTCGAGGAACCTTTGAAATCTTCTTTCTCTATGACCTTGGTTCCGTTGGATCAACCAAGATAGTGGGGAAGGCCGTAGAAGGAGGAACGACGGGAGCACGTCAGTGAAACTCAGTATTTATTCATGCTACCTCAGCCTAAACTTTCCTTATCTAATCCTCCCTCATTTTTACATACATGGGAGGAGGAATGGAGGCGATGGGGAATGCCTCCAAAGGAGTTTGAGGCTGAGTTTGAGACTTAGACTTTGAGGAAGTACCACTATTGGACTTCCTAGTTTTTCTGGCTAGTGGTTGAGAAGGTCCTTCGCTAGAGGCTGCCTCAATTGAAACCCCTTCACCTAAAATACCTCCAGAAGGGGAAGGTTATTTGGGTATTGTGGCTTTTTTGGATTTTTAGGGAGTAACGGGAATCATGGATCAATATGGATTAAGCTCAATGGGAGGTTTCTTCGGAGTTTTGCTTAGAGGGAATTCAATCCCAAGAATGGAATTACCATTCATCCCTAGCTCCAGGGCAGAAAACGAAAGAACTGGGGGATACATGGGAGACCTCTTGATGAACTCAGAAATTTAGGCCAGTTGTCTCGGCCAGTACTTCGTTGCAAATAGGGAGGTCATATCCCCTTGCCTCATGATTCTCGAAATGGTGACTCTCCCAGCCATTGTAGAACTTACCCCCACATAGCAGTAGATAAGAACAGGGAACATGCCTCGCTAAAAGAGACTTTAGGATGAGATAATTGGAAAACTGGGTAAGGAGCCCCCTGATCGAAATTGAATTGACGGTTGCATCGATTAGGACTGTAATACTCACCGGTGTATCCCCACTCGGTGTAGGAAGGCAAGTACCCCGGTGAAAACAGAAGGACCACAGCTAGCGAAGGGTCTTCAACGATGAGATCCAAAGTAGTTACCTAGACCACCATTGCTTCATGTTTGAAAAAACCCCAAGTATGGAGGAAGACCTCTCCGTAAGGCCTCATCACAAACTCCCAGGTTGATTAATAATAGAGGTTAACTCATTTATACTTTATCTCTTATGATAAATAAAGGAGTGTGGAGGCATAATTGTTTCCTCCAATGGAGGGTGGCTAGTTTTGGCTGCTACATCAGGGAAATGAACATAAAGGAAGCTCGTCAGAAGGACACAGTTGGTAAAGTTGGCCAGGTTATAATGACCAAGAGATTGTTCCATGTCAAAAAGGGTTTTATCAAGCCATGTGTATAGTGATCCCAGGGTAATGGCAGCCAGAGGAAGCTTGATACCCCGGGCCAAACGGAGGGATATGCTAATGAGGAGCCTTCGGGGTTGGTCGTTCGGTTTCCCCATTAAAAGGAAATGAGTGCGAATGATAAGGATGTAGGCAACAAGTTATAATGATGTGCCTTGACCAGGGGCCGCCTCAGAAGAACTACCTTCAGAAGTATCCTTGAAGAAATAGTTGATGAGAGGAGTGAAAGTGGCTTTGTTTGAAGAATCGACATATACGGTCCAACTCCAAATGGTCAGCAGCCTCTTGGGCATCCAAGGCTTCATCATAATAGGGCTCATGGCCTATTGCCTCAAGGCCCAGAAGCTCACACACATCTTCCAATGTTACTGTAAACTCACCCCACGCAGTAATGAAGGTGTGAGTAGTAACGTTCCAGCAAAACACTAGGACAGGAAAGGAAGCATTGTTCTTGGACAGAGTAAACACACCAAACCACTTTGCCCGATGAATCCCAATTTTGGTGAGGGTATCAGTGTGGGAACTCTGCATGTGGGAGTTCCAGGCAGTGAAGTGAGCAGGAGAGCCTCCAGGCCCTTTGAAGTCAATATGGGACCACGAGAAGTGCCCTCGCTCAAGACGAAATCGAAAAGTCCCCTCTGGGGGGAGAAATCCCCAGTCAGTAGCACTTTTGTCTTCATTGCTAAGCATCATGGCATCACACTTAGAATTGAAAATGCAAGTTTTACAAAACCTAACAAAATCATCACCCTTGCCGAATATAGGGGACCGACGGTAGAAACGCAGTTGATCCTGGCGAGCGACAGGCAAAGAGGTGGAAGTAGAAGTGGTGGCGACAGGGGTGGAAGGTGGAACATTGGTGCAAGACGTAGTAGGATTGCTTAAGGAAGCCATTGAAGATGATAGTGAAGTAAAAGAAAATATTAGAAAAAGCACCAGATAAGTAACAATAGAGTGGCTAGAAAGTGAGGATGATTGCAGAGGAAAGGAATGAGGAGAAAAGCTTGGCAACAATGGACTTTTGGCAGAGTTTCTCTCTCTAAAGTAGACGGGAGTTTGAAGAAGACGAAGAAAGGATAAGTGTTTTGAAAAATAGACGTTTGAAATCTTTTAACCCGTCTTTTAAGTTTCCCACCACTACATGTGCAAAGTCGCCTACAATCATTTCAAGCAGACACGTGGCACTTCGGGAAGTGTCCTGATAGTTGAAAAGATGGCATTACGTCATTAATGAAGTGACGCATGGGGATAGAAAGGGTTTCTTCCAAGATAAATTTTGGGGTTTGGCGCCAAAATTTTTCTTTTGTCAGACATATCCAATAACTCCCAACGAGGAAGTTGTCCCAACGGCTCAAACAAGCTGTAATGTCCTCTCGCCACAAGTCCAAATGATTTTTAAATATGACTAACTACATCGGGGAGAAATTTTCCTGCTTTTTTGAACATGATGCAATGACGACGTAGAAGAGCCCAAACGAAGTAGTACATTCAAATAGAGAGAAGTTCCTCGCAAGAAGTTTACAAGGGAGAATTTCAAAAATCTCAATGATAGGGCCAGTCCTAATGAGGGAATTTCACTTCCTTAGAATAAAAATGGGTATATGAGAAAGTCAGCACATGTTTTGAGAGAATTCCAAATTCGCCAAGGAGGCAAAGCCAGAACAGTTGAAGCTCAGTGTAAGGAAAAAGTTGTGATGCCCCTTCATCAAAGCGCCAATAAGCCGCAGCGCTTCGGCTCAGGTACATTGGGGAGAATTTTACTTTTTCCAGGAGGCTCTAACTTAGTGGTTTTAACAAAGGAAAAGACACTAGAATTTTTTCACACAGAGAAGGTTCATCGGATTGAGAAGTTTTCGTGCAGACATTTCTTATTCCAACAATAAATCTTTACACGAAGGGGAAAATGTATAGGGGCCTTGAAGGTAATCTTGAGATTAGAGATAATCCCCCCATTAACAACAGAGTTTGGGATTAAGTCCGCGAGGCAGCTCAGCGTGGTAGCTCAAGCTCAGCAGCGCAGCGTGGCAGCTCATACTTTAGCCTGTTGTGTTACTTAGTCGCATTGTATATTTTTTTATATTGACTATGAGCTATAATGATTGTAATGATGTAACGAGTATAATGATTTTTAGTGTGAGATCAAATAGTACTAGCGAGAGACCAGGCTTGGCAGGGCCTGGGAGAGCTTTCATGCTCTATCGGATGACCTCGTCATGGGAATTTCAGAGGGACTTGGTTTGGAGGATTTAGAAGTGAGGCACTATTAAGGATTGTCCTGACCATCTTAGATATACCTGGTAGATTACAAAAATACCTTGACCGTGGAACCTGGGGCGGAACAGCCTTGGGTTCCATCGAGTGTTGAGTTGTGAACCAAACAACCCTCTACTTAATGTCACGTATACTTTATGTGATGTCACTAGCCAGATAGGCAATGCCAAATCTGTACTCGAGTAAACCACCGTGGTATTTGGGGCTGTCAGACAGTTGGTGAGCCATCTGTGTGACAACAGCCCCCTGACACACAGTGGTTAGGCAAAAGACCCTTGGCATTTAATGTTTATGACGTGGAACTAACAAGTGCATCATACATTTAATGTTTGTTACATAAAGTATGAGGGATGTCTTTCACATGTATTAATGAATGAGTTACCTTGGTATTGGTGTGGGGGCTATTTAAGGACCCCAACCACCCATGGGGAGAGGATGTTCTTTTTGAGAGTTCAAAAGTTATTACTAGAGAAAATATACATCAGAGAGAGATTTATTACATACCAGAGAGTGTATTCACCCACCATTGTCATTTATTAGGAAGCTTTAATACGTGACAGAGATTCTTGAGGGTGGTTGGGGTGTTTGGCTGCCATTCAAGGTGTATCTAGGGTGCTTACTTCTCTCTCCATCTAAATGAGTTAGTTATGAGTTTGTTATTATCCTTTGAGTTATACATGAGAGATTTGTGAGTTCAAACTGAGTTTATCTTCACTAAGTTGTGATTGCGTGTCTTGTAATTAATGAATAGTGTTGTTGGTTAACTTATCATTACTGTAGTAAAAAAGGGGTTACACCTCCATCTAATCTAAACTACCCTCTTACATTTGGTGACTCTGCTGGGGAGGAATTCTACTAAGCAAGGAGTATGGCACAGGATAACATTAATCGAAGACTTAACTTCGATGACATTCAACACAATGAAGAACAGGCAGCAAGAGAGCTGGAGGCTTCAAGGGACGGAGCTCCTCGACTAGAGGTACCTCCAGTTCAAATGGCGACATGTGTCCCAGGGGTGATGCAAGCTTCAACAAGTGCTGGGTTGGGAGCAGCCCCAGTCGCACTCCTCATGAATAAATTTTACGAGTTCTTGTAAACTCCCGTAGCTTCAACGATGTTGGGAGGATTTGAAGCCAACTCCTTCTTGACACCAGGGGCAGCCCCAATGGCCCCACAAAGTGTAGTTCTAACAGGAATGGTCCCAATAAGTATACCCTCTGTTGTAAATACCGTTACTCGGATATGTCGTTGAGTAGAGTTGAGGCATGTTGAGTCGTCGAGTAACATCGTAAGATGTACCATGGAGAAGGCTCAAACTAAAAAAAATGTTTTGACAAAAAATCCAAATTAGTTGAAACACCTAAATAATGTAGATTAAAGTAAGTCAAAGATTTAGGGTGATTCAATCTCCCCCTTTGGATATTTGTGACAAAACCCTTTGAGTACATCATGGTACTCTTAGAAAAAAATAAAATAACCTAAGTCCTATACAACAATACTATTCTACCCAATCCACAAAATAATCCTAGAAAGTAAAAATTACAATACTCAACTATACATCAATTACCCTAACACCTTCTTGTGATTTCCTACATAAAAATTTAAAACCAAACTCACAAGAACAAGTGTAAGATATCATAGAAATTGATAAATCATTAAAAACAAGATATCATGAAAATAATTCAAGAATCAATACGAATAAAATGATGTACTCTTCTCCCCCTTTTTGTCTACAAATAGACAAAGGATAAAAAAAATGATAACATGGAGAAGATTAAAGAAATAACTACCACAATAAACATATTAACGGTTCTAATCAAGTGTCACTCCTACATTGACATGATTTTAAGAGGTGTCTTTTCCATTGACAAACATCATTACCCTAAAATCTCAGAGGACATATAATTATCATGATTATGACAGGAAAATAGGTAAATATGGTAGAAAAATGAATAAAGCACATTCATCTAGTCTTCAAGGACTCTCAAATAAAATCAAGGGCAATAGACATACTAAACATAATTTAAATGATATCAGCGTATTTTAGAGTAATCAACAACAAAAGGTTTCTCCCACTCAACCAACGTAATGGTTACAAAAAAATATTAAACTAAGCATACATACCATAATAGGGGTTCTGAATTCAAGAAATAGAATGAGAACAATTAGAGGAGATAAAAATAACATGTTGTCAATCATGAGTTCATACTTCATATTTGGATATAAAAAGTAATCAGGTTTGTAACATGAAATCATATGATCAAGCCATAAAGGATCAACACTCCAGACGGTTAAATATTTTTGGGAGCGACCCGCTCTGATACCAATTGAAAAACCCATAATACGCCCACGAAACAATGCCATATGCGCAAATGAACATACTTTGATTTCATGCAAGTTTTTCTACTAACATATATATAATCAAATCAAGAAAAACTTTATTATTCAACAAATCAAATTTTAATAATGCGGAAAATAAAATCAATAAAATCTGATTTATTCTAAAGTCAAACTAATAACAATATGATTTATTACGTTACAATACAATATATCAAATATGATTAATTATTCCAATTCAAGTAGTTAAATCATGTAACAATTTTAATTCTAAATCGTAGATAGAATAAGATGAGGAAAAGAAGAATAACAAGTATGATTTTTTTACGTGGTAAAAACTCAAACTAGGGAAAACATATGCGGTGACCTCTACGCCATAAACAAAAATTCCACTAAAAAATAATATAGGTTACAAGCTATATAACAAACTAAGCATACAAATAGACCTAATCTAAGTACATAATTTTTACCAAGTCCTATGGATTATTCTGACTTCTCTAAAGGCTCTGATCTTGTAGTTGTTCTCCCAGCATTATTCCTCTTCTCCTTTTTAGCAAATTCCAACTCAGTCAAAATCGATCTCTCAACAACATACTTGTTGTGCAAAATGTGTAAGTGAATATATTCTAAATGCAAACCATGCAAGAACTTAATTCAAATCTCAAGCAAAAAGTTTTCTTTAAAAACTTAACAAAAATGCATTTGTAATGAAGCAAATAAGTTTTCTATAAAAACTTAAGAAAAATACATTTTCAATTAGCAATTAATTAAGTTTTCTAAATCTTACAAAATAAATTTTCAATCATAAATCTTATAAATATTCTTTGTAAGAAATACATACAACACTTATCATGGAGACACAACAAGATCATTCAATCATTTAAAAATGTGTTCTCAATATCTCAAAAATATAAAATCCAAATTTATGAGGAAAGTGTTTTACAAATAATTTCACAAATATGAGAAAACAGATGTTTAAAGGATTTTCAATAAACATGTAAGATCCGGAGAAATTCCGATTTAAACATCATATAGCATCCAACACAAAATCAGAATATTTAGATCAATAAAATATTCAATTAAATTCGGATCTAAAAATCTAAGGAATTCTAGTTTTTGTAAAAAAAATTATCATGAAAGAAAATAAATTCTCTCTATAATAACACAATATTTCAATCTCTAAAATATGAGATGATGTGCAAGATCATTGAGAATAAAAAAAAAACATAAATGAGGTGAAGTAGAAATAAACACAATGTGAAATACCATTAAATCTCTCTCTTAGATATTCTCTCTAATTCTCTATTTAAAATAATAATGGGTGGCGAGCCCTATACTAAAATAAATCAGAAATCTCAAGTGGATCATTTTCAGCATCTACTGTCGATACTAAATAAACATGGCTAACTACCCAATACAACAATAAGGGGATGCCAAATTTTTTTTTAAATCATACAATGAATCAACATATCAACCATATAGTAGCTACTAAATCTGAGATTTGATACGCACACATCACAATAGAAGGAAGTACTCATATTAAAACATAATAAGTACAACAAAAGAAATATGCCCGAATATGTTGTCGAGTCACAGATAATAGAACATCCCGAGGAGAGAAATATAAAAGTACTATACATAGAACCCTTGGGTATAAGCCCAATACACAAAATGAATCCTTAACTATATTTACAATAGATAGGAAGCAGCTATAACAAAACTCCTGCAATAGTTCGCATCTGCTACAGCTACGAGGACACTGGATAGAAAAGCATCATTGGTGTCCTTACGGTGGGACACCTATAATATTACAATATATATAGCAAGAGAGAAATATAAACGTGTCAAAGCCCGAGGTGTGAAAACATTTTAGCAAGTGCATTAAAATACATAATAATTATAAATGCATAATTCCATGATTAAAGTGGAGTCGCACTCTCTTGAAACTCAACTTACCTCTCAACTATAGCGCGCACCTAAACGTATGCACATGATCCTCTATTTAGCTACTCGACACATACTAAGGACAATTCTATCTTTATCTACGCATACTCTACACCCGCGTAACCCACTATCTCCAATATAACCAAAATCTTCTCATTCTATCATATCCTAAGTTTACGCCCGAACTTAAGAGTTAACGCATATATATATATATATATATATATATATATATATATATATATATATATATATATATATATATATATATATATACCTTACTAGAATTCATCGGACTCTACTTAGTAACTTAAACAAGTTATTAGCATCAGAATAGCCACACACCATCTTTATATACTTAAGAAGCATTGTTTCACCATAACGCATAACCCTAGTAATAAGAACTAAACTTCTTCCCACTCCTAACATTGTAATACATTTCGTGTGTGGGGCGTATTGCAAAGCAAAATCTAAATAAGGAACCCCCTGATACACTACTCCTTGATAATGTTGATCGTCGAGATCCATTATGCCCTCAGCACACAACACATGTAATCTCAGCTACTTATCATGTACCACTATCTCTAAGTAGATAAATATGATATCGCATAAAAATTATTTCTATTTATAAAACACGGTCATTCAACCCTAACAAGCACGTAAACATAACACACTTAGCGTGCATTTAAATATCCAAAACACCATCACTTGTTGGATAAAAATATACTTCACAATGCTATCATCTTCCGGTAATTACTCACTTTATCTGGGGTTACCAGCCACCGGACTATTATCACACCGCCCTGGTAATCAAACAAAACACAACGTATGGGAAGCGGTCATAGTTTCGAACCTGAAAGTGAGAACGAATCGTACCCAATACTTCTCACCCAGAATGAAATCACACAATAAATAATGGACGACTATGACTTGGGGATATATGCTCCCTGCTCCTCAAGCCAGGGGCCTCAGCCACATCCCGCAACTTCCCATGATAGCACTGGAGGGGTATGCTCACACAATAAGTATACATATATATCATTCACACTAGATATACATGCGATCACATCATATATACAAACCATCACACAAGGAATATACATTCACGCCATATATATATATATATATATATATATATATATATATATATATATGTATATACACACACACATATATATACACATACTATCTCCTGTTCGTATGTATAAAAGTAATGAATTCGGCTATAGGTATATAACTCTCATTATACTAAATGATGTTATAACACATACCCACCCAATTCATTTCATTATACGACCCCTCACTTGAAACTTACTAATCCATTACACCTATAATATGAATAGTCTCCCAATTTAACCAACATTAAGGATACTATCTCAAAACTGAACATATATAACAATCATCATACACATACCATCTATATCTCGATGCACACCGATATACAATAATTATCCCGGCTATAAGTATAAACACAACTTATTCTAGTCGATAATTCATAAGCTCATTCCCAATTCATTTTATGATCCCATCACTCATTTGAATATTTATCATTAATCGTACATAGATATACAATAGTTATTCCGGCTATAAGTAAAAACATAAACTATTAGTCGGTAATATATTGGACCCTTCCAAATTCAGATTCTGATTCAGTTACTCATGTGAATCTTTAAACTTATCGCATTTATGATTAAATCCATAAGTTTATCTTCACTAAGGATTCACGACCTCTCTCTCATTGGTCCCCCAATCATGTCTAAATAAAATCTCGTCGCTAGGAGGATTCGGCACAAAAGTCAGCATAGCAATTCCAAGTCATACCTTTACAACCACCTCGATGAGCCCCCAACGTCACATCATATAATAACTTATGTCTAATCTCCCAAGTAGGATTCCCATCGCTAATATGACTCCCCAGTAAGTCGATACAATAACTCCAATATATATATATATATATATATATATATATATATATATATATATATATATATATTCCCAAAATAGCTCGATACATTCCCAAGATGACATTATATAAAAAACTCCCAATAAATCTCCAAAATGTATTTCTCGCATCATATAAGAATGTTCCAAATCCATAAACCCAATCGAAACGGAGTAAAACTCACTCTAGAAAAACTTCACAAAAACCCCATGTTTCCGAATCGATTCGGCCCAGTCCGAATCGATTCGGTCTTAAAAGCGAATCGATTCGCCAGTATGTGAATCGATTCGGCGGAATCGATTCATTTTGGATCCGAATCGATTCGGTCACACATACCTATAAGTCTGCAACATTTGGAATCGATTCGCAAAGGGGGCGAATCGATTCGGCTTGTTCAGCAAGCTACGAAAGGGCTTGTTTTCTCCAAAACCCAAATATATCATCTTCCAACCATCAATCTTCAAGCCAATCATGTTTCTAACATCAAAACTCATTATATAAATCAACCCTACTAATTATACAACCTCAATTCCATATATAAACATCAAATGCAAGATTTAACCCACAAAATCTAGGTTTTAACATAATAGCCCAAAATCCATGTTTTTATCCACAAATCATGAAATTAATTACACACATAGATTATTTACAAGTTTAATCACTTGCCTCGAAGTTGTAGAGGTTAACTCTTCCTCGAAATCGCATATTGGCCGGAACCTCTAAGATTTTCCTCTTTCTCTTCTTCCTTTCCTCTTCTCTCTTTCTCTCTAGCTCTCTCTCAATCTCCAGAATGAGTTTATTATCTCACGTAGGCTTTTTAAGCCTTATCTCCAAGAACCCAACTTTAAATGATAATACACACTTTAAATGACTCGTTTACTCCAATTCGAGTCAAACTAAGTTAAAACATTCGAGAATCGAAATAAAACCCAAGGATAGTTAATTTGACTATCTCGACCCATCCTGGATCAACCGTACACTTAGAATCGTCATTCGGAATACTTTATAGCATCCTCAAATTTTGACCTCAATTTTCAAATTTAAAATTCTCCAATTGAAATAAATATTATTTCTCCCAAATTAGTTAAATTCTATGTCCTCAAAATTACGGGGTATTACATACTCCCCCCTTTTACATAATTTCATCCCTGAAATTAAGTTAGGCCTAGTACTCTAAACCTCAACTAGTTCCTACGTCACCTACCCTCAAAACCACTATACCTATCTCTCCCACTTCTCACGACGAATTATTTTAACTTTAAAATCAAATTAGTTAACTAGGGTGCCCATACACCTTGTACCCGAGCTCAACCTCATATATATTACCCGGCTCCACTTGCCTCAAATCGTAATATAACTCTTAATAAATTAATCCATTATAACGTACTAAGTATATTAAAAAATCGAAAGATTTAACCCTTCTCAATTCCTGACATTCACTACTTTCGTGCGGGGGAGGTCTCGTAAGCGAAATCCAAACAAGGAACCCTCCCAATACATGTAGTTATGTTGGGGATTGAGATCCGTTAAATTAGGACTGGTGTTTTAGAAATATTTTTGAACCATATTGATATTGCCCGAAGGCCTATAAAACAATGCACTATAAAATAGTTTTATATCTTTTGACACAAAAATCAAACACCTTATGCTCAAGACACAAGGCATCAACAAATACAATACTCTCACCAACCTTTAGTTCTTCACCCGCACACAATCATTAGCCAGAATTCCTTGCTCAAAATAAGCTCGCTAAACCCTGAACCACCTCAGTAAAAAAATCCTTTAGTTCTCATCAGAGCATCGCCATAAGATAGGCCCTTCCATAACTGGAACATTACAAATACATGCATCTAGCCCTAACTATAAAACGATGGCCTTACTGTTACTAAGGCTGAGATTAATTCGAGTTTAAACTAATTAACAGTTTATTATCAACCCACACATCTTAAATCGGTTATAAAATACATTATGTGACAAGATTAGGTCCTTTTCTTTTACTACTACTATTTACTACATATGGATGGAGAGAAATGCTAGGTGCTTCAAGCATGTCTCCAATTCCCTAGATACTATTGTGAAGGGTACTGAAAACATGGTTAGAGCCAAAGCTATCACATGGAAGAAGGATAGGAGGAACTACTCAAATTGGATGGCTTGTATGTATTGGAACATTCCTGAAGATAGGCTTCTAAGCTAGTTTTGTTAGGCATTTAGCTTTGGGTTTTGTTTGCCTTTGGGGTATTCCCTAGGGTTTTTGATCTGTTGAGGTGTTTTATCCCTCTCTTGTATTCTTTTCTGTTTATTCAATTATTTAATTTTCCCAAAAATAATTCTCAAGAACCTAAAACCACTAACATATATAAATAAGGCTGGTATAGGGTTTTGGATGCAACAAACTCTCAACGAATATAATATGACAGGTGGCATACATTCAATCTAAATCAACCAATAGGATCTTAAAAATAACTGGCAGTTAAAAGGTATAACCGAAATAGTACAGTTGGACGCATCTTATAAGTTGGTGAAAAATACAGAGCATATGGGTTAAACGAATACTTATGGTTGAACTAATCAACTTCGGATAGCTAAGTTCACGCCCAACAGTTACTAAAATGTTACAGGACGAAATCTAAGGTTGAAGGTTTATACTAGTAAGTAATGGTAACTGGCGAGAAAGGAACCTATGGTCCTATGCGGTCATCACTTTAGACAAAGGCACTAACGTCAAGTACACCTATGTGAGTCAAATCGTTAAAGCATGTCTTATACATCTTAAGTCTACAACAAGTCAGAAGGTCAAAATCACCAAAGTTAGAGGTACAATCCTATTGGCCGAAAGTTGTAGGAGATCTTTGGTTTAAAAAATAAACCTAAAATGAACTATGCGATCAACAGTTATATTGACGGCTAATAACCAACATCAGCTTAAAATCTAATGGGTTTAATAGATATATGAGACTAAAGAGTTATGAGACCAATTACCTAATTCTCCATGCTAAATAAGGACGAAATAGTAAGTTCTGAGGTAATGGCACTAGTAATGGTCAAATCTGGCAGAGGGTAAGGCATAGTAAAGTAGCTCCTAAATCAAACAATGACATGTTCGTAAAAATCAATTTTATTAAACAAAAATATTGTTTGAAAAATTTATTTTAGTTTTCAAAATAATTGGAAATTATTTTAAAAATAAGATTTTCATTTTAAACAAAACTTATAGAAATTTTATTTTAAAAATTATTTCTAGAAAAAATAATCAAATTTCATTTTTAGAAAAATATTTCGACAACCAATCACATTAACACAATTAATATATGCATGTGTGTCTAATGTGTCAAAGTGAAAATGTGCAACCACACGTGAATACCTTTACTCGGATATGTCGTTGAGTAGAGTCGAGGCATATTGAGTCATCGAGTAACGTCGTAAGATGTACCATGGACAAGGCTCGTACTAAAAAAATATGCTTTGACACAATATCCAAATAATTTGAAATGCCTAAATAATGTAGACTCAAGAAAGTCAAAGATTTAGGGTGTTTCAATCTCCCCCTTTGAATATTTGTGACAAAACCCTTCGAGTACATCATGGTACTCTTAGAAAAAAATAAAATAACCTAAGTCCTATACAATAATTACTATTCTGCCCAATCCATAAAATAATCCTAGAAAGTAAAAATTACAATACTCAGCTATACATCAATTACCCTAACACCTTCTTGTGATTTCCTACATAAAACTTTAAAACCAAACTCACAAGAACAAGTGTAAGATATCATAGAAATTGATAAATCATTAAAAACAAGATATCATAAAAATAATTCAAGAATCAAGACGAATAAAATGATGTACTCTTCTCCCCATTTTTGCGTCAAATAGACAAAGGATAAAAAAATTGTAACATGGAGAAGATTAAAAAAATAACTACCACAATAAACATATTAACGGTTCTAATCAAGTGTTACTCCTACATTGACATGATTTTAAGAGGTGTCTTTTGCATTGACAAACATCCTTACCCTAAAATCTTATAGGATATATAATTATCATGATTATGACAGGAAAATATGTAAATATGGTAGAAAAATTAATAAATCACATTCATCTAGTCTTCAGGGACTCAAATAAAATCAAGGGTAATAGACATACTAAACATAATTTAAATGATATCAGCTTATTCTAGAGTAATCAACAACAAAAGGTTTCTCCCCCTCAACCAATGCTATGGTTACAAAAAAAATATTAAACTAAGCATACAAACCATAATAGGGGTTCTGAATTCAAGAAATAGAATGAGAACAATTAGAGGAGATAAAAATAACATGTAGTCAATCATGAGTTCATACATTATATTTGGATATAAAAGTAATCAGATTTGTAACATGAAATCATATGATCAAGACATAAAGGATCAACACTCCAGACGGTTAAATCTTTTTCGGAGCGACCCGCTCTGATACCAATTGAAAAACCCGGAATACGTCCACGAAACAATGTCATACGCGCAAATGAACATACTCTGATTTCATGCAAGTTTTTCAACTAACATATATATAATCAAATCAAGAAAAACTTTATTATTCAACTAATCAAATTTTAATAATGCGAAAATTAAAATTAATTAAATCTGATTTACTCTAAAGTCAAATTGATAAAAATCATATTTATTACGATACAATACAATATATCAAATATGATTAATTATTCCAATTCAAGTAATTAATTCGTGTAACAATTTTAATCTAAATCATACATAGATAAGTTAAGGAAAAGAAGAATAACAAATGTGATTTTTTTACGTGGTAAAAACCCAAACTAGGGAAAACATCCACGGTGACCTCTATGCCACAAAAAAAATTCCACTAAAAAATATTATAGGTTACAAGCTATACAACAAACTAAGCACACAAACAGACCTAATCTAAGTACATAATTTTTACCAGCTCCTCCAGATTATTTTGACTTCTCCCAAGGCTTTAATGTTGTATTTGGTTTCCCAGCATTGTTCCTCTTCTCCTTTTTAGAAAATTCCAACTCACTCAAAACTAATCTCTCAACAACATACTAGTTGTGCAAAATGTGTAAGTGAATATATTCTAAATGAAAACCATGGAAGATCTTAATTCAAATCTCAAGCATATAAGTTTTCTTCAAAAACTTAACAAAAGTGCATTTTTAATCAAGCAAATAAGTTTTCTATAAAAACTTAAGAAAAATAAATTTTCAATTAACAATCAATTAAGTTTTCTACAAAAACTTACAAAATAAAATTTCTATCAAAATCTTATAAACATTCTCTATAAGAGATTCATACAACACTTATCATGGAGACACAACAAGATTATTCAACCTCAAAGTAACATTACCGTCAAAATCCTTAAGACATTCATCCAATTTGTAACACCCAGCGATTTTGGGACTGAGAAATTAAATTCTTGGGAGAAATGAAAGTTATTTAAATTGGAGAATTTTAAAATTTGGAAATTGAGTTCCAAAAATTGAGGACGTTATAAAGTATTCCAGATGACTATTTTGAGTGCGCTATCGATTTCGGATGGGTCGAGATAGTCGAAATGACTGTCCTTAGGTTTTATTTCGGTTTCAAAATATTTTTAAGTTAGGTTGACTCGAATTGGAGTAAACGAGTCATTTAAAGTGTGTATTATCATTTAAAATTTGGGATTCAAGTTTTAAAGGTTAAAGAAGCTTACAAATCAGCCTATCTAATTTGTGAGAAAGAGAGAAGAAGAAGAAAGGAAGAGAGAGAGGAAAAAGCTTGGAGATTTTTGGTCCATACGCGATCTCGAGGACGATTCAACCTCTACAACTTCGAGGCAAATTTTTAATCATGCTAAATAATTCATTTGTGTATCTTATTTCATAATTTGTGGGTAAAAGAATTGGATTTTGGGTACATATATCAAAACCAAGATTTTGGGTATTTAAATCTTGTATTTGATGTTCATACTTGGGTTTAAGGGTGTATAACTTGATGAGACTACATATAGGATGGGTTTTGGTGTTGGAAACTTGATTGGGTTAGAGATTTATGGTTAGAAGTTGTATAAATTAGATTTCGGAAATTTTGGGCTTTGGAGAAATTAACCCTTTCCGTGGGTTGTTGAACAGGCTAAATCGATTCGACCCTTGCGAATCGATTTTCCATGTTGTAGAGCCTACAAGTCTTTAGGGCTGAATCGATTCACTATTAGGACCAAATCGATTCGGAGGGGCTGAATCGATTCGAAAACAGTGCTGTTTTGAGGAACTTTTTTAGAATGAGTTTTCCTCCATTTCGATTGGGTTTCTCGATTTGGAATATTCTTATATGATTCTAGGGATACATTTTGGAGATTTATTGGGAGTTTTTCTCATAATAGGATCATGGGGAAGTATTGAGCTATTTTGGGAAATGTATATACATATGTATTGGATATTTTTGCATTGATGTTATGGGAGATATCTCATTAAAGATGGGAATCCTATTTTGAGATTAGAAGTGAGATTAGATATGACGTAAGGTTGAGTACTTTTTTAGAGAGTTGTGAGGGTATGGCGCGGAAATTGTAAGCCGACTTTTGTGTCGAATCCTTATAGCGATAGGATTCTATTTAAGATAGGGACCGATGAGAGAAAGAGGTCGCGTATCCTTAGTAATGTTCAACTTAAGGAATAAATTATAAACGCAATAAGATTAAGGGTTCATAAGAGAAATTGAATAGTTGGCTAATTTGAGAATGATTGGATTGTTCTATTGACTAGAATAGGATTGTGTCAAATGGTAGTCGGGGTAGTTACTACATATCTATACGTGATTAACGATGGGTATCCCAAAATATGATGGGATCATAAAATGAATTTAGGATTGAGCTTGAGGCTTACCGACTATTAGTTAGGTGAGTACCTATGACCGTGATAAGTATCATGTATTGATGTGCTTTCGGATATAGATGGGATGTATAGTGATTGTTACATACGTTAAACAGTGGGTTAGTAACCTTAATGTTGGATATATTGGAAGACTATTCATATCATATGGACAATGTATGAATATGCTTCAAGTGAGGGATTGTATTTATATAACGAATTAAGTTAATACGCTTGGGACGACGGCTAGTATAAGGAGGATTATGTATGCTTATAGCCGAGTTTATAAATCTCATACATACGGACTATAGATAGTATGTATATATATAGATAGATAGATATGTCTATATGTGTATATATGGCATGAATATTTATACCGTGTGTAATGGTTTGTATATATGATGTGACCATATGTAGGTATATGTATATGGTGTCAATGACATATATACTTATTTTGTGAGCATACCCGGCACATGCTCTAATGGGAAGTTTCACGATGTGGGTGAGGCCCCTGGCTTGGGGAGCAGGGAGCGTATAGTCCCCAGGTCATAATCGTCCATTATTATTGTGTGATTTTATTTTGGGGGTGAGAATTCTTGGGTATGAGTCGTTCTCACTTTCCGAGTAGGAACTATGAACACTTCCCATACGTTAAGATTTATTTTGTTACCATAGCGATGTGATAATAGTCCGATAGGTGGTAACCCGGGAGAAAGTGAGTAATTCCTAGAAGATGATAGCATGGTGTAGTATTTTTGTATCCTATAACCATTTATGTTATGTGTATTGCAAAGTGTACATTATGTGTGTTATGTATACGTGGTTATAGGAATGAATGATTGATTATATATATATATATATATATATAAAGGTGAAGGTGATATGAATTTTCTAGTGTGTACATCTTGGGTGATTTGGGTGTACTAGTTTATCAGGGTCGAAGGATCGTACTTAGAGACAATTGCGGTTATATCGACCCCAAGGATTTAAATAGAGATTCAATTGTGTATTTATAGATGGTATTCAATAATTAGGTAGTTGTATTAGTAGGATTTGTGTGGAGGACATAATGGATCCCTACTATCAACATTGTCAAGGAGTAGTGTATCGGGGGGGTTCCTTGTTTGGATTACGCTTTGAGAGATGCCCCACGCATGAAACGTAGTGCAATGTTGGGAGTGGAGAGACTTTTTATCCTTAGGAATTAGATGTATGTTATTTGGAGAATAAATTCTTTATGCTAAAACTTATGATAATGTGTGTTGTGCTAAGACTAATAATTTGTTTAAGCAAATAACTAGAACCAATAAATCCTGGTAAGTCATATACATATGTGTATATATATTTATGTGGGGTTAGAATGGAATGGATTTTTGGGTTATGTTAGGATGGTGGGTTATGCGGGTATAGGTCATGCTTATAGTTAGGTATGTTGTCTTTATATGTGTCAGGTAGCTTAAATTAAGGTTCCAGGACGCGATTAGGTGCGCATTGTAGATGAGAGGTGAGTTTGGGGGTTTCACGAGAGTGCGACCCCACTTTAATAATGAAATGTTGCATTTATATTTATTATGCACAGCTAATACACTTGCTGCAAATATTTTTACAACTCGGGCCCTGACCCATTTTTATTTCTCTTTTGGTATATATATATACTATTTGTTACAGGTGTCCCACCGCAAGGATACCATGGATGCTTTTCTCTCCAGTGTCTTGGGAGCCGTAGCAGTTGCAAACTGTTGCGGGATTTAGATTGTATTCGATTTCTATTCCCTTGTAAATCTTGATAAGATTCACTTTGTATATCGGGTTTACACCCAAGGGTTATTTGTAGCTATTTATATTTCTCCTTTACAGTTGTTGTACTGTCTGTGACCCGACATCTTATTCGGGTATATTTCCTTTTATGTACTCTTTTTATTTTAATGTTTAGCATTTCTTTCATCATGGTAATTCTGTACATTTTACCTTTGTTAGTATTTGTATATTGTTGGGATGATATCCATTGTATGTTTTATTTAATTTTGGCATCCGCTTTTAATGTTTTTGGGTAGTTAGCCCTATCTAGTTTAGTATCGTCAGTAGATGCTAAGAATGATCCATCTGAGATTCCTGATTAAATGTAGTATAGGGCTGTCCACCCATTAGTATTTTAAGCGGGGTGTGACAAATGGTATCAGAGCATCAGGTTCTAGTTTATTTAGGATCTGTGCAGGTTTTCTGCGTTCTTCCGCAAGCGTTCTTGATGTAGAGCCCTACTATTAGGATTGATTTGTTCACTACGTCTATTTCCTTCTGCGAGGTGTACTCACTTGAACGACGTTCTGATGCAATCGCTCTCATCTCAGACGTCGCCAAGAATAAGTCATCCAGGAAGGGGCAAGATGAGAGATGCTACACCCATAACAGATTTTGGGTACGCTTTGACTGGAAGTATTTTTCTTTCCACGATTCAGGCAGAGATAAGGAGGAGATTTATAGCGGTGATTCAAGGTGATCTAACGGTGGTCGAGTGAGAAGGAGAATTTTGTGATCGATAAGGTAAGTACTGAGGATAAGCGAATAGTGAAGACCTTGGGAGGTGTGTGGCGTTGTCCCAATGTCAGGAGTATCATCTTTTTGGAAGAGGGAGTAAGAAATTTGGAGACTTGGGTTCATTGAGTAGGACTGAAGAAGTTGTCGGGGGTCACAATAGCATTTTATCCTTCAGGATGGTTAGGAAGAATTTTTAAGAGGATTTTTCTTTAAGGAAAATTAGGCCTTAGGAAGAAGGGCTTGTACTGGAAGGAGTAGAGGGACTCAGGAATGAAGTGAAACAATTGGATTATGGAAGTATAAGGTACAATTCCTTTCTTTAGGTTTAGGTCATGCTTTGTGCGGTATTGGGAGCATCGCATGTAAGGTATAACGAGTGGTTAATCGCTATAACCGTAGTGTGTACATAATTTCCTTGGAGGAAGGAGTGAGTAAGTATGACCTTTGTATGGAATCTTTTGGGATAATAGACCGTCTCGTGATGAGCTAGTAGAGAGTTGTGCTATTGATTTTTGAAAGTCCGGACTGTTAAGGTTTGTTGAGTAGTGGTTATAAGGTTATTATTTTATAGATAGGCTAGGGAATGTTATTGTCGTATTCCAATGAGAGAAGGACTTACCTTGCAGCAATGCTTTAATGTGATGTAAAGGATTTGTATAGTTGAGGAGGTTTAAAGTTTAGCAGATTCATTATTGAGAGGGAAATTTAGCTCAGGGTTGTGCTAGCTTTGAGATCAAGGTCTTGGCGAGAGTATTGTATTTGTTGGGGCCTTATGTCTAGAACATAAGGTGTTTGATTGGTGTGTCGAAAGACATGAAATTATTTTATAGTATATTATTATATAGGCCTTCGGGCAATATCTATGGCTTGAAAAATATTTTATAAAACCTTAATGTTGGTTCAACTGATCTCAATCCCCGATATAGCTACACAGTAGTGTATTGGGAGGGTTCCTTGTTTGGATTTCGCTTGCGAGACCTTCCCCGCATGAAGGTATCATGTGTCAAGAATTGAGAAGAGTTCAACAATTGGAAATTTCAAAGATTTTATATTTAATACGTTATAGTAGGTTATACTGTTGCGAGTTATATTACGATTTGAGGCTAGTGGAGCTGGGTTATGTTTTTACGAGTTGAGCTTGGGTACAGGGCGTATGGGCACCCTGGGTAGCTAATTTCACTTTAAAGTTTATATGATTCGATGTGAGAAGTGGAAGAGATATGTATAGTGATCTTGAGGGTAGATGTAAGAACTAGATGAGGTTCAGAGTCCTAGGCATAACTTAAATTTTGAGGACGAAATTTTTGTAAGGGGGGAAGTCTGTAACACCCCACGATTTTGGGACTGAGAAACTAAATTCTTGGGAGAAATGAAAGTTATTTAAATTGGAGAATTTTAAAATTTGGAAATTGAGGACGTTATAAAGTATTCCAGATGACAATTTTGAGTACGCTATCGATTTCGGATGGGTCGGGATAGTCAAAATGACTGTCCTTGGGTTTTATTTCAGTTCCGTAATATTTTTAAGTTAGTTTGACTCGAATTGGAGTAAACGAGTCATTTAAAGTGTGTATTATCATTTAAAATTTGGGATTCAGGTTTTAAAGGCTTAAGAGGCTTACGAATCAGCCTATCTCATTTGTGAGAAAGAGAGAAGAAGAAGAAAGGAAGAGAGAGAGGAGAAAGCTTGGAGATTTCTAACCCATACGCGTGTAATACCCCGTATTTTTGGCGATATTTATTTTTGGGATTAATTAATTAAATGAGTATTAATTGGGAATTAATCCGGATAAAATACTAGCGAGATGTGAGTTGATATTTGACTATATTGAGTATATTTGATGATATATGAATATTGAATTATGAAATTTGTCGTGAGATTGATATACGACATTTTGGACATTTTATTGGGACGCAGGAGACAGTCGCGTCAGGATATAATTATTTTAATTATAAAAGTGAAATTAAATTCTATTAACCGTAAGGGTCGAGATAGTCAGAAAACACTAGCCGGGGGTTTAGTATGGGTCCCGGGGTATTTTTAGGCCATACCGGCAACATAAAGGGTATTTTGGTAATTTTGTACTTTTGGGAATTAAAAGTGACGAAAATTAGTAAATTATATCTGATGTGGATTTGACCCACTAAACCACTAACCAACCCATGTTAACCCAATAGGCTACGTAGGTTATTAGAATTTAGGTTTCTAATATTTTTTCCCAAAACAAACCCTAGCCACCATAGCTATTGGAGAAGAAAGCTTGGAAAGAGAGAGATAGAGGAGAAAAGCTTGGAGAGAGAGAGAGCTTCATCAAATCGTCATCAAAATCTGAGATTGAATCAGGGCAAGTGGTTTAATTTACGTTTTATACAGTAAATGCTTCTTCCATGCTTAGACTATCCAATAATCATAATTAATTGGGAGATAATTGAAAACCCATGAAACTAGAGTTGTTAATAAATTTTGGAGATAGGTTTCCATGTAGAAATGTTATTGGAAGATCGAATTAAGATAATCATAAGTTTATGTGTTATAAAAACGGATTTATTTCTAGAAATTGATGATTTATAATCTTAGGGTTTATGTTCTTGAAAAATTGGGGAAAAGTGATGAGACTTGTGATTTGGTGATGTTTAGGATGAATTATTCCCTTAAAACACGTTAGTATGTGACCTTGATATGTTTAGGATTGATTAGAGACCTTAAAACATTGATGGGACAAATTTTAGAGGAGAATTGAGGAGTAGAAATTGGTGAAAAACGAGTAGAAAATTCTGGGCTTGAATCTGGCCACTCGTTAGAAGACCTACCCAGGTTGTTCGAACGAGCTCGTTCGAACGAGCTTCTAACGAGTTGACCATTGACTTCTAACGAGGGTGAAGTTCGTTCGATAAGATCGTTCGAACGAGATCTCGTTAGAAAGCCCACTTCGTTCGAACGAGATCTTGTTAGAAGACTCAGTTCGTTCGAACGAAGTCTTGTTCGAACAGCCTCGTTCGAACGAGACTTCGAACGAGTTGACAGTTTAGGATTTTTAGCCTGTTTTGATCCCGAGTGCCCAGTAACCTTGTGTATATGTTGAGATAGCCTTTGCTTGATGAGTGATTGATATATTTGGGATGTTTGGGATATTATGAGGAGTCAAACCTAGAAGTGTAGTTTGAACCTAAGGGAAAATGTGAAGTAGGACGTGAGTGTCTATTACGATGTGAGCTATTGACGGCCTAATTAATTATATTAACCGGGAACATATAAATGGTGTAGTATTATATGTCAGTACGAGAAGAGATATGTACCAATATATTATGGTGATTACTAAGACGTGTGCATACTTAGTATATATGTATTGATTTTATGTGTATGACATACCTACCATAATTGCTATCACGGGAGGTTTGCGTTCGCTTAGGGCCCTCTAATCCTTGTGTTGCCCGGATTTAGACTGGTTACCTCGATGAACATAGGTCAGAGAAGGACTTATTGGGATGTTAATAAGTCTGCTGATCGTGGGAGCGTAGGTATGTGCGTGACCCATGTGATGTGACTGTGTTCGCCTCCATTATTTGTGATGTTGTTATCTGTGAACTATTCCTGAGAGATTCGGAATATGTGATCCTTATGTACGTGATGTACCGGGATGGATAGCAGAGTATGTGTGCACCGCAGCTTAGTCTCGGGGTGCTTATATTGTATATTTATGTTGTGGAAAATATACACTTTATTATGGGAACTTTCATATGGTATTGTGTTTATAAATTTGGAAAATATAAAAGGGATAATCTAAAATGAGTTGTGTTGCTTTTATGGGAGAAACTGAATTTACGTTAAGCCCCTATTTAAATGAGATCGTTATAATGTAAATGGGAACCGAGTAATAAGAGTAGAACCTATGACAGTCTAGCTAGATATGATGTCACTTAGCTAGGGATTAGTGTCATTTTAGATGGGTACTTACGTTAGGAGTGCACATTTAGTTGAGAGGTGAGAATTTCATGTGAGTGCACGTCCTAACATGTACTTTGCATTTAATGTTTTAAATGTTATTAAAGAACTTGCAGGTTTTTAGAATATCTCCACATTCGGGCTCTGACCCGTTTGCTTTCAAATCTATTTTTCTTGTAAAACCATTTTAGGTGCCCAGCCACAAGGACACCACGCATAGGATTCTCATTCCGATGACGAGCTGTAGCTGTTTGTGGAAGTTACAGGGAATTGCTTTTAGACGCTTATATCATTTGGATTCCATGTTCAGTATTCCTCAGTTGTAGGGCATGTTGCCCAAATTCTATTAGAGACATTTCCATTTCAGTTTTTCAGACTTTGGCATGTATTAATTCAGTATTTAGTATTTCGTTACTTATTTCAGTTGTGGGATTTGTTGTGAGGAGTTTTTCCTCCGGATTTATTTATATCATGTGATGGTTATTCTATTATTTTCGTTATGGTGAATGGTGATATTATTCTTGCTTTAAATATGTTACTGCATGTTAATCAGACTTTAATTAAAATTTGACAACTTACTTTTTAAATACTAGGTAGTTAGTAATAATAAAATGTTTTCGACAATGATGCTATTAACTGAGCCAACTTGGCATTTTGATTTAATTTAATAAAGGAGTAGCTACCCGGTATTTAATTAGTCGGGGTGTCACAACACGATCTCGAGGACAATTCAACCTCTACAACTTCGAGGCAAGTGTTTAATCTTGATAAATAATTCATTTGTGTATCTTATTTCATAATTTGTGGGTAAAAGAATTGGATTTTGGGTATATATATATCAAAACCTAGATTTTGGGTATTTAAATCTTGTATTTGATGTTCATACTTGGGTTTAAGGGTGTAACTTGATGAGACTAGATATAGGATGGGTTTTTGTTTTGGGAACTTGATTGGGTTAGAGATTTATGGTTGGAAGTTGTATAAATTGGATTTGGGAAATTTTGGGTTTGGGAGAAATTAACCCTTTTTGTGACTTGCTCAACAGGCTGAATCGATTCGACCGTTGCGGATCGATTCGCCATGTTTCAGAGCCTACAGGTCTTTAGGGCTGAATCGATTTTCCCCATCGGACTTACAGGTCCAGTTGGGCCGAATCGATTCGCTGTTAGGACCGAATCGATTCGGAAACAGGGTTGTTTTGAGAAAATTTTTGTAACAACCCTCTCTTTTGAGAACTTATTTTATATTAATTTACTATGTGAAGTAATTATATAAAATGTTGGAATATGAAGTAAATATTAATTGTATGAGTTAAAAGTTAATGTTTACTAGATTGTTGCATATTTATTGTATGTGTATGTAAATATCATCATGCTACATTTTATAGTGTCATATGCTTTAAATGACATGCATGGTTTAAATGAAACTGAAACTTCAAATGATTTATAAAATTTCCAAATGATAATTTGGAGGGCGAAGTTAGTCCCAAAATGTGCGGGATAGTCGAAATACGTGCCATATTGTATTTTTATGTTTCAGGCACTTTTGACTGGTTATAGCTTATATGTGTAGTTGCGAATCATTTTAATGCGGTATTAACCATTTAAGTTGGGAATTTAGACTAAAGGCACGATTTATGTCTTACATTTCATTTATTTCTCTTAAGTGCATTTACTAAACCTAGACAAAGAGAGAGGAAGAGAATTGGTGGACAAAAGAAGAAAAGAGAGAGATTGAAGCTTGGATTGTTGCTACCACAAGAAAATCTGAAATTTGAAGCTTAAGGAAAGTTTTCTACTTGCTAATATATGTCTTAAGATGAGTAAATTGTGTGATAGTTGTGTATTTAGAATTAATGGGACAAATGTGGATTTTATGGTGTTTGAGCCCTAATTATGGTTTATGTTGATGATATTGTGGATTATAGTAGTTGATAATCATGTAGGATGGTTTTGGGTAGAATAGTGTTGTTGGATGTGTGTAAAAATGTAGAAGAAATAGGATTGGGGGAAATTAGGGTTCATAACCCTTAACACTTACTTGGTCAATTTGCAGGGGCGAATCGATTCGGCCAGGGCGAATCGATTCGCCATAGGGGTAGCTTACAGGTCTGAGTGGACCGAATTGATTCGTCCTGGTCGAATCGATTCGATAATTATGCAGAAAATCAGGTTTTCCTGACCGAATCGATTCGGCTGGTCCGAATCAATTATCTTTCAGACCGAATTGATTCGGCCAGGCCGAATCGATTCGGAAATCCTGGTGTTTTGAGTTATTTTTCTAACTCAATTCTAACCCTTTTTCTTTAGGCTTAGGAATTAGGAACATTCTTGTATGAAGTAAACTTAGAGTCTTAGAGTATTAGAGGAGTATAGTTACAATCCTAGATTAGAAATGCATTAGCTTGGGTTTATCCGGGGACTTACTAATAGATGATAAAGTAATATTTTCCTTAATAAGTTAGCTTGAGTTTAGGAGTTGTAAAGCCATATGTTGGGAGACTTAAGGGGCTCAATTGAGGTATATAAAACCTTGTGACTTGTAGAAGTATTGTGATCTCTTGGAGACTAATATGGGAATGTAGTATATGATGAAAGAAAATGATGATAATAAATGATTATGGCTTCGGATAAAATGAGACATGCACATGGCAAATGGGAATGAAAATGGAAATGAATATAGTAAATGGTAATTTACTTAAACACACCTCTCTAAATGCTATCATAAGGAAAGTTCGCGCATGAGGTGATGTCCCCTGGCTAATGAATGCCGGGAGATTATAGTCCTCGGCCATATGACCGGGTATTATGTATGTTGTATTTATTGCACTAGTGAGATAATTTCGGGTGTGGTTATGACTCACTTGCAGGTATATGGCCACTTCCCGACGTTGCGATAGGTGCCCAGGTTGTCTTTGATAGGCCCTGGAAGATGATAGTCATTTAGGGACGCGTCCAGTGGGGAAACTCGAAGGGACGGTCTTAGAATCGTTATATGTATGTGAATATAACTATTCTTATTCAAGTGGAACTTAATTTATCTTAAATGCCATAAAGAGCATATAATTGTGATTTTGTTTCCTGATAAGGAACGAAACGATGGAATGAAACAGTGTAAAATGATGAAGGCTTTTAATTAATGTTAATTATTCACATCGTCTTGCATAATTGATTTAAACTTATGATCATTTAAACTGCCGTAGTTTATGCTACTAGTTGAGTATGTAGATTCGTATTTCTATCAATCATGATTATCTGTTCACAACTGTCATACTCTTTATTCATCTGGTGATCATATAAAACCGGTCCCTGACCCGTTCATATTTCTTGTTGTGCATGAATCTTGTATCCGCTCAGGTGCTCCGCTGTAAGGACGCCCGTTTTGACTTTCCTATTCCGTTGTTTTGAGGAGCCTTGATACTTTGCAGATATTACGGGATATGTTGATATAGACGCCTTCATTTTTGTACTTTAGTTATGGTCGGGTCATCTACTCGGGCGTGTGGCCCAAGCTTTTATAATTGTCTAATGAAATGTATTATGTAATATAATGAACTTGTTGAATATTGTTGTATGAGACTGTGGACCGATAGCATATTCGGTCCCTTTTTATTGTATACTTGTTGTAGATGTAGTATAAGTTCTTTTGGGTTTCCACTTTCTTTTCAAATTGGATTGTTTAAATTTTTTTTCTTTAACTTATAAAACAGAATTTTTGGCAACCCGTTTTCCTAAAATATTGGGTGGTTATCCCGTATACTTATTATATTGTTGTGATGCTGAGGATGATCCATCTATGATTCCTGTTTTATTTGAGTATCGGGCTGGCCACCCCTTATTTTGATGAGCGGGTTATCACAGATGGTATCAGAGCATCAGGTTCTAATATCTTTAGGATCTATGCGGGTTTGTCACGTTCTACCGTAGCGTTCTTTGATATAGAGCTTAATGTTAGGACTGTTTTGTTTCCCACGGATGCGATCTTCTGTAAAATAGATTATTTTAAATAGTATTCTACCTCTATTATTTCTTCATCTCAGATGTCGCCTAAGAGAGATCGCTCCGCTAGAAGGAATAGAGTTGTAGAAGAGGATGTTGGTCCTCCACCGCTGCCATAAGGAACTATAAATACTGCCGATGTAGCAAACATTGTGGCCCAAGCGGTCAACGCAGCGATGACCGCCATGGTACAACAATTGCCAAAAGCTCAACAACAACGAGATCAAGGGGAACAAGCTCCTACTTGACCTTCTCCGTGGGAGAGAGTTAGAGAGTCCTTTTTAAAGGGCCATCCCCCGGAATCTGATGGAGGCTCTGATGTTATTAGAGCAAGTAAGTGGAAGAAGGATATGCCCGCCATCTGCGTATGGTGAAATGTAGTGAGGAGAGGAAAAAAACCCTTGCTACTTCAAACTCGTTGGAGCTGCACTACATTGGTGGGAGTCGATGACTACACTAGAGTAGAGAGAAACCATGACCATCAATGATTTCTGGGCTTTATTTGACCGGAAGTACTTCCCTCCCACAGTTCAAAGGGAGATGAAAAGGAAGCTTCAGGATGTGGTGCAAGGTGAGAGATCCGTGGCAGAATATGAAGAGGAGTTCACCCGATTAGCAAGTTTTGTATCGAATGAAGTGACTCCAAAAGAGAGGAAAACATCAAAGTTCATGGGAGGTTTGAACTGGAGGATCTGGCAACATTTGCTGGGTAATCCAGCTTTGCAGACTTTTGGGGATGTGATGAATGCGGCATTGCTTTATTGCCAAGAACATCAGTTGTATGTCCAAAGTAGTAAGAAGGCTACAGTGATGGGGCAAGCGGGAAAACCTAGAGGCAATGGGACAAGAGGAGGAGCATTTCCCACATCCCAATCTTTGGGTAATAAGCAAAAAGAAAGGGATCCCCAGCAAGGGGACTTGTCAAGAAGGCAAAGTTTTGACGGGTTTAATGTGGGTGGAAACAACAGTAGGCACGGTCAGGGTGCCCCGCAACAACAACAAATAGGTCGGGATGGTCACGGGGGTAGGGTCCATCGAGGCCAAGGATTACCCCATTTAGAAATAACCGAGGCTGAAACCAAGAGAATATGATGAATCGATGTTTCAGTGTGGAGAGCCGGGTCATTATAAGAGGGAGTGTCCTCAGTTGGTTGGGGGTCAGCTTCCTAGGGTTCCACAGCAGCCACAAGTTCAGTTACTACCACAGGTACCTAATCCAGTTGTTCCTCCACAACAGGGTCAACTACATTATGGACGTGTTTATCACATTTAGGATGATATGCTTCCTCCGGCTCCATCGGCGCCGCCAGCTATTGAGGGTAAGTTTCTCATTCAGGGGCACATGGGTCGTATATTATTTGATACGGGTGTGACACAGTCGTTCATTTCTAGAAGTTTTGCTCAGTCTACAGAGTTAATTAAATCTGCAGAGAGTACCTTCACTAGTGTTGAGTCTTCTATGGGTGATGGTTCAGTCATTTTCTTTGTTTGTAAACAAGTAGGAATAACTCTTGGTAATTTGTGTTTGGAGTCAGATTTGCTCGTCCTTGACATGGTCGGGTATGATGTAATTCTGGGTATGGATTGGCTAGTGAAGTATCATGCGATAGTTAATTGCTATGGGAAGAGTACAGTTTTTGCCATTCCGGGGGAAGAAATGTTTTTAGTGGTTATGCCTCGTTCAGAAGGAGGTACTAGCACTTACTTGTATTGTATTGCGGAGGAGACTTCTCGGGATGTAATTATTTCTTTAGATTCTATTTCGGTTGTTGGGGAATTCGAAGATGTTTTTTGGGAGATACCGGGTTTGCCTCCTAGTAGGGAGATTGAGTTTGTAATTTACTTAGCGCCGGGAACTCGACCGATTGCGAGATCTCCATATCATATGGCTCCTATTAAAATGAGGGTGTTAAGGGATAAGATTCAAAACTTGCTAGAGCAAGGGTTTATTAAGCGAAGCACGTCGTCGTGGGGCGCTCTGCTGTTATTTGTGAAGAAAAGAGACGATTCTCTCCGGTTATGTGTTGACTATAGAGAGTTGAATAAAGTCACCATCCGGAACAAATACCCATTACCTCGGATTGATGATTTGTTTGATCAACTTAGGGAAGCGTCTTACTTCTCTAAGATAGATTTGAGGATGGGGTATCACCAGTTGCGGATACGGGAACAAGATGTGTCCAAGACTGCTTTTTTAACGAGATATGGGTCCTACGAATTTTTGGTTATGCCCTTTGGACTAACCAATTCCCCCGCCGTGTTTATGGACCTCATGAAAAGGGTGTTTCGGGACTTCCTGGACCAGTTTGTTATTCTGTTCATCGATGACATCCTATTTTATTCTCGAACGGAATCTGACCATGCTACTCATTTACGATTGGTCCTGTAAAGGTTGAGGGATCACCAATTGTATGCCAAGTTCGAGAAGTGCGGTTTTTGGTTGCAGGAAGTACAGTTTTTGGGTCATATTGTGACAGCCCAAGGTATTTCGATAGACCCAAGCAAAGTTATTGGGGTGAGGGAGTGGGGTCAGCCCACGACCCCTACTCAAATTCGTAGTTTTCTTGGTTTGGCAGGTTATTACTGTCGGTTTATCAAGGGTTTCTCTAAAATTGCAAGTCCTTTGATAAATTTAACCCGGGAAGGGGTGAGATTTGTATGGGATAATTCTTGCTAGTCATCTTTTGACGAGCTCAAGGATAGGTTGACTTCTTCTCCAATCCTTGCATTACCAAGGCCAGGGTTGGAATATTTGGTCTTCACCAATGCATCTCTACAAGGATTGGGAGGCGTACTTCAACAAGAGCGACGGGCTATTGCTTATGCTTCTCGCAAGCTGAAGCCCCATGAAAAGAATTATCCGGTGCATGATTTGGAACTTGTCGTAGAAGTTTTTGCCTTGAAGATTTGGAGGCATTATCTCCCAGTGGAGAAATTTAGTCTTTTCACGGACCACAAATCGTTGCAGTATTTATTTTCGCAAAAAGACTTGAATATGCGACAACGCCGATGGCTAGAATTTATGAAAGACTATCAATTTGACATCCACTATCACCCGGGCAAGCGAATGTGGTGGCAAATGCTTTGAGTAGAAAACCCGAGGGGGAGTTAGCGGAAGTATGGAAAGCTAAATGGAAGGATCTTAGTCAGGAGGACGCAGTTGCTAGGGCCTTTATGTCGGTGTTGACCGTTATGCCTACTATTGTGGAAAAAGTTATAGAAGCCCAAGGAAGGGATAAAAGTTGTCAGGACCGTATATGCCAATTATTGACCGAGGGAGCATAATCCTACTCAATAAGTTCGGAGGGTGGATTACGTTTCAACGGGAGACTCATTGTCCCGGATGAAGGGGATTTAAGATGGGCTGTGATGATAGAATCTCATGGGTTTAAATTTTCAGTGCATCCTGGTGGGGACAAGATGTATCAAGACATGCGCCGTCAGTACTGGTGGAAGGGCATAAAGCGGGATATTTATGAGTTTGTGTCCCAATGTGCTACTTGTCAGTTGATCAAGATAGATCATCAGCGACCGATGGGGTTGATGTAACCATTGGAGATACCAGTGTGGAAGTGGGAGAGTATATCGATGGATTTCATCACGGGCTTCCCAACGTCGCAAAATGGTCACGATTCTGTTTGGGTTATCATTGATCGTTTGACTAAATTGGCACATTTCTTACCGGTGCGTACCGACTACAATACTGCTCGTTATGCCCGGTTGTTTATTGAGGAGGTTGTTAGGCTCCACGGGGTGCCAATAAATATAGTCTATGACAGAGACAAGATTTTTGTTTCCCATTTTTGGTGAAGTTTCCAAGACGCTATGGGAACTGAATTGAAATTGAGTACTTCTTATCATCCTTAAACAGATGGGCAGAGAAAAAGAGTCAACCAAATGTTGGAGGATATGCTTCGAATGTGTGTGCTTGATTTCAAATGTGGTTGGGAACAATATATCCCTTTGGTTGAATGTGCTTATAATAATTCGTACCAATTTACTATTGGGATGGTGCCCTATGAAGCCTTCTATGGTAGGCCGTGTAGATCGCACACTTGTTGGTCGGAGGTGGGGGATAATAAGTTTCTTGCACCTGAAATGATCCAGGACACTTCTTCCAAGATTGAACTCATCCGGAATTGCATTCGAATAGCTCAAGTTTGCCAAAAGAGCTACGCCGATGCGAATATAAGGCATATAGAGTTGGAGGTTGGAGATCAAGTCTTGGTGGAGTATCGCCAATGAAGGGTATTTAGAGATTTGGGAAAAAAGGAAAGTTTGCGCTGCGCTATGTGGGACCCTTTCCTATTATTGCTAAGGTAGGTCCAGTGGCGTATCAATCTGCCTTATCGGAACACTTGCAACAACTCCATGATGTGTTCCATGTTTCCTCTTTGAAAAAGTATAAGAGGTGTGAAGGAGCCCTTTGGCATATTCCTTTGGAGGATATCGATTTGCAACCCAACATTTCATATGAAGAACAACTGGTTTCTATCTTAGAGCACGGGGACCGACGATCGAGATCTCGAGTGGTGCCCTTGGTGTGTGTTCAATGGGGTCATCATGACGCTAAGGAATCGACGTGGGAGCGTGAGGATGATATGCGGGAAAAGTATCTTCATCTCTTTATCCAAGGTGCGCCTGAATTTTGTGGGAAAAATTCCCTCATAAGGGGGGAGTATGTAACAACCCTCGCTTTTGAGAACTTATTTTATATTAATTTACTATGTGAAGTAATTATATAAAATGTTGGAATATGAAGTAAATATTAATTGTATGAGTTGAAAATTAATATTTACTAAATTATTGCATATTTACTGTATGTGTATGTAAATATCATCATGCTACGTTTTATAGTGTCATATGCTTTAAATGACATTCATGGTTAAAATGAAATCGGAACTTGAAATGATTTATAAAATGTCCAAATGATAATTTGGAGGCCGTAGTTAGTCCTGAAATGTGCGGGATAGTCGAAATACGTGCCATATTGTATTTTTATGTTTTGGGCACTTTTGATTGGTTATAGCTTATATGTGTAGTTGCGAATCATTTTAATGCAGTATTAACCATTTAAGTTGAGAATTTAGACTAAAGGCACAATTTATGTCTTACATTTCATTTATTTCTCTTAAGTGCATTTACTAAATCTAGAGAAAGAGAGAGGAAGAGAATTGGTGGAGAAAAGAAGAAACGAGAGAGACTGAAGCTTGGATTGTTGCTACCATAAGAAAATCTGAAATTTGAAGCTTAAGGCAAGTTTTCTACTTGCTAATATATGGTTTAAGATGAGTAAATTGTGTGATAGTTGTGTATTTAGAATTAATGGGACAAATGTGGATTTTATGATGTTTGAGCCCGAATTATGGTTTATGTTGATGATATTGTGGATTATAGTAGTTGATAATCATGTAGAAGTGTTTTGGGTAGAATAATGTTGTTGGATGTGTGTAAAAATGGAGAAGAAATAGGATTTAGGGGAAATTAGGGTTCATAACCCTTAACCCATACTTGGCCAATTTGCAAGGGCGAATCGATTCGGCCAGGGCGAATCGATTCGCCATAGGGGAAGCTTATAGGTCTAAGTGGACCGAATCGATTTGGCCTGTCCGAATCGATTCGATAATTATGCAGAAAGTCAGGTTTTCCTGACCGAATCCATTCAGCTAGTCCGAATCGATTTGAAAATCCTGTTGTTTTGAGTTATTTTTCTAACTCAATTCCAACCATTTTTCTTTAGGCTTAGTAATTAGGAACCTTCTTGTATGAAGTAAACTTAGAGTCTTAGAGTATTAGGGGAGTATAGTTACAACCCTAGATTAGAAATGCATTAGATGGGGTTATTCCAGGGGCTTACAAATAGATGATAAAGTAATATTTTCCTTAATAAGTTAGCTTGAGTTTAGGAGTCGTAAAGTTATATGTTGGGAGACTTAAGGGGCTCAATTGAGGTATATAAAACCTTGTGACTTGTAGAAGTATTGTGATCTCTTGGAGAATAATTTGGGAACGTAGTATATGATGAAAGAAAATGATGATAATAAATGATTATGGTTTCGGATAAAATGAAACATGCACATGGCAAATGGGAATGAAAATGGAAATGAATATAGTAAATGATAATTTACTTAATCACACCTCTCTAAATGCTATCATAAGGGAAGTTCACGCATAAGGTGATGTCCCCTGGATAATGAATGCAGGGAGACGATAGTCCTCGGCCATATGACCGGGTATTATGTGTGTTATATTTATTTCGCTAGTGAGGTAATTTCGAGTGTGGTTATGACTCACTCGTAGGTATATGGCCACTTCCCGACGTTGCGATAGGTGCCCAGGTTGTCTTTGATAGGCCCTGGAAGATGATAGTCATTTAGGGGCACGTCCAGTGGGGAAAATCGGAGGGACGGTCTTAGAATCGTTATATGTATATGAATATAATAACTATTCTTATTCAAGTGGGACTTGATTTATGATAAATGCCATAAAGAGCATATAATTGTGATTATGTTTCCTGATAAGGAACGGAACGATGGAATGAAATAGTGTAAAATGATGAAGGCTTTTAATTAATGTTAATCATTCACATCCTCTTGCATAATTGATTTAAACTTATGATAATTTAAACTACCGTAGTTTATGCAAATAGTTGAGTATGTAGATTCTTATTTCTATCAATCATGATTATCTGTTCATAACTGTCATACTCTTTATTCATCTGGTGGTCATATAAAATCGGGCCCTGACCCGTTCATATTTCTTATTGTGCGTGAATCTTGTATCCACTAAGGTGCTCCGCCGCAAGGACGCCCGTTTTGACTTTCATATTCTGGTGTTTTGTGGAGTCGTGATACTTTGCAAATATTACGGGATATGTTTATATAGACGCCTTCATTTTTGTACTTTAGTTATGGTCAGGTCATCTACTCGGGTGTGTGGCCCAAGATTTTGTAATTGTCTAATGAAATGTATTATGTAATATAATGAACTTGTTGAATATTGTTGTATGAGACTGTGAACCGACAACATATTCGGTCCCTTTTTATTGTATACTTGTTGTAGATGTAATATAATTTCTTTTGGGTTTCCACTTTCTTTTCAAATTGGGTTGTTTAAATTTTTTTTCCTTAACTTATAAAATAAAATTTTTGGCAACCCGTTTTCCTAAAATATTGGATGGTTATCCCGTATACTTATTATATTGTTGTGATGCTGAGGATGATCCATCTATGATTCCTGTTTTATTTGAGTATCGGGCTGGCCACCCCTTATTTTGATGAGCGGGTTGTCACACTTTTATGGAATAAGTTTTCCTCCATTTCGATTGGGTTTCTTGATTTGGAATATTCTTATATGAATCTAGGGATACGTTTTGGAGATTTATTGGGAGTTTTTCTCATAATAGGTCGTGGGGAAGTATTGAGCTATTTTGGGAAATGTATATACATATGTATTGGAGTTTATGGCATTGATGTTGTGGGATATATCTCATTAGAGATGGGAATCCTATTTTGAGATTAGAAGTGAGCTTAGATATGCCATAAGGTTGAGTACTTTTTGAAAGAGTTGTGAGGGTATGTCGTGGAAATTGTAAGCCGACTTTTGTGTCGAATCCTTATAGCGATAGGATTATATTTAAGATATGATTGGGGACCGATGAGAGAGATAGAGGTCGCGTATCCTTAGTAATGTTCAACTTAAGGAATAAATTATAAACACAATAAGATTAAGGGTTCATTAGAGAAATTGAATAGTAGGCTAATTTGAGAATGATTGAATTGTTTTATTGACTAGAATAGGATTGTGTCAAATGGTAGTCGGGGTAGTTACTACATATCTATGGGTGATTAACGATGGGTATCTCAAAATATGATGGGATCATAAAATGAATTTAGGATTGAGCTTGAGACTTACCGACTATTAGTTAGGTGAGTACCTATGATCGAGATAAGTGTCGTGTATTGATGTGCTTTCGGATATAGATGGGATGTATAGTGATTGTTACATACGTTAAATGGTGGGTTAGTAACCTTAATGTTGGATATATTGGAAGACTATTCATATCATAGGGAAAATGGATGAATATGTTTCAAGTGAGGGATCGTATTTATATAACGAATTAAGTTAATACGCTTGGGACGACGGCTAGTATAATGAGGATTATGTATGCTTATAGCCGAGTTTATAAATCTCATACATAAGGACGAGAGATAGTATGTATGTGTGTGTGTGTTTGTATATATATATATATGTGTGTGTGTGTGTATGGCTTGAATATTTATACCGTGTGTGATGGTTTGTATATATGATGTGACCATATCAAGGTATATGTATATGGTGTGAATGATATATATACTTATTGTGTGAGCATACCCGACACATGCTATCAGTTGCGCGATGTGGGTGAGGCCCCTGGCTTGGGGAGCAGGGAGCGTATAATCCCCAGGTCATAGTCGTCCATTATTATTTGTGTGATTTTATTTTGGGGGTGAGAAGTCTTGGGTATGAGTCGTTCTCACTTTCGGGTTAGGAAATATGAACCCTTCACATACGTTAGGATTGATTTTGTTACCATGGCGGTGTGATAATAGTCCGATAGGTGGTAACCCAAGAGAAAGTGAGTAATTCCTGGAAGATGATAGCATGGTGCAGTATTTTTATATCCTATAACCGTTTATGTTATGTGTATTGCAAAGTGTACATTATGTGTGTTATGTATACGTGGTTATAGGAATGAATGATTGCTTATATATATTTAGAGTATTATACATTTATATATATATATATATATATATAGGTGAAGATGATATGAATTTTTCTAGTATGTACATCTTGGGTGATTTTTGGGTACTAGTTTATCAGGGTCGAAGGATTGTACTTAGAGACAATTGCGGTTATATTGACCCCAAGGATTTAAATATAGATTCAATTGTGTATTTAGAGATGGTATTCAATAATTAGGAAGTTGCATTAGTAGGATTTGTGTGCAGGACATAATAAATCCCTACGATCAACATTGTCAAGGAGTAGTGTATCAGGGGGGGTTCCTTGTTTGGATTTCGCTTGCGAGACGCCCCACGCACGAAACGTAGTGCAATGTTGGGAGTGGAGAGAAGTTTTGTCCTTAGGAATCAGATGTATGTTTGGGTTTGCGCCAGCAAAATCAGACAGATTTTGAAAGATTTTTTTAAAATATCAAACAAATTCATTTTGAGTTGATTTTTTTTGTAGGGTACCCATGTATGTCTATATATCTTAGAAAAAAAATCAACTTAAAAAAATGCATTTTACTATTTTTAAAAAATTGGACCATTTTGGTTCGTTTTTAGTCCCAAAAACGGACGTCCGTTTAAGAGAAGCCCTCATATATATATATATATATATATATATATATATATATATATATTTATGTGGGGTTAGAATGGAATGTATTTTTGGGTTATTTTTGGGTTATGTTAGGATGGTGGGTTATGCGGGTATAGGTCATGCTTATAGTTAGGCATGTTGTCCTTATATGTGTCAGGTAGCTTAAATTAAGGTTCCAGGATGCGATTAGGTGCGCGCTGTAGATGTGAGGTGAGTTTGGGGTTTCACGAGAGTGTGACTACACTTTAATTATGAAATATTTCATTTATATTTATTATGCATGGTTAATACACTTGCTGCAAATATTTTTACACCTCGGGCCCTGACCCATTTTTATTTCTCTTTTGATATATATATACTGTTTATTACAGGTGTCCCACCGCAAGGATACCATGGATGCTTTTCTCTCCAATGTCTTGGGAGCCGTAGCAGTTGCAGACTGTTGCGGGATTTAGATTGTAGTCGATTTCTATTCCCTTGTAAATCTAGATAGGATTCACTTTGTATATCGGGTATACACCTAAGGGTTATTTGTAGTTGTTTATATTTCTCCTTTATGGTTGTTGTACTATTTGTGACCCGACATCTTATTCGGGTATATTTCCTTTTATGTACTCTTTTTATTTTAATGTTTAGCACTTCTTTTATCATGGTACTTCTGTACGTTTTACCTTTGTTAGTAGTTATCTATTGTTGGGATGATATCCATTGTATGTTTTATTTAATTTTGGCATCCGCTTTTATAGTTTTTAGGTAGTTAGCCCTATCTAGTTTATTATCGTTAGTAGATGCTAAGAATGATCCATCTGAGATTCCTAATTAAATGTAGTATAGGGCTGGCCACCCGTTATTATTTTAAGCGGGGTGTCACACAATTCTTCTAACAAATTAAATAGTTCAATAATGATGGGGAACAAAGAAAATGAAGGACCTCCAACCTCAATAGAATTTGAAATATTGATGACATGTTTAAATCTGAAAGCGCTTCGATAACTTTCAATGATTTCTTCTTCGAAAAAGGGTGGAGGTGAAACACAAGTTTCAACCTCAATCGAGCTTGCAGAAGAAGAGATCATTTCATAAAATTTGGCATTCATTTCTAAAGACCAAGCTTTATGACTCTCGGCTTGGTCATTCAATTTTTTTCCCGCTAAATCCCAATGAAACCAACAAGAAGAAATAACATCTTCTTGGGAGGTTTGCTCATAGTTAGAGGATTCCCCATTTCACATAGTTTGTTCCTAAGACGATGAGTGATTACCTATAAATCCTTGAATTTCACATTCAACTCTTTCTTTTTCAAGAATTTGGAAGCATTCATGCATAGTCTTGGGGGTGTAACTTTGAGAACTATTATCATAACAATTAAAATAATTCTAAAGTTTTATAATGAGACATTTCAAAGCGGGCAATTCAAATACGGGATGGGAACCAATATTTCAATTTTTTCGAAAAAAACTTAGTACAAGTCAAAAAGAAAGTAAAAAGAATATACAATATATACACAAAGTGATAAAACACTAAAATACTAAAATAAACCGTTCCCCGACAACGACGCCATTTTTTATGAGGTGTAAACATTGTATTTAAAACATGTCATTGGATGTTTAAAACATGTCATTGTCCCTATACAAAAAGATACCACAATTTGGCACACTATATATGAAAGTGTAGCGACAATTAGAGATCGAATCCACAGGGAACGGTATTTAGGATTAAATTGAATTAACACCTAGAAGAGGGGGAAAATAAAAGATGATAAGGTTTAAAAGGGGAAAAAGGAAAACTTTAACTACTCAAATAAAACTAAACAAAGATTAAGACAACGAGATTAGGATCAAATCTCCACTATGGGCAAACAATACGTAATAAAGGATTTGGTTCGAAAACAATTAACCGAGCATATTCAATTATTTATAAACATCAAATACGAAGAAAATTAATTCAGCAATGAAATATTAAACTTTCAATCCAAAAGGGTCACAAATGGATTAATGTCGCAATATTGTTATAAACACTATTGTTGCGTGACAAAGGAAGTTAAACGCATAATATTCTAAAATTAATACATAAGGTTTCAATTAAATGCAGTTTTAACCAAAATCTAGATTTCAAAGCTCAACACCCATCAATGGAGGAAATATGATCCCAACCTTTTAACTAGTTAAAACACATGCTTAAAACATTAAATACAACAAATTAAAGAATGAATACAACTAATTAACAAACAACAACTAAGTAATAAAGAAACTAAACTAGACAACAAAGAAACTAAACTAGATAGCGAAGATTAAATAAAGAAATGAAACTAGATTAAATGGGGAAGAAGATAAATAATAACTTACATACAAAAATGGGATGGAACCCTTGGAAAGAGAAGCTCCCTGAAAACTAACCTAAACTAATCGAAAATGTGTATAAAATGAATCCCCACACTTGAAATAATGTTTACATATAAATACCAAACCAAAAACCCACCTAAAAATAGGCATTTGGGGAATTTTACTATGCCCGAATCGATACCCTAAAATGACCGAATTGATTCTCCCAAACAGGTCTCAATCTTTATCCAGGATCATCATACGAAACATGTTGTAACTTCTTTGTTATAAATCGGAATTAGGCGCGGTCGGAGGCTATGAGAAGCTAATTCAGAGGAGTACAAATTCCATAGAGACATTGGTCTAGAACCCCAAATGACAAAATACATAAAACTCAATTATACCTTACATAGCCGTATAAACATACATAAAAGAGGTTGTCTGGTTAATGAGCATAAAAATGGGAATTAAGATACCCGAGGGGATAAAATGAGTAAATATATGCGGTAAATAAATGCAATATTCAAGACAAATAAAAGTACCTCATAAAATCCCCCCATCACAATCCCACACCTAATGAAGGCCTATCTTACTGCCTTCGGGGATCGCTCATAGCAATTGGTGAGAGTGCGCTATCACGATCTTAATGGAATAATAATCTATATAATTAAATGTCCACTAAACACAAGTCCAAAGTTTATGTTTTTAACCCTAAGCATGCTTCTAGGTGATAAAACAGATAAAGTAAATCATGCATTCAACAAAGGCAAATTTGAGGAAAAATTCCTTATGGGTAAAACCTTTATTCAACACTTTTGAAATATTACAAGACAGTTGACTTACAGACTACTTAATACTAGCCACAAGCATAATGTTCTAGTCTTCGCAGATCTCTAAAGGATACTAATTGTCTCAAAGAAGTCCACAAGTGGCCTTCCACACTTGGTATTACTCAATCAACCTTCGTCTTTAGCAACGACCCCCTCGAAAATCACAATGGTCAGCAGTAGAAATGATCTCTCTATAAGAGTAGTGTATGCAAGGATACTAAACTATAGAGTTTAAACTGGTTCACACAAATATATTCTGGGAATGTGATTTGTGAATCAAAAGAGTTTTATGAACTAAAAAGTATGAGAACTTTTGTAAAAGATATGCAGAAATAGTTCTGGCAAAAGTCTTAACACAAATAAACATGAAACATGTATTTATAAGGTAGACACAAATTTCAAGGCGACGACTCGTTCGAGCGAATTTAAAGCTCGTTAAATGAGAAAAGAAATTAATTCTAATGAAAATGAATTTTGTTTGAACGACTTTGCCATCTCGTTTGAACAGGCTTCAAATGATGCCAAACAGTACGCCAATACACCCTTACATTAGACGCTTGTAGATAAAGATATCGAATGACCTTCGAATGACTTAGACATCTCGTTCGAATGAGAATGCCTTTGCGTTTAAAAAATCTTGTTCAGTTTGAATAAAAATCAAACATCCTAAAATAAATTTAATGAATAAATTTTAATTCTTAAAAGATTTATACCTTCATAAAGTACCGAATCTTAGAGATGTTGGAGATTCAATTCTTCATGTTGGCTCGAGTCTAATGGTAATTAATGTGACACCTAACCCAATTAAATAAAGGGTGATCAGTCCTGTACCAATTTAAAACAGAATGTTCAGTTGGTTCATTCTTAGCATCAGTGTCGAAAAACTTTTTAACATATTAATCACCTAATATAAAATTAAGCTAGGTGTCAAAACATTTCCAATTTTTAGTAAAACCAAATAAATTCATATTCATTCAATCTTAAAATATAAACCATTCACAACACATAGGAATATAATAAATATTGAACATGAATCAAGTATTGAAATAAATAAGACTGGGTAAAACATCCCAGTTCAAAACTCCAAACCATAAAGTAAACCGAATACAATATCTCTGATGAAGGACTAGAAGCGGGCGACACATGCCCTTGATAAGAAGTTTAGATGAAACTGAATGGAAAAGATAGATGCGTCTACTACAAGGACCTACAGCTTCCACAACAACTGCATCACGTCAAGCAACCCAAATCTCTAAATCTGGTACCCTTGTGGCTGAGCAGATGGTATAATATATATATATATATATATAGTAAAAGAGAGAAGAGACATAAGAAACGGGTCAGAGCCCGAGGTTTAAAAATTATTTAACAAGTATTTAAAAATGGTTCTTAAAACAAGTCTTATACGCATGTTAGTTATCGAACTCTCACATGAGTTTCTCACATCTCATCTATTGTGCACGACTAACGTACATCTAATCTCCCATAGTTATACCTCCCAGTCTAACTAGTCAGAAACCATACTAATACTAACTATGCTCACTAGTAGTATTCCCGTATCGCCCATACAATACGCTATTCAAATAGTTTATCTCACATGCTAAGTTTCATTATTCACCGTTTGAATGGTTAATCTTTTATCCACTAAGATTATTTTATTTCTCATTTCCATTTTATCTACTAGTCTCACAAAGTAGAAAGTTCCCCAAGTACACTCATATATATATATATATATATATATATATATATATATATATATATATAGTCTCATCATCCTATATATATACACTAATCATGTACCCTTAGGTTAAGACCACTTGGCGCAATGTAATGATTATTATTATTACCAAGTCTACTAATTTCACACAGTAGAAATATTCACAAGTTTATATATATAGTCACATCATCCCTATACATATATATACTAATCCTGCATCCTCGGGTTAGCACCCATTAATGCACCTATCAATAATAAAATAGCACCCCCGGGTTAGCACCCATTAATGCGCCTATCAAGAGAATCATGCATCCCCGGGTTAGCACCCATTAATGCACATATCAATAAAATCCTGCATCCCCGGGTTAGCACCTATTAATGCACCTATCAATAATAATCCAACACCCCCGGGTTATCACCCATTAGTGAGCCTAACAATAATCATCCTTGTACCCTCGGGTTATCACCCATTAGTACACTTAATCAACAATGTTCTTGCACCCCCGAGTTATCACTCATTAGTGCACCTAATAGTAAGATTCTTGCACCCCCGGGTTATCAGCCATTAGTGCTCTTAACAATAATATTACATAATAGGCATACACACATCCTATTAGAATTTATAGGTATTTCTCCAACCTACATATATACTTCTCATACGTATTTTAACCTCAACACTACGTATAATACAAATATTTAGATTATTATCTCTCCCGTAATCTCCAGGGTACATTCTCTCTATACAAAATAAGTAAAGTATTTATTCTCACATATTTTCCCAAAATTCCGTCTTATTTAAATTTACTATTTGGCAATTTCTATCACTCCAATAAACAGGTAAACTCAAAACTGGACCCTAAGAAAATTCCCAAAAATTCACCTTGTCGCTCGAACTAGAAGGGTTGTCGCTTGAATGACTTCCACATGTCGTTCGAACGACATCGCGTGAGATACAGATCTCGCTCGAACGAGACTTCACGCGACTTCCCGCGACGCACACTGGTTCGTCCCCTTTGCCCAGAATTAAGCGTTTTCCACCATTTTTAAACGTAAAAACCTCTAAGATTCAACACCCAACGCCTCATCATCAATACCCATCAACACATAATAGGTTATAAATCATTTCTAACATCCCAGGATCATTAATTCGTCCTTAATCATCGAAATTATATAAAATACCCAAATTAATTCATTTGAACCCTAGTCTCCAAATTTTCAATTAAAGAACCTAATCAACCCAGATTTGTTCATCAATATATAATTCAATTCTGTGATTAATCCTCTACATACATGAAGGACTTTAAACTACTAATTAAATCAATCCTTAATCATAATTTAAATCTCCAATTTTCACCCAATTCATATGTAAATCACGATTAATTTCACCTACACTAACATGAGCATGATTATTGCTAAAAGAAAGTATGTAATAAACACTTGAATCGAATATGACAGTCTGATCCGTTGGTGATGTTGGTATATATGCGTTCCTCTCTTCTCGATCTACGCGTCGGTGGTGGTGGTTGTGCAAGGTGGTGATAATTTGGCCTTCTATCTTGGAAATTGGTTCTCCCTCACACCCTCTATGGCTGTTCTTTCCTTTCTATGTCACACAACCCTAAAGGAATTTCTTGTCAGATAAAATAACTCCCAATTTTCGTCCATTAATTAAACCCAAAAATATAATTTACCATAAGGTCCTCTCGGGACGCCGGTTAGGCCTAAAATTGCCCCGGGACTCAAACTAAATATCCGGGTATACTATTTTGACTATCTCGACCCTCCCGTACTCAACGGTGCACTCAAAATGACCATACGAGTTGATAAAAATAAATTCTCTTTTTATTCCATTCAATTAGTCCCGAACGACTCACACGTGTGTCAGACTTAAATTACCAAACTGTCGTATTTCTCACTTCCGATAATTTATCAAATGTTATAATTCCATATTACATATCACACAATAATATCCAATAATTATCAACAATAAGTATTAACCCTTGGTACGCTAGTTAATAATTATTTTAATCCGGATTAATAACAGATTAATTTCTCGCATTTTGATTTAATTAATCCAACCATAATAATTAATTACATACTTATTCCCACAATAATAATTAATCACATATTTATTTAAATCATCAAAAATACGGGGTGTTACAATGGAATAAGCCATAATATATGTAAGCCTAAGCTATGAGCAATGATTGAAAATATGTCTTACAAATCTCCCCCTTTTGGCTATTCCGGTACAAACATAAAATAGGAATATAAAATTACATTAAAATCCCCTAAGATAATGAACATATCCTAATACCCTCCCAAACCCTAGAAAATGGATAGGTATAAGATAATGACGTCTTCAAATTTGCACTTCTTCTTGATCTTCTCTTGGGAACTTTGCCTTCATCGAGTGTAATATAAATAGGGGCTTCCAAAAGTACTTAAACACATGAAATAAAGAAAATACCAATGATGCATAGAGTTTGACACTAAATAAAATTCATAAAAATTATCCCCCATAAATCAAACTCATGTAATCTCCCCCGTAATTTGTTATCCCCCTTTTATTTTATCTGAAATAAATAAGGAGTAGAAACTAAAGCATGAAAAATGGAGAGCATCACGAAAGATAGAATATCATCACAAAGATATATCAAATAAGCACATGTAATCATATACTCAAAGTCTTACCAACTATTTTTTTTTTATTTTTTCAAGTATAAAATGTGTACAAATACAACACACTGTGGAGAAACACAAAAATACCCGGATCATGGAAACAAAATGTAATGGTGTGAACATATCCTACAGGTTAATCAACGTAGACAAACATAACACATATTCATGAAGGAATGAGACACCACTAACGAAAGATCTCAAAGTCCACCTTAGGTATAAAAAAATAATGAACGCAAGTGAAATTGACTTAACATAATCAACTAGTCAAGACCGTAAATAACTTTCACACAAATGCAGCCCAAAACTATGTAATGTCTTTCGATATTTTTATAGTACGTGCAACCCCATTGATCTTCCAATTAACTCCCTCAAAATCTCACATATTTCAATTATTCTTTCAACTATTTTGAAGAAATTAATGTTTATTTGTAGTGAAGCATCAATATTCTAAAAATTGGCCTGACACTCATATTTTTATGTGCCTTTAATCTTTTTGGCTCTTTTCATTGCAAATGGTGAAGCCCTTATACTTTTGACTCATTTGAGTCTAGACTGTATAAGAGCTCATCTAGTTTGGAAATTGTGACAAAATTGTGTCCATCCTAGAAACCAAAGAGCCTCAGAGATTGGTTTGCTTCTTCTCCTATTCATCTTGTAATGATCCTGAGACTATAGCCATCACTCACACACTTAGAACTTATTTTTTGCTTATCATATTGCACCTTTATGTGTATTCATGTGGTGAGTGTGTTTAAATCCCTCAATTTGATTTTTATTAATTTTTTGGGAATTTTAAACATATTTTAATTAAGGTTTTATTAAATTAAAACTTGATTTAAAAAGTTTTGGGGTTAATATCTAAATATGTATTGTTGTGATTTTTGGCCTAAAGTTACTCTGGGTAGAAACCAAAAGCACCAGAGACTCCAGGGTTGGCTTTGTAATTAGTTTTGGACGCGCGTTTGTATTCATTCTATGGCCAACACTTGCTGCTCTCTGATTGGCCAGAGTTGTGTTTCTTTACAGAGACAAAACTTCGCATGTTTACAGCCCTTGGATTAACCCTTATCAATGGCCTGCATGTCGCCTGAGTGAATCCCCGTGTAAACCTTTAAGCCAATCACAGCCTGTTTAATCCACCGCCTGTTGTGAGCCCTTGGATTGAAGTCAAAGAAGCTTGACTCAATCTCAGCCGTTGTTTTTGAACGATAGTCTGGAACCTTCTCCTCTTGCTATTTAAAGGACTCTCATCTCAGCCTTCGAAAGCTTTTGCCACTTTGAAAATTCTCAGAGAAAGAATAGAGAGAGAGAGAGAGAAGAGAGAAGAGAGAGAGAGAAACCAGAGAGTCAAGTTAGAAACCCTAACTTCGTCTAAAACTTCTCCAACCTAAACCACTTACCTCTCCAAAACACCATAACCAAATAAACACCATCTTTAGTGTTTCTTGAGTTTATGAGAGTTCGAGTTGAGTGATCTTGGGTTGCTGTAACCTTGTGTTCATAAAATCTTATTTCCAACTTAGACACCTACTCAGATCTTGTTTCTGATTCAATAGAAATCATAGATCTGAAGTTTTTCATGTCATAATACACTTAGTTGCATTTTATTTCTCATCTTGAGAAGTACGTTGTTGATTGTTTTCTGTTAAAACATTTTATTACTTCAGAATCAACAATAAATGTTTTATAGTTTCTGTTTTTACAAAAACTTAACCTGACCTAGTTAGATTCGCACTTGGAGGGTTTTCAATCTCCTAAATATTTTCAAAAGAGATTGAGAAAGGTCTTGACCGATTTCTTAAGCAAGATCTCCGTGGAATCTGGGTTATATTGAAAGGTCAAAAGGTTTTTGGTTTTGTAAGAAAGAAAAATAACAAACTCACTGCATATAGACTTTATATGTAATTTGTATAGGACTGTTTGTAAATCTAAGTGTGTGTGAGTTCATGCATGTGTTATAGAACACTTTTCAGAAACATCTTCACACTACATACACTGAAAGTGTTGGCTATAAGATTTGGTGAACATAAGTCGACGTATACTGCTGAAACAAAGGAAGAGTTGACAAACTGAGAAGACTACATCAACAATCAAGATCTACAGAAAAGTTTAAGGACGCCAGAGGGTACAATCCTGAACTTGTATAGACTTGTTATTGTGTGCATGTTAGTTAAATAGATTGTAACTCACATATTTGTTTTAGTGATATTTTTTTGTGTTACTCCGTAGAGGGAGTCGTGGATGTTTCCTCATTGGTGAGGTTTTACCACGTTAAAAATCCTGAGTATTAATATTTCTACATCTTCTCATCCCATTCTGATGTGTGCTGAGTTTAAAATATTTTAAACTGTTTACTAAAACTTGTTATCAAATCTTGTCCTAATCTCGTACATAATTTTCTTAACACATCTTGTGTTCAAAATCAGTTTGATTTAAGTAAAGAGTTTCTTAAAAAAACTTTTCGGAGTTGCTTAAATAGTTTATTTTCAATAAACGGCTTTAGCAACACTATTTCAATTGGTATCAGAGATTTTGGTGAACTTATTTCAAAAAGATCCTGAGTTTCTGAAACTGTTTTCTCAAAATCAATCATGGACGAGAAAAATGAAAGATATGGTAACTTGACCAGACCTCCAGTCTTTGATGGAACCAATTTTTCTTACTGGAAAGTAAGGATGATTGCTTTCATTCAAGGAACTTTGGGAGATGATGTCTGGGACATTATTGAAAATGGATACTCTTATCCTACTAAACCAGCCACTGAAGGAAGCAATGAGAGGGTTAAGAAAATATTAAGTGAGTTTACTCAAGAAGAGAAACAAGTTTCTCGCAATAACAATAAAGGAAAGAATGCTATATTTATGTCTATAAATGAACATGAGTTCAAGAGAATCTCATCTTGTACCACTTCTAAGGAAGCATGGGATACCTTGATTACTGCCCATGAAGGAGACTCTAGGGTTAAGGCTGCTAAAACTCAGATGTTAATTCAACAGTATAATTCTTTAATCATGTCTGAATCTGAGTCTTTTGATGACTTCTATATGAACCTGACTGATATTGTCACTAAACTGCATGCTAATGGTATAACTTATGATAGACAAGAAATTGTGTCTAAAATTCTGAGATCATTACCACAGAAATTTGACAATAAAAGATATGCTATTGAGGAAATGTGTGATATAAATCTCACTCCTGAATTACTCAGTAGTAAATTAAGAACTGTGGAAATGGAATTAGAGTTTAAGAAACAATTGACCCACACTCATAGGAAACATACCAATTCCAATCTTAGCTTTACTTCTAAGATGATTAAGCCTGAGTTAAACACTCCTAGTAATGATTCTGATGAGGACTGTGACTTAGAAAGTCTAGATAATCAGATTGCCCTAATGTCAAAACAATTTAAGAAAATTGTTAAATTTAGAAACAGTATTGCAAATAGACAGGGCAAGTCTAATTATTCAATTCCCTCAAATCACAAGTCCCATGAGAAACCTCATGACAAACAGAATAAGGACAACACAAGACCTCATAGAGACCTCAAGAAGACTGAATGCTATAGATGTGGTAAACTAGGACACATTGCTCAAGACTGTAGAGTTAATTTAAATACCCAAAACAAACACTCTAGAGCCAACATCTGCAAAACATGGGATGACTCAAGTGACTCTGAAAATGAGGAACCTGAGACATCTGATGGTTTTGATCCTTGTTTATCCTTCTTTGACAAAATCATATATAATGATGATATGCCTGTGCTTGATAGTGAGGATGAGTCTAGTAATTCTAGCTCTGTTGCTTTGAATCATACTTTAACTGGTTTAGATGCTTTACTTACTGAGAACATTAATACTTCTTCCTCAGGGTGTGTGAGTCAATGGGGAATCGATACTGCTGATGTCAATGGGTGCGTGAGTTTAAGAAATGAAACCTTAGGGGTCACTTCACACACCTCACTTAGTGACTCAGACAATGAAGATCTCCCAGATATACACACTCTATATTCTAAAACTCTAAAGAAAAGCACTAGACTAGAAAAGATTGTGAAAGATCTTACCAAAAAGCTAGAGGATCTAAGCCTGATGGTAAAACTGAATGCTGAAGAGTATACTACTCAATGCATGTCTCATGAAAGTGAAGTCAAAGTGTTTGATGAAAAACTGAAAACTTTGACTGAAGCTAATGAAATTTTGGAGAAAAAATACAAAGGGACATTATTAGAATTGGAACAAACAAAAGAAAAGACAGCAACTGTGTTCAAAAAATTTACCAAATTTGAAAACAATTCTAAATGTTTTGAGGAATTCGTTGCTGAATCTAAAACCAATTCTGATGATCGAACTGGTATAGGGTTTTGCCCCAAGTTGAAGACACAAACAAAACATATTGAACCTATCAAATTTGTGTCAGGAGGCAAAAGACCTATTGAAACATGTCCAGACTTTCATTCACTAAAAACTGAGTTTGATCATCAAAACACTAACACTGGAGATGCAAGTTGCTCTAAGCATGAAAGTTTACCAAAGGGAAAATATGTCTGCCCCCCTATTAGTAAAAGTGAACCTGCTTTCAAACCTGTGCTACCTAGGAATAAAATTCAGCCTCAAAATTTCTCAAAACCTTTGTTTAGAGACTTTCCTAAGGTAAACCCCATTCTTAGCAATCTTTATTGCTCCTATTGTGACATATACGGACACTCTTTCGATGATTGCTATGCTAGGAGACTGATTAAGCCTATCTACAATACTTCCATGTATCAAAACTTTAACTATTCTAGGAGGAGTCGTAACAATTATGTCCTTCCCAGGACACTAGACAAAAACTCCAACTATAGGAATAGAAAGACTAAACCTAAAAGGACATTTACTAGAAGGAATCCCAGAAACTTTTCTAAATCAAATGCTCAGGTGTTTAAATTTACTCAAAATCATGCGCAAAATGTTTTTCAACAAAAATCTAATGCTCGCAAATTTTATCAAATGAGAGCAAACAAGCGCAAACAGAAAACCAGAGCAATTTGGGTTAGAAAAGATGATCTAGTACCCCAGATGAAGTGTAATATTGTTATTTCTGCCTTAAAAGCTGAACTTACATCTTCTGGTTGGTATTTGGATTCTGGATGTTCCAAGCATATGACAGGTGATGATACAAAACTTTTAAATAAAACCCACTTTGATGGTGAAAAAGTTGTTTTTGGTGATGGAGTATCATCCCAGATCATAGGCAAAGGAACTCTTAAAGAAAAAGGACTTCCTGTTCTTGAAAATGTTCTCTTAGTTAAAGGTCTTAAGGCTAATTTACTCAGCATTTCGCAATTTTGTGACTTAAACCATACTGTTACCTTTTCAAAGAACAATTGCAAGATTTTAAATGAAAAGGGAGAATGCGTAATTACAGGATTCAGGACTCCTGACAATTGTTATACTGTCATGACTAGTTCTGAAATCTGTAATGTTGCCAGAATGGATGACAATGAGATATGGCATAACAGAATGGGTCACATTAATTACGAAAATTTGAGTAAATTGTCCTCTCACCAAATAGTTAGAGGAATACCAAAAATTAAACCTATTCATAACATTGTATGTGGTCCCTGTCAAGAAGGAAAAATTGTTAAAGCACCTCATAAAAGGGTTAAAGATATCCTTACCTCTAATCCCTTAGAACTCATCCATATGGACCTAATGGGTCCTTCTCAAACTGTTAGTATCTGTGGACACAGTTATATCTTAGTTATGGTAGATGACTTCACCAGATTCACTTGGGTAGCTTTCTTAAAACAGAAATCCGATACTTTCCAAACTTTTTTAAAGATTCTTTTACGGATTGAAAATGAGAAAGACACTCAAGTTAATAGAATCCGAAGCGATAGAGGTGGTGAATTCAAAGATACTGGTATTATAGAATACTGTGACTATAATGGTTACAAACATGAGTTCAGTGCTCCTAAGACCCCTCAACAAAATGGTATAGCTGAGAGAAAGAATCGTATCCTTCAAGAGATGGCACGTGTCATGCTCCATGCCAAGAACTTACCTAAGTATTTTTGGGTAGAATCTATTCGTACAGCATGCCATCTTATTAATAGGGTCTATCTTAAAAAGAATTCCAAACAAACCCCTTATGAACTTTGGTACAATAAAAAGCCTAATCTTAAGTACCTTAGAACCTTTGGTAGTACCTGCTATGTGTGCAAAGATAGGGAACACTTATCTAAATTTGAGAGCAGGGGAGATAAAGCCATATTCTTAGGATATTCACCTAACAGTAGAGCTTATCGGGTGTATAATCTTCGCACTAAAACCTTAATGGAATCCATAAATGTAATTATTAGTGACACTACTATAGAAAGCAAGACTAGTGAATTAACTATAGAAGAAGAATCGTCAAATATTTTAGAAAATGACTCTTCTGAAATAGATAATTCATTACCTATTGAGTCACCTGAAGTACCTAACTGGGTTTCTAAAGATCATCCCATAAACAACATAGTTGGTAACCCTAGTGAGACAGTACGTACAAGATCCCAACTTAGAAATTATGCACTTTATGCATGCTTTGTTTCTCTTGTGGAACCAAAGAATGTAAATGAGGCATTGAATGACTCACACTGGATCTCTGCTATGCAGGATGAACTTTTACAATTTTTCATTCATGATGTATGGTATCTTGTTCCACGTCCTGATCACAAAAAGTTTATTGGTACTCGTTGAATTTTCAAAAATAAAACTGATGAAAATGGGATGATAATTAGAAATAAAGCTAGACTAGTTGCTCAAGGTTATTCCCAAATAGAAGGAATTGATTTTAACGAGACTTTTGCTCCTGTTACTTGTTTAGAATTAGTTCGTCTGCTTCTTGCTATAGCTTGTCACATGCATTTTACATTATATCAAATGGATGTTAAATCTGCGTTCCTTAATGGAATACTTGCCGAGGAAACCTATGTAGAACAACCTAAAGGGTTCATTGACCCTAACTATCCTAATCATGTATTTCGGTTGAAAAAGGCTTTATATGGTCTTAAGCAAGCTCCTAAAGCTTGGTATGAGCGCCTGTCCAGTTTTCTACTGGATAAAGGTTTCAAAAGAGGTGGAAATGACCAAACCTTATTTGTCAAACATTTTGGCAAACACATTACTATCGCTCAAGTCTATGTAGACGATATCATATTTGGATCCACTTCTACCTCAGAAGTAAAATCTTTTGCTGAAATTATGAGTAAGGAATTTCAGATGTCCCTTATGGGGGAGTTACAATTCTTCCTAGGTCTCCAAGTCAAACAACAACCAGATGGATTGTTTCTTTCGCAGACTAAGTACGCATTAGAGATAGTTAAGAAATTTGGCCTCGAGAGTGCTAAAAGTGCTAAAACGCCTATGAGTACTACAGAAAAATTGTTAAAAGATGAAAATGGAAAATCTGTAGATCCTACTTTATATCGTATTATGATTGGCACATTACTCTATCTGACTGCCTCGCGTCCTGATATCATGTATGCTGTGTGTGTTTGTGCGCGCTATCAAAACAACCCCAAAGAGAGCCATTTAAACTCTGTTAAACGGATAATTAAATATGTTAAAGGCACTCTAAATTTAGGAATTTGGTACACGAATGACACACCGAGCACTATTATTGGGTACACTGATGCTGATTGGGCTGGTTGTACTGATGATAGTAAAAGCACTTCAGGCGCATGTTGTTATATTGGTAATAACTTGGTAGGATGGAGTAGTAAAAAACAGAACTGCACATCTCTCTCGACTGCTGAATCTGAATACATAGCCGCTGGTAGCTGTTGTGCCCAATTATTGTGGCTTAAACAAATGCTAAGTGATTATGGTATTCTAGAACCCACACTTCATCTCTATTGTGATAATCAAAGCGCGATTAATATTTCTAAGAACCCGGTTCAACACTCGCGAACTAAGCATATTAAAATAAGACATCATTTTATTCGTGAACTCGTTGAAACCAAGGAATTAGAAATCAATAATCTTCCTACTGATCTACAACTTGCAGATTTGTTTACCAAACCTCTTGATTATAATAGATTCATTTCTTTACGTAAATCTATTGGTATGGTTTGTGTTGAGTAAATACCTGTTATATTTTCCAAATTCCTTCCCTTTGTCCATTTGAGACAAAATGGGGGAGATATTTGAGTCTATCTCTGCATATACTAAACAGCTTGATCTTAGTAATTCTTTGCAGGTATTCTTCTTGTACAGTCATTCTCTATTGTAATAATAGGATGTTAAACTGTATATAGTTGAGTTATGTAATTTTTGCTTTCTAGGATTTGGGTAGATAGAACTTTTATAGGAATAGGTTTTTCTTATTTGTTGTCGCCCTACGAGTTCTAGATGACTCAAAGGAGATTTTGTCTCATATTTCCAAAGGGGGAGATTGATGCAACCCCATTGATCTTCCAATTAACTCCCTCAAAATCTCACATATTTCAATTATTCTTTCAACTATTTTGAAGAAATTAATGTTTATTTGTAGTGAAGCATCAATATTCTAAAAATTGGCCTGACACTCATATTTTTATGTGCCTTTAATCTTTTTGGCTCTTTTCATTGCAAATGGTGAAGCCCTTATACTTTTGACTCATTTGAGTCTAGACTGTATAAGAGCTCATCTAGTTTGGAAATTGTGACAAAATTGTGTCCATCCTAGAAACCAAAGAGCCTCAGAGATTGGTTTGCTTCTTCTCCTATTCATCTTGTAATGATCCTGAGACTATAGCCATCACTCACACACTTAGAACTTATTTTTTGCTTATCATATTGCACCTTTATGTGTATTCATGTGGTGAGTGTGTTTAAATCCCTCAATTTGATTTTTATTAATTTTTTGGGAATTTTAAACATATTTTAATTAAGGTTTTATTAAATTAAAACTTGATTTAAAAAGTTTTGGGGTTAATATCTAAATATGTATTGTTGTGATTTTTGGCCTAAAGTTACTCTGGGTAGAAACCAAAAGCACCAGAGACTCCAGGGTTGGCTTTGTAATTAGTTTTGGACGCGCGTTTGTATTCATTCTATGGCAAACACTTGCTGCTCTCTGATTGGCCAGAGTTGTGTTTCTTTACAGAGACAAAACTTCGCATGTTTACAGCCCTTGGATCAACCCTTATCAATGGCCTGCATGTCGCCTGAGTGAATCCCCGTGTAAACCTTTAAGCCAATCACAGCCTGTTTAATCCACCGCCTGTTGTGAGCCCTTGGATTGAAGTCAAAGAAGCTTGACTCAATCTCAGCCGTTGTTTTTGAACGATAGTCTGGAACCTTCTCCTCTTGCTATTTAAAGGACTCTCATCTCAGCCTTCGAAAGCTTTTGCCACTTTGAAAATTCTCAGAGAAAGAATAGAGAGAGAGAGAGAAGAGAGAGAGAGAAACCAGAGAGTCAAGTTAGAAACCCTAACTTCGTCTAAAACTTCTCCAACCTAAACCACTTACCTCTCCAAAACACCATAACCAAATAAACACCATCTTTAGTGTTTCTTGAGTTTATGAGAGTTCGAGTTGAGTGATCTTGGGTTGCTGTAACCTTGTGTTCATAAAATCTTATTTCCAACTTAGACACCTACTCAGATCTTGTTTCTGATTCAATAGAAATCATAGATCTGAAGTTTTTTATGTCATAATACACTTAGTTGCATTTTATTTCTCATCTTGAGAAGTACGTTGTTGATTGTTTTCTGTTAAAACATTTTATTACTTCAGAATCAACAATAAATGTTTTATAGTTTCTGTTTTTACAAAAACTTAACCTGACCTAGTTAGATTCGCACTTAGAGGGTTTTCAATCTCCTAAATATTTTCAAAAGAGATTGAGAAAGGTCTTGACCGATTTCTTAAGCAAGATCTCCGTGGAATCTGGGTTATATTGAAAGGTCAAAAGGTTTTTGGTTTTGTAAGAAAGAAAAATAACAAACTCACTGCATATAGACTTTATATGTAATTTGTATAGGACTGTTTGTAAATCTAAGTGTGTGTGAGTTCATGCATGTGTTATAGAACACTTTTCAGAAACATCTTCACACTACATACACTGAAAGTGTTGGCTATAAGATTTGGTGAACATAAGTCGACGTATACTGCTGAAACAAAGGAAGAGTTGACAAACTGAGAAGACTACATCAACAATCAAGATCTACAGAAAAGTTTAAGGACGCCAGAGGGTACAATCCTGAACTTGTATAGACTTGTTATTGTGTGCATGTTAGTTAAATAGATTGTAACTCACATATTTGTTTTAGTGATATTTTTTTGTGTTACTCCGTAGAGGGAGTCGTGGATGTTTCCTCATTGGTGAGGTTTTACCACGTTAAAAATCCTGAGTATTAATATTTCTACATCTTCTCATCCCATTCTGATGTGTGCTGAGTTTAAAATATTTTAAACTGTTTACTAAAACTTGTTATCAAATCTTGTCCTAATCTCGTACATAATTTTCTTAACACATCTTGTGTTCAAAATCAGTTTGATTTAAGTAAAGAGTTTCTTAAAAAAACTTTTCGGAGTTGCTTAAATAGTTTATTTTCAATAAACGGCTTTAGCAACGCTATTTCAAATGGTGGATTTTCACGCAAAGTCAACATGTCTTTCGTAGCTCGATTCCATTGCTTAATATATAAAAATTTTATCAAAAATTTTATTTTTTAAATCCAGGCAATGGCACAACTTTTATTATCTTGTTTTTCATATTTGGTTCATTTTTAAAGCAAAATTTAGATGAAAACACTACAATCGACATGTGACAGGAAAGTGCAATACTCAAATAAGCTCGTGCTCATGTAGATTAAAGGTGAAAAGGATTTAAACATGCTGCAAATTATCATCAAATCACATCTTAATGACTCCACACATTATAAAGCACATAAATGAAATGATATCAGGTCTCAAAACACTATAAAATAGTCATGTGGACATGGAATGAATGGGTGACTCGAACATCTTTAATGTTTGTCCATATATACAGGTTTAGACTTTGTAAACAACCACCCTCCAACTTTGGAGTGAGGAGTTAAGAAGCGAAGTGTATCCCTCCCCTTCCCTATTGATTAGGACGAGTCCATAAATGGCCTTTGGTCACTTCGTCGGATAGCAGATAGTGAGGATTGGTGATCAGAAGGGGCAGAGTCGATCTGGGATTCGAATAAAAGCCTTATCTCTTGCCTCATTGAATCGAATTCAATTCGTTCATGGAATCATCAATAAATCAAGTGGGCAGGGATCCACAATTCATTTTTGGGAGGATCTTTGATGTCGTGAATTGACGTTGTGCTTGGAGTTTCCATCCATACATGTTTTATCCAGGTGTTGCGATTAGTCAATGTACTATGAGAAACCGGGATGCTATATAGAATATCATATGGGAATGATCGATCCAACCATGACAGTGCTCTCAATCCTCTCCTATTCTACATGGATAAGTACGTCGTCACACTCGTGCTCAGACCCATAAGGCAACTGAAGAGGCCCTTGCTGATAAGCCATGTTTACTGGTGGAAGCTCCCCTTCCACTGTCTAACTCGTTGAAGTTGTGGCCCCTGAATTTGAAGATGAGGAAACACCCGAGCCCTCTTCCCTAGCCAAGAGAGTCTTGTTGGTTGATGAGATGGACAATAAGCATAAAACTGTTGGGCCTAAAGACGTGAAGTCTGGAGGTAAGAATAGGAGGATGGGAAAAAACAATAATTCTTGATGTTTAAGTGTGTTTCTTGGAACATAAGTGGTCTCAATTCCCCTCATAAACAGCAGGAAGTGTGTAAGCTAATTAGAGAGCAGCAGTTGGATTTGGTGTGCCTACTTGAAACAAAAGTTAGAAGAGCTAACTTAAGTAACATTAAAAAAAGTTGTTTTTTCGCTGGGAGTGTCTTCATAACTGCCCAAATGATGGGGGTGTGGCGAGGGTCATTGTGGGGTGGAACCCTAATATTGTTGATGTGACGTTGGTTGATTCTCATCCCCAGGCTTTGCTATGTAAAGTGGAGGTGAGCGAGAGAAGCCTTTATTTTTTAAAATCATTCGTCTATGGTGAGAATTTGCCAAATAATAGAATCTCATTATGGGAGTTCTTAAGACAGAACAACTGGAGAGTTGATGGCAAACCTTGGGTTTTGATGGGCGATTTCAACGTGGTGAGAAATCAGGAGGAGAAAAGAGGTATGCTTAGCATTGATGAGGGTGCAACTGATGCTTTCAACCTGTGTATCAACGACATTCAGGCAGATGAGATGAGAACTATTGGCTTATGGTTTACGTGGAACAAGAAGCATGGGTGATGATAATATCCAGTCAAGACTGGATAGAGTCCTTCACAACGACTCTTGGGTCACTATCTTACCATACTCTCAAGCGATGGTGCTCCCTAACGGTGCCTCTGATCACTGCCCCATTATCACCTGGGTGTTATCTCCTGAGCCAAGAAGACCCAAGCCATTCAAATTCTATAATTTTTGGATGGCTCATGCTGAGTTTCGAGATGTGCTATTGGATTCATGGAACGAAAATGAGTTGGGTAATCCCATGGTCATTCTAGGCAGGAAGTTGAAGAAACTCAAGGGCGGTCTGATTAGGTTTGACAAGAAGTTCTTTAACCACCTAGCTTTGAGAGTTGAGGAAGCCAAATCTCTCTTGGATGAGGCCCAAAGAAGACTGGATTCCGGTGGGTGCAATAGCAGTCTCCAACAGGATGAAAAAGAGAAGCTGGCGAGGTACCAGGAGCTTAGAAATGCCGAAGAATCCTACTACAAGCAACAATCTAGAATCAAATGGCTTCAGCTTGGTGACGGGAACAATAATTTCTTTCACAAGAAGGCTAACCAAGCTTTGTCGAGAAATATGATTATCAGTATTGAGGACGCTAATGGGTGCAGAGTCGAAGGCACGCTTGAGGTTGCTAACATTGCAGTGGGGCATTTCACCCAGCTTCTTGGATTCAATCCCTCTTGTGAGGATCTGGGTTCTTTTCTCTGGGAAAATGTGAGAAAAAGGATTAGCGATAATGATAGCAAGGCATTAAGGGCCCCAATTTCCAATGTTGAAATTAAAAGGTCCATGTTTGATATTGGTTTGGATAAAGCCCCGGGGCCTGACGGGTTTGATGTGTACTTTTTTAAAGAAAATTGGGAGGTTGTGGGACGTGATATGGTGGAAGTTGTCCAATATTTCTTTAGGTGCAGTTTCTTACCCAGACAATGGAACTGCACTGCCTTGTCCATCATTCCAAAGGTCCCTACGCCTACGAGCATGAATGATTTTCGCCCCATTGCCTGTTGCAACACAATCTACAAATGTATCGTGAAGGTTATTGCTAATAGGATGAAACACATTCTCCCCCACCTCATTAACTAGAGCCAGGCTGCGTTTATTCAGGGGCGGGCCATCTCTGACAACATCCTCTTACTTAAGAAAATTATGAGAAACTATTATAGGGAGTTGTGTCCCCCCAGATGCGTTTTGAAGATTGACCTGCTAAAACCTTATGATACCGTGAGTTGGGAGTTCCTCCATAAACTCTTATTGCATTTTGGGGTTTCTCAATATCTTCGTTGGCTGGTTGTTTGAATGTTTCACTAATAACAGGTATTATGTTAGCCTGAATGGGCAGCTGCATGGTTTTTTTTAGGGTAAAAGAGGTCTGAGGCAAGGCGACCCCCTTTCTCCATACCTCTTCCTATTGGTAATGGATACTTTCCCGTGCCTCATGGATAGAGCCTACATGGACCATGCATGAACCTTTCACCTCAGGTGTAAGTAGGCCGGTCTAAATCACTTATGTTTTGGGGATAACGTTATCATTCTATGTGGGGGTGATGTTTCATCTTGCGCCATTGCCAAGAAGACTCCGGATAATTTGTACAGATTTTTGGGGCTTCAGCTGAACCTCAACAAGTGCAGCTTCCACATTTCTGGCATCAGAGAGGAGGGGCAAATCAGTGGTATCCTTGGATTTCCTCCGAGCAACCCCCCTTTTTATACCTGGGTGTTCCACTCATTTCTACTAGGATGAAGGGCCAAGACTGCCAAAGATTGATTGACAAGATTACTGGTAGGATCAAGTGTCGGACCAACAAGTTTCTGAGTTATGCGGGGCGACTGCAGCTCATTAAGTCTATCCTCTTTGGGATCCAGGTGTATTGGTCTAGTCTCTTCATTCTACCTAAGGGGGTCATCAAGAAAATTGAACAATTGATGAAAGATTTTTTATGGACGAGTTCTGATCAAAAGCATACCGGGGGTGAAGGTTGCATGGAAGGATTTGTGTTGCATCTATACTGGGGGGGGGGGGGGTTGGTGTCAAAAGCATGGAGAGGCGGAATATTGTTGCCATCATGAAAACTCTCTGGAATCTCTGCAATAAGAATGACTTCTTATGGGTGAAATGGAGTGATATCTATAAGCTTAAAAGGAGAAGTATTTGGGCCCTCGCAATACCAGCTAACTATTCTTGGAGCTGTAGCAAGATGTTGCAGCTTAGAGACCGTATCAGACCTCTCATCAAGTGCAGAGTTGGCAATGGTATGGATTGCTTTTTTTGGCATGACAACTGACACCCTTTAGGTCCCTTGCACCCCTTCTCTGATGATAGAGTCAATTATGATGCGGCAAGCGATCACAAGGCACTGATTGATGATTTCATCCATGAGAATAAATGGAGATGGCCGGCTACTATCACGTGGGAGCTTTTGGAAATTAGAAATGCTCTTTTACCATTAATCCGATAAGATATGAATGATGAAGTTACCTGGATCCCCAACCAGGGTTGGTTCACTATTAGTTCGGCATACAATGAGCTTACTCCTACTCACCCTCGTGGTGTGGCACAACTTGGTGTGGGACAAGGTCAACATTCCGAAGTGTTCTTTTATCCTTTGGCAGATTTGTAGGGATGCCATTCATACCAAGGTAAATCTATTTAACTCGGGCATTGTGGAAAATAACTTATGCTGCAGTTGCAACAATGAGGTTGAGTCCATAGAACATGTGTTCAATGAATGCCACGTTGCTAAGGAGGTGTGGAAGAGGTGATATTCAGAAACTTAGAGTACCGGGAAGCCTTGCCTTGGCATGATGAGGTTCTTTTTGCAACTGCTAATTTTGGGGGTTCAAATTTTTACAATCAGATTAGAAAAATCTCATTTTCATCTACTATTTATTTCCTCTGGTTAGAAAGAAACGATAGACATTTTAGGGGCACATCCAAAAGTGTCAATGTCTTGGTTAAGGAGATTGAGGTCATGATCAAAGCTAGAGTCCTATCTTGGAAGAAAGGGAGAAGGAGTTACAACAACTTGATGGCTTGTATGAATTGGGATATCCCGGAGAGCGCCATTCAGTAGGTGTTTAGTTTTGGACTAGGGGCATATGGTCCTTTGGTTTGTTTTGTTTGTTTTCCCCCATGGGGTATGCCCCTAAGGGTTTCTTAGGAGCTCTGCTCTCCTCACTTGTAACTATTTTGTGGTTTTAATATACATAACTTTTCCCAAAAAAAAAAAATTCAAAACTCTTTTTGGATTTTTCAAAAATTTATAGAAAATAATATCTTTTTGACTTTTTCATCTTTTTCTTAAAAAGAAACCAAATATCTTTTTTGTAATTTTCAAAATTTTCTAGAAAAATAAAAATCTTTTTGGATTTTTTGAAAAACATAACAAAATGATAATATATGTACAATGATAGTACAATCTAGCAATAAGCATGTAAAATATGAACATGAAAAGCATCTTATACTAGAAACAAGTCTCGAACTCTATCATTAGATGCAGAGGAATTCTCCAAAGGAGATGACATCCTATGGAAAACCTCCATCAACTCTTGTGAAGTCTTGACTAAGTACTCCATTTTCTCTCAAGAACTCTCAAAATCTCTCATGTGATGTGTGGGAGCATGTGGAGTAACATGTGTGGGAGTGCATGCGAGAACTAGGTACTTGTGTGGTAGAATAACGTTGGTGATACCTATGAGACACTCTCCCTAACTTAAAACAAAATTACCTAAGGTGACCTATTTTCTTGGAATGGGAATATACATGAGCTTGAGTTCACCTCTCTCAAAATATCTATGATGAGCTCTCCTAGGTTATTAGGTCGAGGGCCATACGGATCTAACACAAACTCGGGAACTGTCTCGGGTTCAACATGGGAAGTGGACGCACCATCATAACCTATTGTTATCCTCTCAACGTTACCTAAAGAGAGACTGAGCATCATATTTCCCACCTTCTTAGATGTGTCCTCTAAAGTATCCCTGACCTCCAGAGCACGTTATAGATATCTCTCAAGTTGGGATACACATGATTCAAGTTTCTCACGAGTCTTCAATAAAGATTGAAGATCTCTTGTAAGACTACCCACGGTGTTGGTCAAATCTCTCCTTTCTCGACCTAAAATGATCAACTGATCACATAAAGAAACCTTCACCTTCTCGAGTTGACTCACCGATGCCTCACACACCCTCAAAACTTTTACCTCTCTCTCCAAATCTAATACCCTAAGAGACAAATCCCTATTAATTATAGAGGCATAAAAATCCCAAGTTACAGCTCTGATATCAATTTGAGAATGTGTGATATTGATTCTTTACGGGATTCGCAAATTGCCAATTTTAAACTTATTTAATTTGAATCGATCTTTGTTCCAAATTTTATTAAACCTTAATCATGCATCTATGTGAATAAATCAAACATCCAAATATAAATCACTGGATAAATAAATTTTAAGAAAAAACCTCTTTCGAGTAAGACCTTTTATTTCACTATCTAACATAAATTGCAACTTACAATTACATAGCAAAATCTGCAATGAATTTCCCATAACAAGTCCACATAGACTACCTAGGACCAATAAATATTCCCTTGATATCCTCAAGAACCATAACTCCTCCTAAACAATGAATACCCACGAATGTGTCACTAAATAGCTCTCCCAAGAACTATTAAATCAGTAGTAGAGAAATCCTTCTTTACAAGAGAAACTTCGACAAGAAGTGTTTTGGGTTCCAAATGATTCACAAACGTATATGTAATATTTTGGTGAATCAAAAATAAAGTTTTGTACCCTAAAAGTGAAGACTAAAATTCTACTGGGATGCAATTTTTGCGTATCAAAAGTCTTAATGAAAAAGTCTTCCAAAACAGGTATTTATAACAAACCAATATACTTTGAGGTGACGAGGTTGTTCGAATGATTTCTTGATGTCATTTGAACAACATTAGATGTTGTTAGAAGTAACCTAAAAAATGACCTATAAAAACACAAAATAGTACGTGCTTGTTTCGTGCAATAAAGAAATGACCCTTCGCGTGACCTATTAAATGACATGTGATGTCGTTAGATGGGGTCGTTTCAATGACATATCAATGTCATTTGAAAGACACTCCCTTGTCATTTGAACGACATGAGCAAAAAAATATTATTTTAAAAAGTTGACCTATAGGTCTTGAAAAATTATTTTAACTTAGAAAAAATACCTCATTTTGTTAAAAATAGTTTCATAAAATATCCCAATACAATCGTAAATCAAATTTGAAACTTAAACACATTCTGACCAAAATCAATCTTGTAGATGTCTGTTGTTAAAGAAACTTGATATTCGTATCCATCGTCTTAAACAAATGGTCGTGACCTTCTTTCGACGGTTGTAGCAGTATACGACAAACATAATGTAAATTTTGGATTATGGAAATTATGTCTTTACAAATATCCCCATATTTCTATGCCATTACAAAATAAAAACAATCTGAATTATTAAAATGTCCTATACAAATCTAATACCCTCCCATGAACCCCAAAGTGAAAAGGTACTAAAAATGCGAGTCTTAAAAAATCTTCAACTTTTAAATCTCCTCAAATCTCTTTGCTTTCCTTGATATTCTTTTGTGTGCTTTCCAAATGATCATCAATGTCCTACACACAATAAACTACCTTCGTGACGAATCGAGTTTGAAATGAGATAGCATAAATGAAATCAACTCAATCAATGATAAAATGAAATCAAATATCAAATCTCCCCATAATTCAAACTCACACCCCCATAATCCATAATTCGTTCTCCCCCTTTTTATTTGTCTAAAATAGACAAGGAAAAGAATAAATAAAACAAACACAAAGTGTCAAGACAAGCATAGAAAATAAAAATCAACTACGATCATGCAAGGATATACTCAAAAGGCTTTCACAATCTCTTTTTGATATTTCAAATTTTTTCAAGCAAAGAAAATTTACAAAACTTGTATGCAAAGAAAAAAATTGTATATCAAATGAATCATATCTAGATAAATAATGAAGTCGACTAGAAATTATCAGAAGATACCAACTCGTGCAAACAGTCACATAGAATGAATCATCAATATAAGCAAAGATGTGACTAAACGAATCAATGGAGTAAAGAAATCCAGTATGCATAATAGACATCGACTGCATAAAAACTGTTCAAACTAGCCCAGAAGTACCAAAACAGTATGATATTGGCATATATACGAAGCAGGTACAAAATAAAAAAGAAAACTCAAAAAATTCTCTTTGGGTCGTTCAAGTGACATTGCCACGCCGTTAGAATGACTAAGGCATGTTGTTGGAACTAGGTAAGAGATGACCTGAAATAGTAATATGTCACGCATTTATCTAACGACCCTTCTAATGACCATACCTAACATTTTTAACATCTCGTTTGTTAGGTCGTTTGATCCAGTCTTCAAACGACTTGGACATTTCGTTCGAATGACGTCCAGAAGTCATTTGAACTACTTCATAAACATTTATTTTTCCATCTCTAAAATTTATTAGGTTTTTCCCAATGAAGAAATTTTTATAAAATAGCAACATGAAATACGAAATATTTGTAAAACAGACTCAAAATAAAATATCAAAACAAATACAATATGAGTTGCATGCTAACATAGTATCAATGTGCCTGAACATGGATATGGAATGAATGAGCGTGAACTACAACAAATGAGTCATAGTTTAGACACGTCGAAATGATCGAGAAGCTATAATTGATAGTTAAATATCATCGAACTTAGTTTTAGCCATATGTGACAATTAATATATTGAGCTACCTGTGTGCATGGTTTAGCTGTGTGGGCATCACTGGTCACCCTCCCACCATTATTATCTTTGTTACCGAAAGTTTCCCCTATATCAAAGCCCCCCTGAGACTTTGGTGTGCTCTTCTTGGAGACCACAGTCCATTCTGTGTCCACCTTAGCCCTAGTCTTCGTATCTCTTCTAGGGATAGTCTGAGTAATCTGGAATGCCTTAGACAGGGTGCATTTATTGAGCGTGTGCCCAAACACAAGGCAGTGAGGGCAGGAAGGTGGCTTAGCTTGGTATTCAATACGCACAGGAGTAAGAGTTTCATCTTCCATGACAACGTTGATACTGTCAGGTAAACAATAAAGTCCACACTTGTTTGAAGCAATAGTCCCAGAGGAAGAAGGCGAGGTAACTCATGAAACCACCGATTAAGGTAAACCGCGAAGTCCACGCTGTAAAACCATGTATACAGGTGTCTTATGTTGGCCTGCCTCTTGTTAACTCGTTTGTGGCTTTGGAACAAGAATTTGAGAGCGAGACTACCCCTGAACCAAATGCCCTAGCAAGGAGAGTTCTAGCAGTTGACGAACTTGTTAGTAAACAGAAGGGGGAGATGATTTGTATGGGCCATTTGGGGAGTAGGAGAAGGAAAAAAGGGAAGGGGAACAAAACCAAATGATCAAGATTGGGTCTTGGAATATTAGAGGGATCAATTCCCCTCACAAATAACGGGAAGTTAATAAGATTATTAGAGACCAGAAGCTTGACTTGGTGTGTTTACTTGAATCCAAATTTAGGAATACTAATTTGAGTAGGGTTAGGGATAACTGCTTCTTTAATTGGGAGTACATTGATAATTTCCCTAGTGGAGGTGGTGTGGCTAGGGTCTTGGTGGGGTGGAATCCATTTAGTGTCACTGTGAAGTTGGTTCAATCTCACCCCCAAGCCATGCTGTGTAAGGTGGATATTGAGGGGAGGAATTATAGCTTTTGGGCTACCTTCATTTATGGAGAAAACCTTACGAATAGTAGACTGCCTTTGTGGGAATTTTTTAGATCCAATAGTGATATTGTCAATGACCAACCGTGGGTGCTCATGGGGGACTTTAATTTGGTTAGATCCAATGAAGAGAAGAAGGGGTTGCATGGCATTGATGTGGAAGCTACTGAAGTTTTTAATCAATGTATTTATGATAGCCGTGTGGATGATATGACAATGCAAGGGTTATGGTTCACGTGGAATAAGAAACATGAGGGTGAGGATAATATCCAGTCTAGACTGGATAGAGTTCTCCGGAATGATTCTTGGAACCTAGAATTTCCTGAGTCTCAAGCAACTGTGTTACCTCATGGTGTATCGGATCATTGTCATATCATTGTGCTTCATGCCCGTGATGAGCCTAGAAGACCTAAGCCTTTCAAATTCTTCAACTTCTCGATGTCCCATGCTAATTTTTAGGAGGTTCTTACTGATGCGTGGAACGGTAGAGTGCATGGAAACCCTATGGTTAGATTGAGGAAGAAGATGAAAAGTCTAAAGGCTAATCTTAAAGGGTTCAACAATAGATTTTTCAACCATCTTTCTTTGACAGTTGGAGATGCTAAAGCTCAACTGGATGATGTTCAAATCGGGCTGGATTCTGGTGGGGGAGATAGCAGCGTGCGAAGAGAAGAGAAGCTCAAGCTCACTAGATAGTTGGAGCTACGCAGCAGTCCAGGGTCAGGTGGCTTCAGTTGGGCGATGGTAACAACTCCTTCTTCCACAAAAAGGCAAACCAGGCTAGGGCCAGAAGGAAGATCGTTAGTATTAATGATGAGAATGGTAATATAGTGGAAAGAACCCAAAATGTGGCGAATATCATTGTTGAGTATTTTAGTAACCTCCTTGGCAGTAGTAACACCGGTGAGGACCCACTCCTCTTCTTAATGCAAATGTTTGCAAGAGGATACGTGACGCTGACATAGCGACTTTGTCTAGGCCTTTCAGTGATGAGGAAATTAAGAGGGCCATGTACGCTATTAGGTCTGATAAGTCTCCAGAACCAGATGGGTTCAATGCTCATTTTTTTCAAAGAGAATTGGTATGTGGTTGGGAGAGATGTGACGACGGCCATCAAATTATTCTTTAGGAGCAGTTACATGCCTCGTTAGTGGAATTACACTGCCTTGGCCCTCATTCTAAAGGTTACTACCCCCACTGGTATGCATGATTTTCTGCCTGTTTCATGTTGAAACGCCATTTATAAGTGTATCTCGAAGGTTCTTGCCAATAGAATCAAGCCTCTTCTCCCCAACATCATTAATTCGAATCAGGCAGCGTTCGTTGAAGGGAGGTCTATTTCAGATAATATCCTCCTGCTACAGGAGGTTATGAGGAGCTACCACAGAGGGTTGAGCCCCCTAGATGCAACCTGAAGATTGACCTCTTAAAGGCATATGACAGTGTGAGTTGGGAGTTTTTGGTCAAACTATTGGAGAATCTTGGCTTCCCATCTAGTTTTGTTGGGTGGGTTGTGGATTGATGCATGACGACTAGGTTCTCCATCAGTATGAATGGCCATGTGCATGGGTTCTTTGAGGGAAGGAGGGGTCTAAGACAGGGTGACCCTCTCTCACCTTATTTGTTTCTCCTAGTTATGGACACCTTCTCTTGCTTTATGGACAAGGCCAGCGCTGATCTGACTTTTACCTTCCACCCGAGATGCATGGAGATAGGGATACACCACCTATGTTTTGTTGACGATCTGATTATTCTTTGTGGGGGGACATCGCCTCCTTCTCAATTGCTAGGAAAGTGCCGGTGGACTTCTGTAGCATCTCTAGGCTCAAGCCTAACCCCAATAATAGTAGTTTCTACTCTTTCGGCATTGATGAGGGTGGTATTAGTCAGATTAGGAGCATACTGGGGTTCGTTCATAGTAGGCCCCCCTTCCAGTACCTTGGGGTGCCTCTCATTACTACTAGACTCAAGAGAGAGGATTGTAATAAGTTGATTGATAGGATTACTGCTAAGATCAGGTGTTGGACCAACCGGTTTCTCAGCTACGCTGGGCGACTTCAGCTCATTAAGTCTGTTCTCTTCGGAATCCAGGTGTACTGGTCTAGTCTATTTATCCTTCCAAAAAGAGTTGTCCTTCATATTGAGAAGCTTATAAAGGACTTTTATGGACTGGGCCTGATTTGAAGCACACAGGGGTGAAAGTTGCGTGGAAGGACCTTTGTGGTAGCCTTGAAGAGGGGGGTTGGGTATCAAGAGCATTGACAGATGGAACGATGCTTCCATTATGAAGTTCCTTTGTAACCTCAGTAGTAAAAAGGATTGTTTATGGGTCAAGTGGTACAATGTTTATAAATTAAAAAGGAGGAGTTTGTGGGCACTCGATATTGCAAATGACACTACCTGGAGTTAGAGGAAAATGATGCAACTTAGACACCTAATCAGGCCTCTCATCAGGTGCATCATTGGCAATGGTAACAGGACCTTCCTATGGCATGATAACTGGCACCCCTTTGAACTCCCTCTATGGGGACAGGGTTATTTATGACGCTGCTCGCAACCACAAGGCAAAGGTGGCTGATTACATTGTTGAGAGTGGATGGAGGTGGCCCTCAATAGTTACTTGGGAACTTCTCATGATTAGGAATGCGTAGCTCCCTAGTATCAGGCTTGATACCATGGATGAGGTGGTTTGGATCCCCAAGCTTCGTGGGTTCACAATTAGTTTGGCATATGAGGCGTTGAGTCCGGGTCTCCCACCCACCAGCTGGCATAACTTAGTGTGGAACAAGAACAACATGCCCAAGTGTGCATTCATTCTTTGGTTGATTTGTAGGGATGCTTTACAAATAAAGAATAAGCTCTTCAGCTGGGGCATTAAGGACAACAACCTCTGTTGTAGCTGCTCCAGTGGGGTGGAGACTTGCACTCACCTATTCAACGAGTGCCATGTGGCTAGGTATGTTTGGGAGGGAGTGAGGTTCAGGAACCAGGAGTATAGAGAGGCCAGAGACTGGGACGGGGAGATGCAAGATGCCATCGCCAACTATGAGGGGGCCTAAGTTTTATAACCGTATCAGGTGCATGTCTTTTTCCTCTACTATCTACTACCTGTGGATGGAGAGAAACAATATACTCTACAAGAAAACGAACAAAAATACTGGGGCCATAATAAAAGAGATCGAGGAGATGGTTAGATCGAGAGTTATGTCTTGGGGGAGGGTGAGAAGAAGCTACGTCAACTGGAAGGCATGCATGAACTGGGGTATCCCTGAGAGTGATCTGGAGTAGATGCGTTCTTAAGGCTTGTTAGGACCTTTGTCCATTGTTTCTATATTTTTCCATTTGGGGTATGCCCCTTTGGAGGTTTGAGGTTTTTCCTCTAATTTGTTCCGGTGGTTATTTTGTTTATAATATACATAATTTCCCAAAAAAAAATATATTGAGTTAAATGAACTAAATAACCAACATGCACACAGATCCATAATTTTGACGATTTTTCAAACAATAGCGTCATGACACAATTTTTCAACATTAGGATTCGTGGTGTAAACCCGTTGTTATTTTTCCATCCAAACACCCTCATATATTCACATTACCTTTTTCAAGTTCTTTGAGGTTTCTACTTTTCTCACCTTAGAGAAATCCCATTGGCCTTATTTTTGACATATGTTTTTTTTAATTTCCTTAATTTTTCTCGGGCTCTTTCAAATAGTGGCTTTTACGACGAGATTATTATTCTCTCGGAGCCCTTTTCCATGAACACTTTTCATTTTTTCAATATAATCAATATTTTTTTGGTAACTAGGAAATAACATAGAATAACAGATATGTACAGATCTAAGGGGGCATACCCCCCTAAGGCACAACTTCGCAAATGAAGACTGGCCCAAGAATAGAAACAACCCCTAAAATTCTAGGTATACAACAGTTTTGAGTCGTCAAGACCCCAGTTCATACATATAAGACAATTGGGGAAGTTCCTTCTAGACTTGGTCCACTTGTGGGACTTGCACCTGAGGAAAAAGGAAATATCTTTCATGATATCATCGTGATTGGTCTTTGTCTTCCTAAAAATTCTTTTGTTGCGTTCCATCCATAAGTAGTAGACAACAACAACAAATGAGGATCTTCTAATCTTATCAATAAGGGCCTTACTTTTGAAGTCTCTAGCTGCTGACGCCAACACCTCATTCCAATTAGTGTCTACATTAGTGAAGGAGTTATTGAATTTTATATCCTCCCAGATTGCCTTAGTGAACTGGCAACTAAAGAACAGGTGGTCTCGGTCTTCAACCGCATCTTCACAAAACACACAGTTATTATCAAGGCTGCAACCCCATCTGAACGTCTTCTCCTTAGTGTTAATGGAATAATTACAAACAAGCCATAGGATGAAGGCACACTTTGGTATGTTACTGCTATTCCAAACTAATCCAGACCAGTTAGGATGAGGGTAACGAGGACGGATAGCGTTCCACGCAGACCTGGTAGTGAAAAGACCATCAGTCATGGGTAACCAAAAGGTTCTGTCATCAGAAGAGAGGTTGATGGTGGGAAGATTGGCATTCTTTATTTCGTTCTGTTCCCACGTAATTATGGAGGGCCAAACCCATTTTCCATTAGAGATAAAATCAACCACTTTAGCCAAGTGATTACTAGCAGCATCATAAATGGTTCTCTCACCATAGCGCATCCATAAGAGACCATTTGGATGCCAATTGTCATGCCAAATGAAAGTTCCATTGCCATTGCTAATGATCATTTTGATTAGGGGCCTAATCTTGCTCCTGAGACTCATAAGCTTTGTCCAAGTCCAGGAAGCATCAGTTGGGGGTTTTATGTGCCATAGGCTTATTCCCTTCAATTTGTAGGTGTGGCACCACTTAACCCATAGGGTATCTTTCTTGTTGAATAGATTCCAAAGATGCTTTAGCATGATAGCCTTGTTCCATTCACAAGCACTTTTAATTCCCAGACATCCTTCACATTTAGGATAGCAGACATCACTCCATTTTACCTTAGCCCCTGATGATTTCATGTCAGGCCCAGTCCATAAAAATCTGCGAAGTCTCATGTCAATCTCATTGGTAGTGCTTTTAGGTAAGAGGAAAATACTGGACCAATAAATCTGCATGCTAGAAAGCACAGAAATGAAAAGGTTTAATCTACCAGCGTATCTCAAAAACCTATTATTCCAGCTAGTGATTTTATGTGTTATCTTATCAATAAGAGGGAGGCAATCATCATGCTTCAGTTTGGTAGAAATTAGGGGAACCCCCAGATACTTTATGGGGAAACCACAGGTTTGGAAACTAATTAGATTTGACATAGTGTTTTTATCCATCTCAGATATACCAGTAATGAGGAAGGAGCATTTGAAGGGGTTAGGCTCAAGGCCAGACAATGAACTGAACTCCTTTATAGCACTGTTAATAATGGCGATTGAATTAATATCAGCACCTGCTAAGATAAACAAGTCGTCAGCAAAACATAGGTGGTTAATACAGAGTTCCTTGCATTTGAGTGAAACGTGAAATAAGGAGAACTTGTATGGAGGTCAAGAATCCCAGCGAAGGCCTCCATAATAAAGAGGAATAAGTAGGGTGAGAGAGGATCGCCTTGTCTCAAGCCTCTCTGAGAAGGGAAAAAACCATGATATGCACCATTGATGATGATGGAGAAGCTGGTCGTTGTAATGCATTCTTTGATCCATCCAATGAGTAGAGGGGGAAACCCCATGTAAAGTAAGATATAGAGTCAGAATTGCCAGCTAACCGTGCCATAAGCCTTGAGAATGTCAATCTTCATTGCACATCTAGGGGGCCATGATTTTGATGGTAGTTGCGCATTAACTCCTGCATAATGAGGATATTATCACCAATGGAGCGGCCATGCAGAAAGGGAGATTGCCTCTTATTTATCAGTTAAGGGATGAAAGGCTTAATTCTATTCGCGATAATCTTATAGATGCATTTTTAGATCGTGTTGCAACAAGCAATGGGTCTGAAGTCCTTCATGGATGAAGGTGACTTGATTTGGGGGATGAGAACAAGGTTTGTATAGTTCCACTGCCTGGGCATCTAGTTAGTATGAAAGAAGGAGGCCACAACCGCAATAACATCATCCCCCATAATGTTCCAGTTATGTGTGTAGAATTCCGTGTTGAAGCCATCGGGACCCAGCTCTTTGTCATTGCCAAGGCTGAAGAAGGCAAACTTTTATCTCTTCACTAGTGATGGGGACAATGGTTTGCTGTGCCTGCTCCGAAGAAATCTTCCTAGCAATGGAGTGATTGAGGATATGACGGGTAGGGGTGCAAAGGCTCTAGTTCAATAGTTTAGAGAAGAAGCAAACAACTTCATTTGCCACATTTATGTGGCCCTCAACTTTGATGTCGTGCTGGTTATGTATACTGTGGATTTTATTCCTATTGGTGTTCCTCTTAATTCTGGAGTGGAAGAATTTGGTATTGAGGTCCCCCTCCTGCAGCCATTTAGTTCTGGATTTTTGTTTGGTGAAAGATTCTTCAGCAAAACAACACTCCATGTACTCCTCTTTAGCCCTTATTTCATCATCGTGAAGAGACCTGTTGTATCCGCCTCTATTAACTTAGTTTTGGATACCCAGAACGTTGGTATGAGCATCCTTAACTCTTTGGGATATGTTGCTATAGAATTTTGAGTTGAACCCCTTGAGGCTATGTTTGACTCATTTTAGCTTCTTGAAAAGTTATAACATAAGCGTTCCATTGACACTACCCCCCCCCCCCCCCCAGCTCACATAAGAGCTCTCTAAACTCCCTATGCATCATCTAGTAGTTATAGAATTTGAAAGGTTTGATCAAGTTGTAAGGGCAGGGAATGATGGTGGTAATGATAGGGCAGTGATCAGACATACCTTGCCCAATGACCTCAGCTTGAGACTCCGTAAATGTGGATTTCCAAAAGTCATTAATAATAACCCTATCAATTTTTGTTTGGATGAGGTTATCATTATGGTTTCTGCTCCAAGTGAACCACAAACCCCTAGTGATAATGTCATCCACCTAAATGTTATAGAGGCATTGATTGAAAGCATCAACAACCTCTTCCTCGATGTCAATAATACCTCTTTTCTCATTACGAGCTCTAACCACATTAAAGTCTCTTAAGAGAATTCAATTTTGGTTGCCATAATTAAGATGTGTTCTTTCAAGGTAGGACCACAACTGAAGACGTTAGGAGGGAATGTTAAGAGCATACACGAAGGTGGCAAGAAACGTTTGATTAAGGCTCAAAGAAGTAAGGAGGCAAGAAATAGCCTGGTTATTGGAGGATATAATGTTAACTCTGAAATGGTTGGGGTTACATCCAATAATGATTCTAGCTACCCCCCATCAATGGGACAGTTGTGAATGTAGTCCCAATGGGGAAAGCAGCTTCTGGTGGTACTAAGCAAGTTACTATTTCTGAATTTAGTTTCTACAAGGCAGATAAGGGAGAGACACTGATCTCTGATAATTTTGCAAACCTCATTTTATTTTAGGGGAGAGTTTAGGCCCCTAATGTTCCAATTGGCAATCTTAGCCATGTATTTTGAGAGGAAATGGAGGGGTTCCTGCCATACTGATTAGTACACCACGAGTCTTCTTGATATTTTTCTTCTTCTGCTTATTAGATAGTTTTTGTTCAATGTTACTACCCTTTCCATCAATGGCAATGATTTTTAGAGCAATACCTGATGGCGCAGGAGTTCCATCCATGTCACTTTCTTCCTCCACATCATGAAGATCAGCAAAGTTGTTGGCATTTGTGGGAGGTATGGAAACCACATGTGGGTTGTCATTCATGACAATTTCTCCCTCCACACCTTGTAGAGCATCAATGTTGTTGGAGTTAGCAAAAGGCATGTTCACCTTGTTAGGGGTGGTAGTTGGGGTCTCATTTTCTTTGATTACATCAGTGTTGTTGTGTTTCTTGGAACGACCCACTTGCTTCCATTCATCCCCAGCAGGTTTGGAAGATAGCTCTTGGGGTTGCATGTGAGATGGTGCTATCATATGGCAACTGGTCTGCTTTGTCATCCAAACCCTGGTAACATGAGGACATTTGGAGATTTTGTGTCCAAAGATTAGGCATTTGGAGAATGATAAGGGCATTCCATGGTATTACACATTGATCACTGAAGTCCCTCCCTCATCATGGAGTAAATCGATGGTTTTAGGGTAGTTTTCTTGAGCTTCTATTTCAATGAATACACGCGTGTAACTGAGCCGGGTCATCTTCTCAATTGCGCTATCAGCATACAGAGGATTACCTATAGCACTAGCTATGTAGCAGAGACCATGTTCATTCCAGTATTGGATTGGTATATTATGAAAACTAACCCAAATGGGAACCACCTTAGTGTGGTCAATGTTAGCTTTGAAGTTGGGTTGCCATGCTTTCAGAATGATAGGGTTTCCAGCGAAATGTCACGGTCTGTTTGCGATGATGAGGTTCATATCCTCAACTTTAAGGAACTTGAACATAAAGAACCCATTATCATGTGGTATCACTTGGAGCAGACCATATTTATCCCACCGCTTATGGGCTATGTTATTAATAAGAAAGGAAGTTTTTTACCAAGGTAGTAACCCACAACACTGTTTTTCCATAACACCTTGCCCGCTGCAGCCACCGCCGGAGGTGGCTTTACTTGAGGTATGCCATCAATAAACTCAGGCTTGTGGTAAGAGAGTTTGACATTGGGGGTACATTTGGGAGCCACGATTGAGCTCCAAGACTATTTAGAAGTTGTACTATGAACAGTAGCAAAGGTATGTCGTCAATCTTCTGACACCTTTTCCTTAGTTGCAAACACCAAATATATGGTAGGACCATTGAGCCCAGAGTTGTTAATCACATCGGCGTTTTTTATCTGATTCTGTACCATCTCATTAGCTGGTTGTGCATCTCCACACATCTGACGTTTTGAGTTAGTGAACTTCACAAAATCTTCATGGCTAAACCCTATACTTGTAAGGAAGTCCCAGTAGATGTTATTATACCCCTCCACCTGATCATGTAGAGGTAGGTAACCAGCTAGAGAGCATGCGTCATTTGGAACAATCTGGCCTTCTTCATATTGCTCCACAAGCGGGGGTGGATGTTGGGATTCCTCCACGCCCTTCGTAGCGGTGACCTGGGAAGAGGTAGACATGGTGAAGTTAAGGGTTATAAGGGGTTGCGACAGTGTTTAGATGGTTGTTGTATGTGTATAAAGGTAGGGTTAATCTAGAGAGAAGGGAGCATTTTTTCCTAATATAATCAATATTTATCTTCACGGAAAATGGTTCTTACATGAACACCTCCTCCTAAGTCTAGTTATGCATAGATGACCAAATTGAGAGGATAACATCTCACCAAACTCATATATGCATGAGAAGTCAAACATTCATAAAAGCTCGTGCATGTGTGCAATGGCTTATATACAAAGCCGAATCCAAATGCTAATCAACTTCGATCAACCCCATTAATCAATGGTTAAGATCATTCAACAATTACAACCAAATGTCCTAGCCACATGGATAATGAAATGATGGGGGTCCAAGCACACCAATATGCCGCATCAAACATGTAAACTCATAACACAAAAATAAATTGAAAATCATTTTTCTTTTTCCAAAAATATTTTTGACTCAAAAATAAAATCTTTTTCTACTTTCTCAAATATATATAAAACCAAAAATATTTTTGTATTTTTCATTAAAACTCAAACGAATGAAAAATAAATACAAAGATATACACATGTCATAACACTAGAAAAATATATATCATGAAGGATAGACTAGCGTATGGTAAACATGACTAACACAATCATCCATAAGAAATAGTATGTGAAGCATCATGTGCAAGAAAATGAGAATCAACCAAAATAGCTTTTAGCATCTCCAAAACATATTTCCTAACCCAAATACCTAATAAAATGGGTTTTAGGATCCAACTGGACACTACGTTTAAAATTTCTAGGGTCTTTTCTAATATCATAGCAAAAGCACCTAAGGTGACTTTTCCTACCACAATGCAAACATGTGTAAACATGACAAGGAACATAACCTTTAGGTTGACCTTTTCTAACACCCTAGGATGTGGTTAACACTCTAAAATAAACAATGGTTCTGGCTTTAACATTTGAAGAACTAGAACACGATAAGCCACTACCATCACTATTCCCACTACTCGAGTCTTTTAAATTATTTTGCAACTTCAAAATTTTGGACTCAAGAAAAGAATTAGACTCCTCAAATTTTAGGGACTCCTTCTTTAAATTTTCAATTACCCTTAGAAGGTTATCTCGCTCCGCCTTAATGTAAGAAAACTTATCCCTAAGAGTCTTCTCACATGCCTTAAATTCATTGATCAAAGCACTTTCTTCAATGGTACAAACCCTATTATATTTAAGTGCTCTAACTCTTTTTATAAAACAAGGACTCTATAATCACTCACTTACTTGACCAATTTCAAATATTTAAAGTTATCATACAAAGCCGCAAACTTCAAATGAATGACATCTCTTTGAGTTTGAAACATTTGCAAATATTCAATCATATGTTTAAAACGATAATTTTATTCTTCAAAAATTTCAATTCGTTTTGGAACTTCAAATTCAAAAGATTTAACTCATAAAGCTTTGAAAATCCATTGAGAGAAAATCAAACCAGAGTGATAAACAAACACAACTACCAAAAAGCACAAAAATAAGGATCTACATAATAAATGAGTGCAACAGGCTCTTTTCAAATTTATATGCCCCTTCTTCTTTAGCATAGTTGGACACTCAAACGCTTTGTGCCCTTTGTCCTCGCATGCAAAACATCTCACCTCTTACTCTTTCTCACCTCTCTCATTGGCCTCTTATTTCTTTTTATTTTTCTTAAACTTCTTTTTTTATTGGAAGAATTTTTTTTTTTAAATTTGAGAAACTTTTTAAATTTTTTAGCAAACATGGCCACATCATCAAAATAAAACTTTCCCTAAGACTTAGACTCACAAACTCTCTCTTTCTTCTTCTTCTTCTTCTTCTTCTTCTTCTTCTTCTTCTTCTTCTTCTCTCTTTTCTTAGATACTTACTCACCTTTTCTAGATTGTGTCCTAAGTAAAATCCCTCTATCCTTAGGCTTAATAGTTTTAGGAAACATGTCGAGTCATAAGTTTGAAGGTCTCCTACGAGTTCTTGTAACCTAAATGTATGTAATATCCCCCAAAGAATTTATAACATTGACCATAGGAATGAAATGAGATGGGAGCGACCTCAAAATCATTTTAACAACTCTCATCTCGTCAATTTTCTCACCCAAATTAAAACTCGTATTGACTATGTTTGAGAACCTACCATAAAACTCATCAAAACACTCGGACTCTGACATCGGGATAGTCTCAAACTGGTTGGTCATATTTTGTAACTTAGACGCCTTGACTGCATTGGTAACCTCATGTGTCAATTGGAGGATATCCCATGCCTCTTTAGATGTGGTGCATGTCATAATACGATGGAACTCATCAGTGGTGATGGCTCCATAAATAGAACTACGGCCACGTGAGTTAAAGGTGCTCTATTTATAATCATTCTCAGTCGAGTCCGACATAGGTTTGGGATTACTGACATTCTCAATGCTGACAGTGGGAGGAGTCCACCATATTTCACAAACTAACCAAACAAGTTCATCAATAACCTTTAAACTCAATCTCATGTGGGCTTTCCGATAGGCGTAATTCGTGCCATCAAAGACGGGCATTCGATTATATAAGTCTTCTATCGAAAAAATTACGATTTTGCAAAAGATAAATTTTTAGAAAAAATCGATATCATAGAAATTTTGCAAAAAAAGAATCACTTAGTAAATTAGAGTAACCAACTCTGATACCAATTTGTAGAGGAATAAAAATTCCGGGCTAAAGCTCTGATAGAAATTTGAGAATGTGTGATATCGATTCTTTATCAGATTCACAAATTTCCAATTTTAAATTTCTTTAATTAGAGTCAATCTTTGTTCCAAATTTTATTAAACCTTAATCATGCATCTATGTCAATAAATTAAGCATCCAAACATAAATCACGGGACAAACAAATTTTGGGGAAAAAACCCTTTCGGGTAAAACCTTTTATTTCACTATCTAACATAAATCACAGCTTACAATTGTATAGAAAAACCTATAATGAATCTGTCGCAGCAAATCCACAAAGACCGTAGCCTAGCACCAATAAAGATTCGCTCGAAAACCTCAAGAACTGCAGCTCCTCCTCAATAGTGAATACCCATGAATATTCCCAATTACCGCAGTCGTCATCATATAGCTCCCGCGAAGCAGTCGAGAAATCCTTCACTACAAGAGAAACTTAAAAAATAAGTGCTTGGGGTTCCAAATGATTCACAAACTTATATGGGATATTTTGGTGAATCAAAAACAAAGTTTTGTACCCTAAAAATGAAGACTAAAGTTCTGTTGAGATGCAATTTTTTTGTATCAAAAGTCTTAATGAAAGAGTCTTTACAAATAGATATTTATAACAAACCAAAATACTTTGAGGCGGTGGGGTCATTCGAACGATTTCTTGATGTAGTTTGAACGACATTGTATGTCGTTAGAAGCGACCTAAGAAATGACCTACAAAAACACAAAACAATACGTGGTCGTTTGATGCGATAAAGAAATGACCCTTCACGAGACCTATCAAACGACATGTGATGTCGTTAGATGGACTCATTTGAACGACATGTCAATGTCGTTTGAATGACACTGCCTTGTCATTTGAACGACAAGAGACAAAAATTATTATTTTAAAAAGCTCACCTACAGGTCTTCAAATTTTTTTTTGATTTAAGAAAATGCCTTATTTTGTTAAAAAACAGTTTTGTAAAATATCCTAATACAATCGTAAATCAAATTCGAAACTTAAACACATTCTTACAAAATTTAATCTTGTAGATGTTTGTTGTAGAAAAAACTTGATATTCGGATTCGTCGTCTTGAACAAATGATAGTGAGCTTCTCTCAACGGTTGTAGTGGTATATGACATACATAATGTAAAATCAGGACTATGGAAATTATGTTGCCATATTAATCTTTTTCATTTTCAAAGTCTCGGTGTAAGGATCACTAAACGCCTTTTGGAGATCCCCTTCTCCCTCACTTGCAATATCATCCTCACTCTCACTATAATAACTCAAAACTTCACCGAGACTTTCACGTTTAGAGATTTCCTCATCGTCGTGGGGCAAACTCTTAGTGCCCACAGGACTATCTATGAACGCAATGCACATTTTATGTGGTGATTCTCCCCCTAAATCAACTGGCTCGATGTCACTATCTCTAAGAGTGACTTTATTTGCAATCTCCTTTCCCATTATCGTTAGCCTAGTGGGACACTCATGTACCTTGTTCCCTTTACGCTCGCACTCATAAGACCTTATATCTTCCTCTTTCTCACCATTACTCTTGACCTCATTCTTATTTGGGTTTTTCTCAAAAATATTTTTATTTGAAGGATTTTCTTTGGAAAATTTGAGAAAGATTTTTAAAAAGTTTGCAAACAAGTTCAATTCATCAAAATCACAATCACCCTCAGATTCAGACTTACAAAATTTTTCTTTCTTCTTTTTCTTAGTTGGAGTCTTGAAATCAAACCCTACTTCCTTAGGTTTAATAATTTTACGGAACATATCAATCTCGTATGTTTAAAGATCTCCTTATAAGTTATTCTAACCTAAGAGTGTCTATGATCCCTAATGAATTAAGCACATTGACCTTAGGAATAAAACGAGTAGGGAGTGACCTCAAAATCTTTTTCCTAACTCTTGTCTCCAGAATTTTCTCACCCAAATTAAAACTAGAATTGACTGTGTACAATAGATGCGCTTAAAACTCATCGAATGACTCGGACTCTGGAATAGTGAATGTCTTAAATTGGGTGGTCAAATCTTGAGGTTTTAATGCTTTTACAGTGTTGGTACCCTCGTGAGTGAGATGGCTCGTATCTCATGCTTCCTTCGACGTAGTGCATGTCATGATGCGATGGAACTCATCAGGTGTGACGGCTCCAGAAATAGTACTAAGACCGCGAGAGTTAAAATTACTCCACTTAAATTCCCTATCATTCTAGGAAGAAACGGGTTTAGGGCCAATAAAATTATCAATAGTGATAGTGGGAGGAGTCCACCCTCTTTCACAAACAAACTAGACTTTCACAAATAAAATTATCAATAGTGACAGACCTTATCTTAGCCTTCCAGTAAGCATAATTGATACCATCAAAGATGGGCACTCGATTACACATATTCTCCATTAAAATCCAATTTTTCAAAGATCGACAATTTTAAAAAAAAATGATATAAAAAAATAATTTTGTTGAAAAAGATCATACAGTAATTTTGTACAATAGGCTCTGATACTAATTTGAGAGTGCGCTCTCACGATCTTAATGAAATAATCTATATAATTAAATGTCCACCAAACACAATTCCAAATTTTATCTTTTTAACCCTAAGACATGCATCTATGTGATAAAACACATAAAGTCAATCATGCATTCAATAAAGGAAAATTTGAGGAAAAGTTCCTTATAGGCAAAACCTTTATTCAGCACTTTAGAAATTTTACAAGATAGTCGACTTATAGACTACTTAATACTAGCCACAAGCATAATGTGCTAGTCTTCGAAAATCTCTAAAGAATACTACTTATGTCAAAGCAGTCCCAAGGAGGCCTTCCACCCTCGTTATTCACTGATCCCTTCGAGAATCACAATGATCAGCAGTAGAGATAATCTATCCACGGGAGTAGTGTATGCAAGGATACCAAACTATATGGTTTAAAATGATCCATACAAATATATTCCGGGAATGTTATTTGAGATTCAAAAGAGTTTACTAAACTCAAAAGTATGAAAATTCTTACAAAATATATGCATAAACAATTCTGGAAAAAGACTAAACATTAATAGACATGAAATGTGTATTCATAAGGCGGACACAAATTTTGAGGCGACAACTCGTTTGAACGAATTTGAAGCTCGTTCAAATGAGAAAAATAATTCGTTCTAATGAAAATGAATCTCGTTTTAATGACTTTTCCATCTCGTTTGAACAAGCTTCAAACGATGCCAAACAGTACACCAGTACACTTTCATTAGATAAAAAATCAAACCAACTTCGAACGACTTGGACTTATCATTCGAACGAGAATTCCTTCTCATTTGAACTAGGCAAGCGAACTATTGAAAAACATTTAAATAAAAAATGCCTCTGTTTTTTAACATAAAAAATCCTATTTCAGTTTAAATAAAAATCAAACATCCCAAAATAAATTTCAATTCCTAAAATCTTTTTACCTTCATAAAGTGGAGAATCTTGAAGATGTTGGAGATTCGGTTTTTTATGATGGCTCAAGCCCAATTGTAACCGGGTATGCCAAAATCTATGTAAGCCTAACCTATGAGCAATGACATAAAATTTGCTTTTAAAATTGGATGTCCTCTACCTATAACCACTCAAGTATATATTGGGGATCATCACTATGCCTTCAGACCAGTCATATAGCCCTATACGCAAAGCAATATAAAAAGGATCAACCCGCAAACCTTACACAGCTACAACGGAAATTTCAGCATGCAGTGTCTGGGTTAATCATAACTAAGTCAAAACTATCATCATCGCATTAGGCTATCGGTATCCGTCGCTCGCGCCCTATAAGCATATCCCCTCTAGTATGTATCCCACGAGTTCATAGGTCTGGTATGTTTCATATAATACAAAAAAAAGTAATCCTACACCATTAAGGGTGATAAGTATTAATTCTAGCTTGAATACCTTAATTGACCTCATTTAAATAAAAATTAAAATATAAGATTAATAGTCGTTCGATCACCTCGTTCGAATGATAATACAAAGCTCGTTTGAACGAGATCCCAATGTCATTAGAATGAGAACAAGCAGTTTGTTCAAATTACTCAGATTTGTCATTCGAACGAGATTCACCTAGAACCCTTCTTCTTTCAGTGAAAATTTTCCATTGTTGAACTTAAATTCTCATTTCCATGTTTCTAAATATCCCCAAACTTCACTTCTTGGATGTATAACTTTTATCAATGGAAATACTAACAATTCTCTAAGGACTTTCTTTGATCCTAATTCAATCAAATTCCAAGAAAACTGAACATGTGATTTAATCCTACTTCAATCAAATTCCAGTTCAATCCATAAGATCAATAAAGGGTTTCTAATCCTCTAACATGAAATATCATAACCCTATCATTAATTTAACAAATTAGACTATAAATCATGTTGAATCATGCAATTTTCATAATACACTCAGAATATGGATTATAATCTAATTACCCAATTAACATAATTCTAGTAATTGACATATATTGTCTAATTCAGATTATTCTAATATTAGGTTAAAATGGATAATCATACTATAACATAACCTCAATTATAAAATTATATTAAATAAACTTTCCTCGAACAAATATATGAGATTCCAATCCAATTAGCCCAATTCTTTCTTCTCCAAGTCCACTTGCCTCTAATTTCTTCTTCTCCAAGTATTTCCCTCTCTCTAGACTCTCTTTAGACCTACAGTTTTCTCTCTAAAGTGTTAAGAATGAACAAATATAACCTAATCCTCTTTTTATTTTGTTAGCCACGAAATTAAGGTTAGGCCCCTTATTAACCTTGATCTATTAAGCTCAAAATCATCTTTAAATAGTCTAAAGTCTAGACCAAACCATATACTATAGGCCTAAAAACTCAACATTTTAAGCTGTAAAAACATGTTAGTTAACTTTCATCCTCTAAAAAAACCAAAAATGCTCCTCCTTCTCTCTAGAAAAGTTCTAGACAAACACAACTCCCATCCCCAACCACCACCCAGCTAATCATCCATGACTAAACTTAACCTAGGTATCTTAGTCACCCCAATCTACCATCCTATTACAGTAGATACTCCCAAATTGTCTGCTGGAGTGTCCACCATTACCTAACCTGCCTAACCTGGCACTATGCCCCCATTGAAGATGGCTCCACTGTTGATATAAAGGATACGGAAGAAGGACAAATTATTGGAGCCTATAACATAACTACTCCCAATGGAGACAAGTTGAAAGAAATGAATGAGGAGAAAATGGCATATGCTAAATTCATTCAAAACAGGGGTCTAACCCATGAAGACATCATGCACGCCAGGTATTCGCTGAAATCTCTTAGTGAATAGATAGAAAAAAGCACACACATGAAGGCGGCCTTAACTCTGAAGCAATTAGTGGAGGGGGAAAATAGTGGAAGCAAAGATGGAACAGATAATGAAGTTAAAGGGAACAAGGAAGAGTTGAAGCAACCAATCAAGTCTTGGAAGTCTGTTATCACAGAAAGGAATGACTCGAAGAATGATCCGAAATTTATTCTCAAATACCATATACCTACTATAGTTGATGATAGGATCCAAGTCAATCCCCCTATTTAAGTGGCTAAGCTTGGATACTCCCAGATGGAATGTGCGAGTGTGGGGTTTTTTGTAGGAAAAAATCTCCCTATTCCCTAGTTAGGAATATTGCCCATAGGATTTGAGATAAGTATGGTTTACACAGAGTTATAGCCAATGATCAATGACACTTCATAGTTATGTTTGACAATCAGGACAGTAGGGATGAGGTGGTGGAAAATGGACCTTGGCATTTTATTGGTAATGCCATTATCTTATAGAAATGGTATCCTAAATGCAACTTTTCTAAAGAAGCAATTGACAGAGTTCCTGTTTGGGTATTGTTCCATAATGTCCCTATGCAGTACTGGACTGAGGAGGGTCTTAGCTACATTGCTTCTGCAGTTGGGGTGCCTTTATATGCAGACTCTGTCACTGGAGATATGAGGAGAATAAGCTATGCCCGTATATGTATCGAAATTAAGCCCCAAAAGAATTACCCCACATCCATTGATTTAAAAATGGAAAATGGGGAATTTACTCAAATCAAGATTGAGTACCAAGCTATGCCCCACTCTTGTAGCCATTCTATAGTGTTTGGCCACACTATTACCAAGTGCACAAAGATTGAAAAGGGACTGAAAGGGGAAATCATCCCTCCTAAAATAACTATTGATTCCAATGATGGTTGGATACTAGTTGTAGGGAGGACTAAAGCTGACCAAAAGGATCCTTGCCTGCCCTTGTGTAATGGTGCTTCTGATCCTATATCCCCTACCAATCTGAACACCTCCTTGAACAAGGATGATACTGATTCTACCCCCACTACCAAGCCTAAATCCCCCATAACTACCTCCACTAACTCCTTTGATGCACTGATGAATGTGGACTGTGTTGACCACATTGATGATCTTACCCCTTTAACTTCTAGTATTGTTCTCAAAATCAAAGCAGTGGATGAACTCTCCAACAAAAATAAGACTGATGATTCTCCTAACTCCTCTAAAGGGAAGAAGAAGACGAAGGGGGTACCAAAAATCAAACCTCATGACCAAGATTGCTTCTTGGAACATTAGGGGTATGAACTCCCCTCACAAGTAGCAGGAAGTTAAAAAGTTAATTCATGACAATAATCTTAGCCTTATTTGTATCCTTGAATCAAAAGTTAGAAGTAACCATATTGCTAAGGTAGCTGCTTGCAGCTTTTAGAACTGGAACTATAGTCATAACTGCTCGGATAATGGGGGTGTGTCTAGAGTAATAGTAGGCTGCGACCCAAACATGTTTGATGTGGAACTTCTATCCTCCCATCACCAGACTATGTTTTGCAAGATCAAGTTTCTGGGGTCAAATAAAATCTTCTTTGCTACTTTTGTTTATGGCCTCAATCTTACTGCTGATAGAGCTCCTCTTTGGAACTTCCTTAGACAAAATCACAGTTACTCAGATAATAGACAATGTATTATTATGGGAGATTTCAACACTGTGAGGAATAATGATGATAAACATGGCAGGTTGGGGATTGATGTTAGGGTTGCTGCTGACTATAATAATTGCCTCAATGACATTATGATGGATGATATGTTATCAAATGGGCCGTGGTTCTCTTGGAGTAATAAGAGTGTGGGTGTGGAGAACACCCAAACTAGAATTGATAGAGTGATGCACAACTCCCAATGGAGTGTTACCTACCCTGATTCTAATGCTAATTACTTGTGCCCTGGGATTTCAGATCATTACCCCATTGTCATTATTTTCCTCAACCAGATCAACAAACCTAAGCCTTTTAAGTTCTTTGACTACTGGATGAAGCACACTGAATTTAAACCCACTCTTGAGACTTCTTGGAATGACGACTGCCTTTTATTTCCTATGGCCAATCTCTCCCACAAGCTTAGAAGACTTAAGCCCCACCTAAGAGCCCTTAACCACAAGTTTTACTCTAACATTTCGGAGATAGTTAGGATTACCAAAGGCAAATTGGACCTCATCCAAACTATCCTGGACAATAATGGTTCTAATGAGTTACTTAGACATAAGGAACATGAATGTGTTGTGCTGTACAACTCTCTTCGTGCTGCTGAAGAGGCCTACTACAGGCAAAAATCCAGAATCAACTGGCTGCAACTTGGAGACATGAATACCAATTTTCTCCATAACAAAGTCAAGGCCAACACTTCTAGAAGAAAGGTTTTATGTATTCAAAATGCTAGAGGTGATGTTATTGAAGGTGTAGAGGCAGTAAATGAAGAGGCCATTATGTTCTTTACCAATCTTCTTGGAAGGGAGCGGAGGAGAGCTAGAACCCCTCCTATGCTTATGAAGAGAAAATTAGATACTCCTCAGTCCCAGTCCCTTACTGCCCCTATTACTACTCTTGAGATTAAAAATGCGATGTATTCCATTACTTCCAATAAAGCTCCTAGGCCTGATGGTTATAGTGCTGGGTTCTTTAAGAAGAATTGGGACGTTGTGGGAGATGATGTGGTGGCTGCTGTGCACTAGTTCTTTAAATGTAGCTACATGCCTAGACAATGGAACAATAATTCTCTGGCCTTGATCCCCAAAATTTCCAACCCAAATATGGCTGATTTTAGACCTATAGCCTGCTGCAATACAATCTATAAATGAATTTCCAAGATCCTCACCCTTAGACTTAAACCTCTAATGCCTCTCCTCATTAACAATAAACAAGCTTCCTTTGTCCATGGGAGATCCATTAATGATAATATCCTTTTGCTTCAGGAGCTTATAAGAAATTACCATAGAGACTCTAGACCCCCTAAGTGCACTATTAAGATTGATATCATGAACGCTTATGACACCGTGGAGTGGGATTTCCTTCTGGATATTCTGGCCCAAATCAATATTCCTACCAGATTTATCTCTTGTATTAAAGCTTGTGTCTCTTCTGTTTGGTACTCAATCAGTTTGAATGGGTCCCTGAATGGATTCTTCGAAGGTAAAAGGGGGTTGAGGAAAGGGGATCCCCTCTCTCCCTTTTTATTCCTTATTGTTATGGAGGCCATGTCCTGTACTATTGATAAGCACACTAGTAGGGATGCCTTTACTTTCCACCCCAAATGTAAAGAAACCAACACTAATCACCTTTGTTTTGCTGATGACCTGGTGGTGTTTTGCAGTGGTGATATCAATTCTGTTGAGTGTATCAAGGAGGCTCTTGAGGAATTTGTTGATTTTAGTGGTCTTTATCCCAATCTCTCCAAGAGTAATTTCTACTTCTATGGAGTCAATGCTAATACTATCAATGCTATGTCCTCTGCCCTGAGAACTACCCATCAAAAACCTCATTTTAAGTACTTGGGAGTTGCCCTCATTTCTACCAGGCTCAAGCACCAGGATTGCACTGATCTTATTGACAAAATTACCAATAAGGTCAAGAGCTGGGCTTCCAGATTCCTTAGTTATGCTAGTAGATTGCAACTTGCTATCTCTGTCCTGTTCAGTACCCAAATCTATTGGGCATCCATTTTTATTTGGCCTAAGAGTGTGGTGAAGGCTATTGAACAATGCATTAGAGATTTCATTTGGACTGGGCCTGAGCTCAAACACAGTGGTGCTAAAGTGGCTTGGGAATAAGTGTGTAAGCCTAAAAAGGATGGGGGCTTGGGCATTAAAAGTCTGACTCATTGGAACAAAGCTGCTATTATGAAAAACCTATGGAATCTATTCAATAAAAAGGATAGTATGTGGGTCAAATGGTGCCATATTTATAAGATTAAAGGGAGAAGTATTTGGGCCATCAGCATCCCTCAAGAATCTTCTTGGAGCTGGAGGAAAATTCTTAATGGAGAGGATTGTAGGCCAATGATTAAAGCCACTATTGGAAATGAGAGGAACACCTTCATGTGGCATGACAATTGGAACCAATTGGGGCCTCTTCAACCTTTATATGGGTATAGACCCATTTATGATGCAGCAAGCAACTCTAAAGCTAAGGTCTCTGATTTCATTGATGGGCTCAATTGGAAATGGCCAGCAACCATCACGTGGGAGCTGAATGAAATCAAGAACTCTCCCCTTCCTACTATAAACCCCATTTTGATTGATAGTGTTAATTAGATTCCTCATAACTTAAGGAATTTCACTATTGCATCTGCTTATGATTCTATCTACCCTAGGGGGATTGGTACTCATTGGTATGGTCTGGTCTGGAACAAGGTCAACATACTCAAATGTTCTTTCATCCTTGGCTTACTCTAAAAAATGTCGTAGTGACCCTAGACAAACTCTTTGATTGGGGTATTTCTAACAATAAAATGTGTACTCTTTGTAACTTGGGGACTGAGACTATCAAGCACATCATGAATGAGTGCCCTTTTTCTAAACTTGTGTGGGAGGAGGTACTATTCTAGAATAAATCTTATAGAACATTGGATAGTTAGGATGTTAAGATCAGTAGGCTTATGGCAAGAGAGGAACAACATAATTCATAATAGGGGCTCTTCCACTTTTAACAAGGTGATTAGGAATATTGAGGAGATGGTGCAAGGCAAGACAAGCAGATGGAAAAAGGACATAAGATCCTACACCAACTGGATGACTTGTAATTTATGGCGTTTACCCAACTCCCTTTTGGATGATTAATTATTTTGGTTGTTTGGTCTCTAGATGCATGTATCTAGAGACTCCCTAGACTTGTGGCAGTTTTATATGGTTTCCTTTTAGTTCTAATTCATTTTTAATTACCAAAAAAACATTTTAAGGTGTAATAAGACATTCTACACATCCCTAAAGTCGCATGATTATTCCATCTACATAATTTGTAAGGACCAAGTTTCTAATTGAGTCTTAAGGTAGTTTTGAATTATTCTCAGAACAAAACACGTTCGAGTCATTAGTAGATTTTTATTGTCCAATCACTACGAGACTATGACTTGTCGAAGACTAATTGAAGATGCTGCAGCAAAGCTACAAGGAATTTATCATGCCAAAGTTTAATTGATGCGAATTTTCTCATCTCCAAAGTTTAATTTCATTTCCGAGATCACTCAGGTATGAACGCATAATGTTAATGAAACACGTAATTTTATTTTAGAAAAATAAGGATGTTATTTTTAAGAAAATATTTTTAAAATGTTTTATTTGTCTACACTTCGTTTTCCCCAGATATTGACGGATTATAGTTGGATAAGAGTTAGTTTTAAGTAAAACATTACTTTTAAAGATGGTTTAATTAAAACTCTAATCTGACGACTGGGTTCAAACGACACTTGATGTCGTTCGAACGAGACCTGATGTCGTTTGAATGACACACTGTCTCTCTCAAACGAGATCTGACATCGACTTAAAATAATTGTGAATAGGCGTGTCAAATTTTCTCAAAGTGTGTGTAGAACGAAAATATATTTCAAACAGTACGTGTTTCTATAATTGTTTTTCTAAGGTTTCAAAGTTTAAACACATCCTTAGAGTTTTACAAAGATCTGAGTTTTCAGTACCATATGTTTATGTGATCTTTGTTGCACCAAGTTGGTTTTGTTAAACACTTGAACATTGCTGGGTTTGCAGTGGAGAAGCATAGAGGGTTACTTTTGTGTTCAACGTTGTAGATGACTCAAGGCTGTATCGGTGGATACCGAGGCATTCGTGGAGGTGACTGTTGTGGACAAGCATTGTGGAAGAAGGTTACTTTTCTCATGGTCACTGTGAAGATTGGTAGAAGATTAGAGGAGCGTTAATTCTTGCAGGTGGACCGAGTCGTTGTATAAGACTACCGTCTGACTTTATAAAACCATTGTCATAGTAATTGTCTGGCCTGGGCCGTCCGAGGTTTTTTCCCGATGGGTTTTTTCTCATACATCGGCGTTGTGAGTATTGTTTTACTTTATTTTTCTTTCTTTAATCACTAGTTGCATGCTTAGGGTTAAATAAGATAAAATTGGGTTAAGTTAACTTGTGTCACAATTTGGTGTGGTTTGATAAAATTGAAAAGAGTTTTTAAAAAAAAAACAAATTGGTTTGTATTCATCCTTAACTTAACTCCGCTCAAGCAAAAGGTTTTTTGTTGAAAGATATATACGGGGACCTAAAAATCGGTATTAGAGATAGAAATACATTTTTATTGTGTTTGATACCTTTTTGCTTTTAAGGATGAATTTTGGAGGTTATGATAGTTTTCGCACTCCTGTTTTTTATGGAACTAATTATGCTTATTGGAAAATGCAAATGAGAAGTGCCTTAAAATCTATGGATGAGCGTGTTTGTTTAGCGGTTGAAAAAGGTTGGACACCACCTATCACACGAGAGGGTGGGATCTCTAGTTTCAAACCCCTTGAGTTATGGACTGAGACTGAACATAGGCTTGCACTGTATAACTCTAAAGGTCTGCATATTATTTCCTCATGTCACACCTGAAGAGTATAATCGTATCATGAGTTATGAAACTTCGAAAGAAGCTTAGGATACACGTGTATTCACTCACGAGGGCACGAGCACGGTTAGGGTGTCTAAGTTCAAAAATCTTACTACACTATTTGAGACGATTAAGATGTTAGAGAGTGAGATGCGTGATTTGTTTTACACTAGGTTGTCCACTATTGTTAGTGCGGTGTTTAACCTAGGTGAGAAAATTCTCAAAAGCTGAGTAATTAAGAAAATTTTGAGATCGTTGTCGAGTAGGTTTGATGCGAAAGTGACCATTATGAATTCCCTTGGTATGCTTAACTCGTCAAAACTGGAAGAGATCATAGGGGACCTACAAACCTATGAACTCGATATGTTTACCTGCAAGCAAGTGCCAACGAAATAAAGGGAATTTCTTTGAAAGCCCTGATGGAGGAAACTAAAGTTTCGAATGACGATTCTGATTCTGACTTTGAGTATGTCTTCTTGTCGGCAAGAAAGTTCAAGAAGTTTCTTCAAATTCAAAAGCAATCGAAAGATTCCAAAGGTCGTGTTCCACTAGACTTAAGAAAGAGGTCAAGGGAGACTCCACCCCTAAGGATAATAGTGAGAAACCTAAGAGAGATGAGTCTAATAGGTGTTTCGGGTGTGAGGGGTATGGTCACAAAAAAGTTGAGTGCCCCACTAGACTTAAGAAAGAAGGAAAGAAACCGATAGCATACAATTCCACCTTAAGTGATAGTGAACCGAAAGATGGAGAGAGTCTCCCATTGAGCGTAACTTTATTGTGTTTATGGCATGTCATGTGAGCGACAACGATTTATCTTCCCCCGAGGATACTCATGTACATGACACTTCCGAGGCTACTGCGAGTGCTTCCCGGGAGCTTGAGGGTGATGAGAGAGAGGATGAGGAGATCGACGTAGGAGAGTTACAAGTTGCATTTCGAGAGTTGTTTGAGGACATGGAGAAGGTAAAAAAGGCTAACTCAAAATTTCAAGCTAAGTTGAAAGAGTGTGCCGTAAAAAATAATGATGCGTTAATTGAGGATCTTAGGGCATGGGAGAATAAGTTTAGGGAGAAACTATAGTACATCGAGAAAGAAAGAGATAACCTTAAATATTTGATGGAGGCTTTGAAAAAAGAGTTGCTAGATTTTGAGGAGTCTAGGCGTCTACTTGAGTCTAGGTTTAAGGAGTTGGAGGAAAGTTTGAGAGACTCGTGTAGACGTAAGTTTGACTTGGAGTTTAGGTCAGAGAAATTGGATAGGATGTTAGGCACCATCCATGTCAAGAAAGATAGGTTTGGTATAGTCTACGATGAGAGAGTTCCCATTCCCAAAGCCAATACCAATTGATTAGGCATAAATTCTTCGCATTTATCCCCTTAATTTCGGTATTTTTATGATCCCGTGCGGTGTAAATAGCTTGAATTTATCTCATATCTATGATACTAACCCTTTTTGGCAAGTATTTCCTATTTTGTGTATCTCTTATGTGTTTTACAGATATTTCATGCAAGAAAGATGGAAAAGAGAACTCAAAATAGCGAAAGAAACCAAGAATCAGGGATTTGAAGGGCATTTTCGTAATTTTTTAGCCTTAATCCGGAGGTGGGGACAATTGGAAAGTTGAAGATCTTTCAATTACAAGAACACTGGAAAAAACAGCACCTCAATCCGAGTTACGGTGAAGAAGTTATGCCCATTTGAAGTTGAGAAGAAATCCAAGAAAGAAGCTGTCAGACCCGAACCGAACCGAAGCTAAGAAAAAAGAACCGGTCCGCCCATTAGTCACGCTCCAGATCCGTTACAAAATTAGGCACGCTTTCTAAGTGTGACAAATTGGCAGATACGGAATTTTTATTTAGGTTTTTACGGTCTAGTCCTTGGACTAACAATTTTAGACAAAAAAATCGGTGAACCAAATTTTAAACGATTAGGTCCAACATATAAATACCCCCAATTTAAAAAAATCATAAACCTAATCGGCTATTGGAGTTTTCTCAGCAACTAACGACTATTCTCCAAAATCGAAAATAACATCAATCTTATGCTTTGATCGTCTGTCCTATAATCGATTACAGTGTTTTTATTCGATTCTACCTGTATCACTTGGCTCTATCATTTGTAAGTTTATCTTTATCAGCAGTTGATTTTTCTATTTTCGATCGATTACAATAAGTATATGTCCTTTGTTTTAATTCAAGAGACTCGTTGTAATATTCATTCATGTGATTGAATAGCTTTTTATACGTTATATATGTATATGTTTTTAATTTGTGTTTTTTATGCATTTATGTTTGGATTCTTAATAAATAAGTTATATTTATAAATATTTGTAATTGTTAGTTGAATGTGCTGAATGAGTATTATTGATGTTTCATTCTAATTTTAAGAGTCCTTGATTTAGATTTGGTATTGAATCACTTATTGATATAGGTCCGCGCCAGCGGAAATAACCAGTTCGATATCAGTTTTCAAAGTACACGCAGTGTTTATAAAGTACATGTGATTGATTATTTGATAATATGTGTGTGGTTTATTGCTTCATGTATAGGTTTTTAAAAAGTGCCTGTAAGTTTATATTAATTATAAATAAATATTTTGATATTTCATGCATTAAATTATTGCACACATTTTTAGAATTGTTGACCTTGAAGTAAATGTTTTTCGTCTCTGTTTTACTGCAGGACATTATGGTAAGTAGTGTAATAGCAAGGTGTTGTTATTTGGATAATATGGCTTGTATTGAAATATTTGAAGATAGCTCATTAGATTTCATATGCAATGAGTTGTGTATTAGGTTTACTAATTTGAGAAGTGGGAGTTTTTCATTGAGGTATTCATTTGGTGATGAATGTCGGTTCATGTTGGTTTGTGACAACGATGTTTGTTGTATGTTGCGGTCCCAATTGATCGTGAAAGCAAATTTCATTTGGATATATGTCATTGATTCATTACCATTTCCATGTAATACATGTCGTGAACGGGTTGACTGCTCTAATCGAATTTTTAAAGGGGTTGACTGCAGTAATACAAGGTCTGAGAGGGTTGACAGTGGTGATACAAATACACAGAGGTTAGAGTCTTTATCATCAGGCACTAAAAATGATTTTAAGAGTTGCATTGAAAATGACTTTTATCTTGGAGGTGTGGAGTCAAGTAAGTCGAAAGTCTATCTTTCGAATGATTGGAAGACTTATATAAGTCATGAGCAGCAGTGTTTTGAAGGAGGTGTAGTGGAATTTCGGGATAAATTACGAAAGTATGCCATTGAGGTTGGGTTCAAGTATGTGTATTTGAAGAATGATAAAACTCGAGTGACGGCTGAATGCTCTAAAAAAACTACTGAGAATTGCATGTGGAGAATTCATGCTTCATTATCTACAATAAATGGATACTTTTACATACGTTCAATGAATAATGAGCATACATGTAGAGGTGTCTTTGGTAGTCCGTCAGCCAAAATGATAGCCTCCAAGTTGGTTTCAACATTGGTAGCTGATGATCTTAGAGATAACCCGCTATTGAGACCAATTGATGTAGTTAGAGATATGAAGAAGAATTATGGTCTTGATATAACTTATCAACATGCATGGCGTGCGAAAGAGATGGCTGCTGTTGATATACATGGTGATGAAAAGGTTTCTTATGCATTAATGAATAATTATCGTGACCTTCTATTGCACTATAATCCTGGGTCGCATTGCATCCTTGATGTGGAACATGAGAGTAAAAAATTCAAGAGAATATTTGTAATGTTTAGAGGATGTATTTATGGATTTCAATACTGCAGACCTGTTTTATTTCTTAATGGTGCCTTTTTGAAGAGCCGTTACCGTGGAACAATACTATCAGCTACTGCAAGGAATGGGAACAATGGTAAATGAATTTTAAATATTTTATTTTGTGTATTGCATTGAAATTTTGTTTGTTCCATTCCATAACATCAAAATACAAGCATAAAAATATAAAATACCTTTGAAGGTCTTTGTTTTAGTTCACGTGTACTTTTCATTTTTCTGCGTGTATTTTCATGATATGTCTTATTATGTGTAATACAAAGTAAAGTACACACATAGTGCATGTAAAGTACACGTGAATGTTTTTGTTAATGTCATGTGTACTTTTCATTTTTATGCGTGTACTTTGATGATGATGACTTTATGTGTAGTAATAAGTAAAGTACACGCATTTTACATGTCAAGTACACGTGAATGTTTTTCTTAATTTCACGTGTACTTTTCATTTTTATGCGTGTACTTTGATGATGATGTTATGTTGAATACAAACTAAAGTACACGCATTTTACATGTCAAGTACACGTGAATGTTTTTCTTTATTTCACGTGTACTTTTCATTTTTATGCGTGTACTTTGATGATAGGTGTTGTTATTTAGAAATAATAAAGCAAAGTAAATGTTAAAAATATAAAGTACCTTTGAATGTTTTTGTTTAGTTCACCTGTACTTTACATTTTTATGCGTGTATGTTGATGTTAGTCTTGTTAATACTAAAGCCAATCAAAAGATTGGAAAGTAAACGTGCATTTTATCATGTGTACGGTACATTTTTATGCTTTGTCTTGTTATTTACAAACAATTTAAATTAAACACAATATATTTCCCATGTGTTTTAGGGTCTGCGCCAGCAGCATCAATATACAAAGTGTTGTACATGGATATGTTATTTATTTTAATTTAAATATATTTTTATATTTCAGGACTTTTTTCTGTTGCATATGCTGTTGTTGATTCCGAAACCGAAGATAACTGGATGTGGTTTCTAGTCAATTTGCATAGTGCAGTAGTTGAGCAATATCGAAACATAACATTTATATCAGATCGAAACAATGGATTACTTGAAGCTGTTTCGAGGGCCTTCCCGTTGTCTGCACATTCCTACTGTATACATCATTTACAAGGGAATATAAAAAAGAAAATTTGTGGGAATTGTGCTGGATTTCGAAAGAAAATTGTTAAAGATTTTTTGTCTTGTGCATATGCTGTCTCAGTAGATGTATTTCACAAGAATATTGAAGCATTGAAGAAGGAAGGAGGAGTTGCTATTGCCGATTTCATTGATAGTTTGCCTCCCGAGAATTGGTCCTATGCATATTTCCCTGGTAAACGGTATGGTGACATGGCATCTAGTGTTGCGGAGTCATTCAATTCATTGATATTGGAGGAAAGGCATTTACCAGTAATGAATATGCTTGATAAATTGAGAGTGAAGATTATGAATTTCAATGCAAACAAACTTGTTGAGTCTGACACTTGGACAAATGAGCTATGTCCTTTTTTTCAAAAGTTACTGAATGAAAATTGGAATAAAAGCCGACATTGGACTATTAGTCGCTCAAGTCAAAATGTATTTGAAGTTCATTCAGAAGTACGAGCAACAGTTGACTTAGGAGAAAGGACTTGTTCTTGTAAGAGTTGGCAGATTAGATGTTTTCCATGTTCTCATGCTGTTTGTGTTGTGCGGAGGAAAGGGACCAGTATTTATGATTATATTGAGGAGTACTATAAGGTATCTTTCTACAGAAAATCATACTCGATACCTATAGTTCCTCTTCCTGATTTGATTTCCTTAAATATTCCTATTCCTGAAAATCCATCTATCCTTCCACCAATGACTAAGAGACCGACAGGCAGGCCAAGAAATAAGAGAATAAAGTCTTCTGGTGAGATCACAGTAAGGGAAGTTACTTGCTCGAGGTGTAGTAAAACGGGTCATTACAGGTCTACTTGTAAGGAACCCATTTGACTATTTTTAAAATTGTTGAATTCATTCATTTTAACCATTTGATTGAATAAATTAATTAATAAACCATTTGTTTCACATAAATGAATGTAATTTATTTTTAAGTCTCATTCTTTAGTTTTTTTTGTGTGTTGTTGTACACATATTTTTCATAAAATATACATGATCATTATTCCTTGTGTTCACGTGTACTTTACCTTTGTATACGCATGTTATGTACAGTACACGCGCATTTAGCAGTTGTGGATGGTTACAACTGCATTTCGAGAAAAACGTGGACTGCTATATGGGGTGTGATTGTATTATTGTTCAGAGGCATTTTAGTTTCCACATTCATTGAATAGGACTAACAACAACAAATGATATATCTAGGATCGGAGGCAAGATGATGATCAAAACTGGGACTAAATGCCAAAGTCCCCAAGAAATTTTATCAATGCGTGTCCTTGATTAAATATACGTATACTTTATTAAGTACAAGTATATAAATAAAGTACACACATTTAAAAATGGATTTGGTCGGTTCAATATGCGTGTACTTTATAAAAGCATGTGTGTACTTTACTTAATGTACATGCATGAAGTACACGCATAATATAAATATAATGTGCGTGTACTTGATGAAATGTGCGTGTACTTTATGAAGTACATGCATTGATAATTAAAGTACACGCATTTAAATATAATTGTACATGCATGTTTTAGAAAACTACACGCATATTGATATGACAAAAATCTAATTCAATATACGTGTATTTTATGTATTCTGCATGTAATTTTATCAAGTAGACGTATATAAATGCATGTACTATTTCGAAAATGGTTTTTGACATTACAATCTGCTTGTACTTTATAAAAGATAGTTGGGTCACTCATATTCTTAAACTCCTATGGGTATTATGGTCCGCGCCAGCGTCATTATTATACAAGTATTTCAATCTGCTTGTACTTTATAGACTATGCATGTACTTTATAAAGTACACGTGTAATATATAGAGTACACGCATTTATATAATGTCTTGAGTACACGCATTATTATATCAGCATTTCAATAGGCGTGTACTTTATAGACTATGCGTGTACTTTATATTGTACACGTGTAGTATATAGAGTACACGCATTTATATAAATTTTTTTGATGAAATGTTATTAATGTTAAAATTTTTAACAAAACACGTGATCATGTTTATAAGGGTTCACGTGTACTTTACTATATTGGGTGTATGACATAACTCAGAACACATTTATGAAAGAAATAAAATTTTTATTAAAAACAAAAAAATAAAGTACAATTTTTCAAATAAAGAAAACTGAAAAAACTAAATAGGGCTTCTAGTAGGGATGTTTGTCAAAGGCATCCAGGGTGTCAGGGAGAGAGTCAATGAAATTCGACCAGTGTCGAATTTCTTCTTCTATGACAGCTACAAGGCCTTCATGGAGATCCTTCTTCTCCTTCAGCTTTGCGATTTTCAGGGGAACTTCTTGTGTATAGAAAGACATGAGTTCTTCATGTGTTTGAGGAGGGTCCTCATCCACATCAAATAAATCTATGGGATTGGGTGGAAGTCCAGAATAGCCTTCCCTCACATATGTTTGAAACTGCTCAAAGGCAGTTTCATATAAGGAAATATTTTCCTCAATTTGCCTTATTTTTTTTTATTTCTTTCATCTCTCTCAAGAGTTTCTCGCAAGTTTTCTGCTGGAATAGCCATTATGTAATCTTTACCCTAGATGTAATGGTTAAGAAAGGAACAAATATTATTCTTTTATAGGAAAAGTGAAAGTTATTTATTTCTTGACCAGAAGTAGTTGGGAAGTGAGTAGTTGAGCTTAATAAATTAATTTTGGTTATTGTGTCCTTAATGAATTCTTCAAAGTAGTTTTCAATTAAAATAATAAATAATTATTATATTAACCACTGCGTGTACTTTAGTGAAAATGCGTGTACTTTGGATAATTAATTGTACTTAGTAATTATGACTTGTATTTTTCGTGAAAACTAATTTTACATTGTTTCATAACAATCAGATGCATTGTTTGTCTAAACCTTACGTGGATTGTGGTCCGCGCCAGCGGGAAAAAACCATTTTGGTGTAATAAATATTGTAAACAATAACCAATATAACACAAAACAAATTACAAATATATGTTTTGAATTTGAATCACAATTTATAGATGTTTTTTCCCATTTCGGGGGAAGAAATATTTTGACAGAAGAATTTCCCTGAGTACATATGCTCTTTGTTTTAGCATGTCAGGGTCTTGAAAGAATTTTTGCATTTCTTTGTTTCTGCTTATTTGCTCAATATAGTACATGCAGAACACCCCACAGTCAACCCTGAAATTACAATAAAACAAATATAAAAATTAGAATGATGTGATGAATTTTTTTGAAAGGATACAAATTAGTAATTTTTAGAAATGAAGTTTTTCTTACCCATTATATTGTTTAGGGCATTCGTGATCTCTTATTAGTTCAAATTTGAGATCACTTTGCAACAAGAAATCTACAGTCCTTCTTTTTTGCTCTGTCAATGGATCATCATCCATTGTAAACTCATTTGGGGTGCCTTCCTCAAATTTCCTCTGAATTTTGTAACCATTGTTTTTCAATGTTTCTGCTTCAGTCTTCAATTCAGACAGTGATTTTTGGAAGACAGAAAACTGTTAAGAAGACAAATATTTAGTGTATACAAATAAAAGAGTATATGAAGATGAAAGAGTGAAAAGCACACGCATAATATAAAAGTACACGCATATTTTATTTTTTCATATCACGTGTATTTTAAAATATGATGCGTGTACTTTGCCTAATGTGTTAAAAGTACACGCATAATATTAAAGTACACGCATATTTTATTTTAAAATATCACGTGTATTTTATTATATGATGCGTGTACTTTGCCTAATGAGTTAAAAGTACACGCATAATATTGAAGTACACGTAACTTGTATTGGTTCATTTCACGTGTATTTTAAAATATGATGCGTGTACTTTGATAATCTAGGTAATTATGTACAACTAATACAAAGTACACGCATTATATAATGCACGTGTACAAGTGTATAATATAAGTACAAGTAACATTACTAATTAAGTTTAGGCACTAACCAATTTTTTTGCATCATCGAAGAATGTTGTGTTCTTTTCCGTGTCATTCGGTCGGAGGGGATCCATGTGGACCACTTTATTTTCTTTAGTGTATATCACAAATAATGTGAAATGTCCTATACTATGTCTAAGTACAATGAACAAATTATTACAACTGCCTAATTATTCAAATAAATCCTTGTATAATTCCCCCTTCTTATTGACTCCGTTTGTTCTACAAGCTTCTATCTGAATAAAAATTATAGACAAGTGTTAATAAAAAAAACTGAAATTTTGTTTATCAAAACTTTCGTTTTATTTGTACTTACCCAACAATAATCAGAAAAAGTGTGTGAGTAGGAGAGCCCTTCCTCTGACAATTTTAATCTCAATACTTCGCAAAAGGCAAGTATTATCTGTTTCACACAATATAAAATGGTGAGGAAATAATAATGTGAAATTTAATGGATGTCTAATATTTGGACTACATACTTGGCTTGAAATTTCTTGATTTTTGAGGACTTCAAGTAAATCTTCCCATGGGACATACGAAACCATCCCTTGGAAAATAAACTCCCTGCATTTTATATAATCAATAAAACATTAGTATAATAATAATAACCTTATTCTTTTACACCAAAAAAAATATAAATTAGCGAAGTGATAAATCATAAAACAATAAACTTTACCCTGGCTCAGCAATTTTCATAAACTCTTCAATATTTTTCTTCGAAGCTTCATCGAGATATCTATATGCTTCGATTGCTTCAAGCTTGACGCGAGTTTCCTTCATTTTTTCAGCTATTGTTGTAGGGCCTTTTCTAAGCTTTGACTCTTTTAGTTTCTTAATTGGTTCAAGCTTTTCTGTTTCGCCGTCAGCTTTTCTTTTCTTCTGACCTCTAGTAAGAGGTCCTTTGCTTTTGGATATTTTGGGGCTGCCCTCAACTTTCTTTGAGGCTAATTCAATCTTTAAACTCGAAATTTCGTCAAGGAGTTGTTTATTAATCTTTTCCTGATATATTTAACAAGGAATGTTGGATTGTTAGCATTTTTTGAAACAATGATTGATTTTCTCTTACGTGTATTTTATATAATACACGCGTGTATTATATAAAAGTGCGTGTATTTTATAAAGTACACGCGTGTATTATAAAATACGTGTAGTTTATAAAATTTATAATATACATAAAATTTATAATAAAATTAAGAAAGTGTAGCGTGTAATAAATATCTATTGTATTTTATAGATACCTGGTCAGTTTTTTTCAATTCTGATTCTTCAAGCGTTTTCTTCAACTCCGAAATTTCGTCATTAAGGATTTTATTATTGTTTTCCTGTAATATAAAAAAATGTTACATTTTAAACAATGCATTATTTTTAATAAAATAATGCATGTACTCTTCATTATATCTAATATCAAATATTATGAAATAAAACTGCATGTACTTTGAGAAAACTGCGTGTACTTTGAGAAAACTGCGTGTACTTTGAGAATACTGCGTGTATTTTAAACGTGTACTTTAGGAAAACTGCGTGTACTCTGCATTCAAAAGTACCTGTTGAGTTCTTTTCCACTCTGACTCCTCAAGATTCTGCCTCAAAGTCATCTTTTCTAAGTCAGCATCTTTCCATTGTTGCAATGTATCATCATACTTTCTTTTTAGATCTTCATTAGTCAGAGACAGATATCCATTCTTTTGTTCCAAAATTCGTGTTGATTCTGCCTGTTTTTTTAAATGATTCATCCAATTCTTTAATTCTATCTGAGTCACTCATTGTGACTTGATCAATCTTTTCTTTTAAAGAATTGTTTAACTCAACTAGTTGGGCATTTTCTACCTCCAACTTATTTAATAACTCTTTTTCCTTCAAAAGGTTGGAATTCTCCACATTTAAGTTCTTCACTTCCTCATGGGCTTCCAAAAGTGAATCGTGATCTACCTGCAACTGTACATTCAAAATGGCACTCTCCACCTCCAAAGAGGTCACCTTCTCAAGTGCAACATTAATGTCTTCAGCTGCTTTAGATAGTTGGTTATTTTTTTCCAACAATTCCCTTTTCAAAACAACAATTTGTTCCTCTAAATTAACCTTTGGTTGATCTTTTCCCTTCTTTTTCTTTGGAGTCACAATGTTTTTAAGGGGAATATTCCAACCATGTGAAAACTCATTGTCATCAATATCTTTAGCAACATTGTTTGATGATGAATCAGCATGTATAGGACTTTCTGTAGATATGTTCAAAGAGTAACTTGGCCCTTCAAACTGAGATTCCTTTTGTACAGGACAGTCCTTAGAAGCTGGTTTACTTGTAGCCTGCTTCAAAGTTGCTGTTGCGATGTCATTCTTCACAAACCATTGTTTCAAAGACGACAACTTCCACTTCAGGAATTTTGGAGTATTTTCTTTATATTCTTCAATAGGAGAAATGATTTCAAATTTCTCACATGCCCAATACTGAGATCATACACAAAACAAAATGAATTTAATACGTGTACTTGACAGAAGATATAACAAGAGTATTTTGAGAGTACACTGGTTATATTTACAAAACATAGTACACGTGTACTTTGTAAAATACAAGTGTCCTTTCACATGATATAAGACGTGTATTTTCAAAATACAATTGATATTCAACGTGTATTTTCAAAATAAACGTGATATAAGACGTGTATTTTCAAAATACACGTTAAATATCAATTGTATTTTGAAAGAACAAGAGAAAATATCACATGTATTTTGAAAATACACGTAATATTTTCAAAGTACAGGTAAGTATTGGTGTGTAAATTTTAAAATATCAGGAATATCAAGTGTATTTTAAAAATACACGTGAAAATAAACGTGTAGTTTCAAAATACACGTGAATTTTTCACGTGTATTTTGAAACTACATGTGAAAATAAACGTGTACTTTCAAAATACATGTGAATTTTTCACGTGTATTTTGAAAGTACACGTTTATTTTCAAGTGTATTTTGAAAGTACACGTTTATTTTCACGTGTATTTTCAAAATACAAGTGAAAAATTCACGTGTATTTTGAAACTACACGTGAGTATTGCTATGTAAATTTTGAAATATCAAAATGTTTTTTTGCTCACCAGTAGGAAAATGACACATCCAGTAACTGTGCTAGGTTTTGAACTTGCTGATTTGTCAAGTGAATGTATAAGAAACTCTTGCACAGCAGATGCCCAATCATATTTATTCATTTCCTCAATATTTTCAATGTATTTCATCCAAAATTCTCCAAGGGTGAAGTTTGAGTTGGAGAAAAATAATGTGTTCAAGAAGTGGAGACACACAATTTTAACAAAATCAGCAATTCCTTCATCTGTCTCCAATTCAACTGATTTTTTCAAACCATTCAAAATTTCGAACTTTCCTATTCTTTTTGAGAAGTATCGTGCTTGTAATCCAGATTTTTGAGCAGTATTCGATCGCTTTTTCAGTTCTATTGATATTAAACCCTTGGCCAGGGGTATGCCAAATATTTCACTTATATCTATTGGCATTATTGGAATACTACTCTTCATACGGAAACTTTTGGTTTCTGTATTGTACAACTCGATAATTGACAAAATATTTTTATCCGTCTTCTTGTGGTCCACTTCTACTACTTTCTCACTGTAGTAGGCATTGAAAAGCTCCCAAAATGGAGTCTTCTTAAGAAGTTCAATATGGCTATTGTTTATTTTATCTTTAATCTGATGAAAATCATGGAGAAAGCTAACAATATTTGACCGATATTGGTCATTCTTCTTTGCAGGACGTTTAGCTTTCAATGCCACCCTAGAACTGGAACTGGATGAAGAACTATCATTAGAACTGCTCTTTTTTTGTTTCTTTCCTCTTCTTGCCTTCATCTTCATCCCCATTATATTGATCTATAAACAAAATTTAAATTACTAACCTATAATGATATGTACAAAAAATAAATAAATGCGAATTAGAATAAAACATAGACTAAAACAATAAAATACAAGCGTATTTAACAAAAGTACATGCAATATTCTCACAAACAATTTATACAAGTCTCATCAAAATACATGCTAAAGGCGATAATATATATCGTCAGTTTCATGGTAATACCTAACAGAGGTTGTTCGACAAGTCAAAAACCAATATTCTCTACTCCTAACATATTCAGTAAAGAAGTGATACAATAGCTGAATGTTAAAAGCTCCAACATTATCAAAACCCCTTAAGCAATACTGCTCAATTCGTTTAGCTAAATCCTTCGCTTTGGATTCAGTTACTTGAAGCTGTTGCACATCAAAAGTGCAGTAAATGTCTTCATAGTAGTAGTAGAAACCAAGTAACCTTTTAGCTCTATCATTGATGCGAAGGAGAAACTGAATTTCGTCATCATTAGTACTATTCACTGTCAATGTGAAAGGTTTTTTATTGTTAAGATCTTCGAACGTGCAAGCAGCAGTTTTGTAGATGAACATGCTTGATCATACGATTCCTAAACAATAACACAACAATACAAAATAGTACACTCATAATACACATTAGTACATGGACATTGAATTGAACAAATTGAATTTCAATGTGCGTGTAATTTCTGAATTTTTTGCGTGTACTTTCAACAAAATACAAGCAAAAAATGAAAAAAGTACACGCAATAAAACTAATTATTACCTAATAACATGTCATTCAAATGCAGCTGGCTATTGGACAAAAAACACTTCCAATATTAACAAAATACTAATACTTCTTAAAAACTCATGGAATATCATTCAAATGCCGCTGGCGCGGACCAAAATAACATAGGATTGATCAAATATGGATTTGAAATTAATATTTTATAGAGTACACGTATAAAACATAAAAGTACACGCATAATGAATTGAGAAATACAATTTCAATGTGCGTGTACTCTGTGTATTCTGCGTGTACTTTGGAAAAGTACACGCAAAATACACATAGTACACGCAACACAGGGCTTGTAGATGTACATATTCTATAGAGTACACGTATAAAACATAAAAGTAAACGCATAATGAATTGAGAAATTCATTTTCAATGTGCATGTACTCTATTTATTTTGCGTGTACTTTTGAAAAGTACACGCAAAATACACATAGTACACGCAACACAGGGCTTGTAGATGTACATATTCCAATCATGTATATATTATCCTAGTCCTTGATAAATCCTCGATAAATGATGTATACAGGAGGAAAAGTACAATGATGAAATACATATATCTAACATGGAAAAAGTGTGTTTTGGAATTAAAATGAGGGAAACAAATATATAATGAATGTGTTCTCATATGTATAAATTTGTAGACATAATGAAATACATATCATGAAAAAGAAGAATGTGATTTCATCAGTCAATATGTCTACAAATTTATACATATGAGAACACAAAATACACAAGGACAGAAAGGTGATAATAGAATTTATACATACTTGTTAGTGCTGTTTGGAAGAATTTGATTTGGAATGTAAAATGTAGAACTTCAACGATTAAGGTTTGAAAGAAGAGAGTTAGGGTTTTGATTGAAGAGAGTTAGGGTTTTGATCGAGGAGAGTTAGGGTTTTGATCGAACAGAGTTTCTAGAGCTTCGATCAGGAGTATTTATATGTTGTTCTTGACCAAAATTTGATTGAGAAATAAATTCGTTTTGGGGTTTTGATCGAAGAGATGGTACGATTAAGGTTTTGATTCAAGAGATAATACAGTGTTTTTGGCGCTTCGATTTCTGAATAGTGCGTGCTTGTTTTAATTTCGGGGTATTTATATGTTAGACATAATCGTTTAAAATTAGTTGGGCCGGGTTTTTTTTGTCCAAAATTGCTAGTCCAAGGACTAGACCGTTAAAGCCCCATTTTTATTTTGTGCTTATCATTTAGCCAAAAGAGTTTTATGTTTTGGGGACTCTTCTAAACGACTTCTAGCCTATATATTTAGTCATTAGGACCCTTTTTATGGAGATTTCATTGATGTAAAAGCTCCATAACAAGTAGAAACATCTAGGAGAAAGATTCACATATTTTGCACCATTAATTCAAGAGCTTTTCCAGTTTTTCTTCAATCTTTGATTTCTTCTTACATGTTCTTATTCTTCAATCGTGGTAACTTTAATTTCCAGCACTTTTATTATTATTCACCATGTTAGGCTAGGTTTTTAAAGGTTGGGATGCATGAACCCAGCTTGATGTGTTAGTGCGTGAGTATAAAATTAATCCGCTGAATTTAGTGATTGATTATCATCGTATTGCGTAGTTACACAACAATTGTAGATCTTTATATCTCGTTTGCCTCTGGGTACTCGTGATGATTTAGAGTGCAATTCGAGTGCTACTATCGCGATACTGATTTACTCATCCTCAGATTAAGTATGACGCGGGCTTGAACCTCGTATACGTAATGCTTGGGAGTACTAAATTTCGGGTCAAATTAATCAGTTAAATTTACGATTAGTTTTATACCATCAATACACTAGGGTTGGGGGATTGTGTCTCTACCTTAATTTTTCCAATTAGTTTTAGTTAACTTCTTTATTTTTCCCTTTTTCCTTTCTCACTCAATCATCATCTTTTACACTTTATTTTTTGAAATAATAAATCAATTAAAATCTATCAAACATTCCATGTGGATTCGATACCCAGACTCGCCACTATACTCCGCAAGAGTGTAGTTAAAGTTTAGTTTTTTTTTGTATTGTGGTTGGAAGACGATACCAACGACTAGCGTATTTACACGGACGCTCGGTTTTCAACACGATCAAAATGGCGCCGTTGTCGGGGAGTGTTTGTAACACCCCGCCTAATTAAATATCGGGTGGCCAGTCCCATACCAAATTAAAACAGAATATACAGTTGGCTCATTCTTAGCATCACTGTCGAAAACATTTACAACTCACCCAATACTCAATTAAGCTGGTGTTAAAAACTTTCCAAATTTTAATTTAACAAAATCCATTTCCAGTTTAAGAATAACACAACATATTTTATTCTACAACACTGATAACCCAATAAATAACACAAAAGAATTTAAATGCAATTGGAATAAACATTCCCAAATAATATAAATCCATTACAATAATCCCAACAATGTCAAATGTATTAAAAAGACACGAATACAATAGTATTTAATCCCGATAGAAAAAGATAACTGAATCCTTTGGGCGACATGCCCTGACTAAGAATACTGTGAATCAAAAAGATGATAGGCGTTTAAGCAAAACTCCATAGCTCCATAGCCTGTCATAATCCGCTAAGGTTGGCGTCCCTGTTGCTGGACACCTGATATAGAAGATACAATAGAAAAGAAAATATGCAAGGAAACGGGTCAGAGCCCGATTGTGAAAATGATTTTTAAAACAGCAAGTATTTAACAAGTGCAATAAATCTTTTATTATGTACATGTTAGACCCAACTCTCACTTGCCATTCCCACCTCTCAACTAGAGTGCACACTTAACGTTTCCTATTAACCTCCTAGTTAATGGTTCCTCTTTTCTAGTCTCCATATTATAATTCCATTCCCATATCATAACCCCGTATGTCCCATACCATACGTTATATAATCATTCTTATACAATTTTCATTTATATGAATCGTTGCTCATTAACATGAATCATTTCTCATTAATATGAATTAAGCTTTTCAATTCTATAAGAATAAACATTCATTAACTTAATTCCATTATTTTCTCAATTCGCCGTTATCTACAATTATCACACAGTAGATGACTTAATCAAAATATAACCATTCAATCATTTAATTCATTATATATATATTCATATATAATACGGCACCCCTAGTCACAGCTGCGGTGCAATGCATTACTCTGCTATCATGTCCCAATATCGCTTGTCGCCGAATAAGGGACTAAAGGTTCGTTAAGATTCCTCGAACCACAAACAACAACACAATCATTGGAGGCGAACATAGTTCTCATACCCATGGGTCACGCACATACCTACTTACCTATAGTCAGCGGACTTATCAACTCCCCGATAAGTCTTTCATAGACCTATGTTCTCGAGCGACAAATCAAAGATCCCATGGATTCATCAGGATATGACTGCCCTCACACGCAAACCTCCCACCGATAGCAAGTAAGCTAGGTATGTCATACACATAGATTATCAATCAATCAAATAGGTATTATCATACCTATAGTATACTAACAACAAGGTACTCACATTAACCTTAGATTATTCTCTTACGTAGCATTATATCTCTTTAAATCCCACGTATTAAAATGTCATATCTTTACTTCATCATTTAATTATCCTCGCATCCTATAACATCTCTCCACTCCCGACGTCGTTAAGGTTCATGCGCGGAGCGTCTCGCAAAGCGAAATCCAAACAAGGAACCCCTCCAATACACTACTACTTAACTTTGTCGATCGAGGAGGTTCGTCAACTTCAAATATGCGATCGGAATAACCTCATCCCCTCTTTCAACCAAATGTGTTCTAAACTCCCATCTCTATCCAGGAGCCATACCACTACGCTCTTGTACTACACTCAGCCCTTGCAAAATCAATAATGAGCTTAAACTCAGTCCTTGATGTTTAAATTGTAACCCTAAGGCTATCCAGGTGTTATATTAAATCTCCCCTACTTGAACTATCCTTAATCCTCATACAAACAGATTAGAATCCAACACATGAATCTAGCAACCGAAATCTCTTTAACTTTAATTATCACAATTCTAATCAATTAAATCCCAATCAAATTAATTCAAATCTTAACTAGGGCTTATTGATCTTCTCTAAGTCCCATAATATCCAATTAATAATCACCGAAGATCTACAAAAGTTTTGGGATAAGAACCAACATTAAAAAGAAACAACATCATGAATTCTCGTATTTTAAATACTCAGAAAAATCAGATCCAAAAATTATTCAAATCATCAATCCGACTTCAGATTTGGATTCTACACGAAAAATTGAGTCAGGTATGTGTTTTGAGTTTTTCTTAAATCTCATCCAAATGCACTCAAAAAGAAGATCTAAACATTCCAAATTGGCTCTTCTCATTCCACTCGTTTTTACCTCTTTTTCCAGAAAATTATCAACATATTATCTTCAAGAACACTAAATTATTTTCAGAATTTCTTCCACAAATTGATGAATATTTATTGGATTACTAACTACCTACAACATGAGTTTAATTCCTATATATTTTTAGATTCCAAAAATCCATTAACAACTATATCCTTTCATCTTCCAAGTATGAAAATCATCTCTTTTTATAACTATCCTAACATGGACAATATACGAACTTAAATTGCAAATATCAAACACTTGCCTCTAATGAAGATCGATCCTTTGGAGTTGAATAACACAGGTGGTGATGGTGGTGGTGACCTTTGACCTTTGGTTCTCCTCCTTCCCAAGCAAACTTCTTTTTCTTTCCAAGCAACCTTCCACTCTCCCTAAGAAGATGACTTTTCAATTTTGTGTAGAAGAGATGAAATGAACCTACATACACTAATCTCCAAATACTTATAATAAGACAAAACCCGAAATCACTATTCATCCCCCTTGTAAAAATAACCAAAATGCCCTTTTGGGTTGTCTTTTCATATCCAAATGACCTGAGACTCAAAATTAACATCCAAATAGACTTTTCTGACTATTTCGAACCTTCCGGACGCAACGACGGAGTCGAAATGACTATAAGGTCGATAAAAAATAAATTTCCTTTTTAATTTAATAAATTAGTCTCGACACGTCCCATACCGCGTCTGACTAAAAATTTAAATTACCGAATTTATATCATACCGTCATATCAATGACATCACATTCATATATTACCTAAATATCTTTAAGTAATATTCAGAATCATCCATTTTAATATCCACAATTCGGATAAAACCCAAATGAATTAATTAATAATAAAATTCAATTAATCCATTAATTTAAAATATAACCCATTTTAAAAGTCATTAAAAATCACGGGGTATTACATACTTCCCCCCTTATAACAGAATTTCGTCCCGAAATTCAGGAATATAAATCATATCGGTAAGGTCAACTCCGAGTATAAATCTCACATCGCAAGAAATCTAAGACGTACCGCCCATACAATACATTAACGAAAATCCCTATCGATGTTATACGCCAAGCCTCACCATATTGTTTCAACTGAATCGAATTTAAACTTTACCCAATCTTCCTTATACCATTCACGTAACCAAGTTCAGAAAAATGATCCTCAATCATCAAGTAAATACATCCTGAAGTCACAACTACTCACTCTTTCACAATTATGAAAACTACTACCATTCAACCATCCAAGGCGCCCATACACCCTATCGTACCACTTTCATTATAATATTTGTTGCAAAGGTTACAAACTCATATACTAAGGACCTAACTTATTTCGACTCCCAACGGTTATTAGTTTCATGCGTGCGCAAGCGAAATCCAAACAAGGAACCACTCCGATACACTACTTCCTAAAGTAGTCGGTCATCGAAACTCCTAAGGTCCTTATTCAATAGTGTATAAAAATTTGGTTTATCGAAAAAAAAAATATCAGGTTTATCAATTTAAACAAATTTTTTTTTAGGTTTTATTGATTTCAAATAGAGTCTACTCATCTACTCTTCTCTATAAGACAAGATGCTGGCTAATAGTAGTACATACGCTCTTGTATACCACAAGTCAATGCATGCCGATAGTCACATCATGCTCGGACATGCCCAAAGGAAGTAATCCCATGATAAAAATCAAACCCACGTGATAACATGTAAAACATAGGTGTCCCACACCCCTTGGTGAGTCTACGTAAATAACAGTGCTATAGGCTAAGTTTAGCAATCTTTTTTGCCCACACAATATTAATCGCTACAAAAATCAATATACGCCTCATCATTCCTTAGATAGAAAACATACCCTCATTCGTGAGTGGGGGTTGTTGAATCCCACAATTATAACTTTTCTCCAATGAGTCAAGAAAAATTTTACCCCCAAATTTTCAGTTCTAGTTCACCACACTCCACTATATGCCCAAGCCTTTGAATATATTGCCTTCGTTAGGTAACACACATAATTCCCGCATTTCAAGAACTTCTACTAATGACTTTCCTCAATTTTTCCATAATAGGGGTGACCTCGACTACGGTCATCATACTCGAACATACTTCATAACCTCCTAAGTACGATCTCCGTTATGCGTCCAATGGCCCTCATCTGCCATACTTCTCGTACGAACCCATTCGAACGCAAATAATATTCACTAATATCTACGTTATAGCAGGAGAACGAAATCCCACCAAGGAAATCAACAATCCTAAACATAGGGCTCTACATCAAAGAACGCAAAGCTGAAAACACACTAAGCCGTACAGACCCTAAAGGACACTAGAACCTGATGCTCTGATACCACCTGTAACACCCCGCCTAATTAAATACCGGGTGGCCAGTCCCATACTAAATTAAAACAGAATATACAGTTGGCTCATTCTTAGCATCACTGTCGAAAACATTTACAACTCACCCAATACTCAATTAAGCTGGTGTTAAAAACTTTCCAAATTTTAATTTAACAAAATCCATTTCCAGTTTAAGAATAACACAACATATTTTATTCTACAACACTGATAACTCAATAAATAACACAAAAGAATTTAAATGCAATTGGAATAAACATTCCCAAATAATATAAATCCATTACAATAATCCCAACAATGTCAAATGTATTAAAAAGACACGAATACAATAGTATTTAATCCCGATAGAAAAAGATAACTGAATCCTTTGGGCGACATGCCCTGACTAAGAATATTGTGAATCAAAAAGATGATAGGCGTTTAAGCAAAACTCCATAGCTCCATAGCCTGTCATAATCCGCTAAGGTTGGCGTCCCTGTTGCTGGACACCTGATATAGAAGATACAATAGAAAAGAAAATATGCAAGGAAACGGGTCAGAGCCCGATTGTGAAAATGATTTTTAAAACAGCAAGTATTTAATAAGTGCAATAAATCTTTTATTATGTACATGTTAGACCCAACTCTCACTTGCCATTCTCACCTCTCAACTAGAGTGCACACTTAACGTTTCCTATTAACCTCCTAGTTAATGGTTCCTCTTTTCTAGTCTCCATATTATAATTCCATTCCCATATCATAACCCCGTATGTCCCATACCATACGTTATATAATCATTCTTATACATTTTTCATTTATATGAATCGTTGCTCATTAACATGAATCATTTCTCATTAATATGAATTAAGCTTTTCAATTCTATAAGAATAAACATTCATTAACTTAATTCCATTCTTTTCTCAATTCGCCTTTATCTACAATTATCACACAGTAGATGACTTAATTAAAATATAATCATTCAATCATTTAATTCATTATATATATATTCATATATAATACGGCACCCCGAGTCACAGCTGCGGTGCAATGCATTACTCTGCTATCATGTCCCAATATCGCTTGTCGCCGAATAAGGGACTAAAGGTTCGTTAAGATTCCTCGAACCACAAACAACAACACAATCATTGGAGGCGAACATAGTTCTCATACCCATGGGTCACACACATACCTACTTACCTATAGTCAGCGGACTTATCAACTCCCCGATAAGTCTTTCATAGACCTATGTTCTCGAGCGACAAATCAAAGATCCCATGGATTCATCAGGATATGACAGCCCTCACGCGCAAACCTCCCATCGATAGCAAGTAAGCTAGGTATGTCATACACATAGATTATCAATCAATCAAATAGGTATTATCATACCTATAGTATACTAACAACAAGGTACTCACATTAACCTTAGATTATTCCCTTACGTAGCATTATATCTCTTTAAATCCCACGTATTAAAATGTCATATCTTTACTTCATCATTTAATTATCCTCGCATCCTATAACATCTCTCCACTCCCGACGTCGTTAAGGTTCATGCGCGGAGCGTCTCGCAAAGCGAAATCCAAACAAGGAACCCCTCCAATACACTACTACTTAACTTTGTCGATCGAGGAGGTTCGTCAACTTCAAATATGCGATCGGAATAACCTCATCCCCTCTTTCAACCAAATGTGTTCTAAACTCCCATCTCTATCCAGGAGCCATACCACTACGCTCTTGTACTACACTCAGCCCTTGCAAAATCAATAATGAGCTTAAACTCAGTCCTTGATGTTTAAATTGTAACCCTAAGGCTATCCAGGTGTTATATTAAATCTCCCCTACTTGAACTATCCTTAATCCTCATACAAACAGATTAGAATCCAACACATGAATCTAGCAACCGAAATCTCTTTAACTTTAATTATCATAATTCTAATCAATTAAATCCCAATCAAATTAATTCAAATCTTAACTAGGGCTTATTGATCTTCTCTAAGTCCCATAATATCCAATTAATAATCACCGAAGATCTACAAAAGTTTTGGGATAAGAACCAACATTAAAAAGAAACAACATCATGAATTCTCGTATTTTAAATACTCAGAAAAATCAGATCCAAAAATTATTCAAATCATCAATCCGACTTCAGATTTGGATTCTACACGAAAAATTGAGTCAGGTATGTGTTTTGAGTTTTTCTTAAATCTCATCCAAATGCACTCAAAAAGAAGATCTAAACATTCCAAATTGGCTCTTCTCATTCCACTCGTTTTTGCCTCTTTTTCCAGAAAATTATCAACATATTATCTTCAAGAACACTAAATTATTTTCAGAATTTCTTCCACAAATTGATGAATATTTATTGGATTACTAACTACCTACAACATGAGTTTAATTCCTATATATTTTTAGATTCCAAAAATCCATTAACAACTATATCCTTTCATCTTCCAAGTATGAAAATCATCTCTTTTTATAACTATCCTAACATGGACAATATACGAACTTAAATTGCAAATATCAAACACTTGCCTCTAATGAAGATCAATCCTTTGGAGTTGAATAACACAGGTGGTGATGGTGGTGGTGACCTTTGACCTTTGGTTCTCCTCCTTCCCAAGCAAACTTCTTTTTCTTTCCAAGCAACCTTCCACTCTCTCTAAGAAGATGACTTTTCAATTTTGTGTAGAAGAGATGAAATGAACCTACATACACTAATCTCCAAATACTTATAATAAGACAAAACCCGAAATCACTATTCATCCCCCTTGTAAAAATAACCAAAATGCCCTTTTGGGTTGTCTTTTCATTTCCAAATGACCTGAGACTCAAAATTAACATCCAAATAGACTTTACTGACTATTTCGAACCTTCCGGACGCAACGACGGTGTCGAAATGACTATAAGGTCGATAGAAAATAAATTTCCTTTTTAATTTAATAAATTAGTCTCGACACGTCCCATACCGCGTCTGACTAAAAATTCAAATTACCGAATTTATATCATATACCGCCATATCAATGACATCACATTCATATATTACCTAAATATCTTTAAGTAATATTCAGAATCATCCATTTTAATATCCACAATTCGGATAAAACCCAAATGAATTAATTAATAATAAAATCCAATTAATCAATTAATTTAAAATATAACCCATTTTAAAAGTCATTAAAAATCACGGGGTATTACAGTGTTTTGTTATAGATTATAATTGCTTTACTATTTCGCAAGATATTTTTTTCTTTTTCTTTTTTTTTTGGGTTGCACAATTAAGCGCCAAGAAACGTTGAATCCTTAGCCGCACACCTCTTTAAGTGGATTGTCCGTTTACAAACTATTCGGTAATCATGTCTTTTTATAGTGAGTTCGGTAATTATAATGGTTCATATGGGAATAATTTTCAATCTTTTTATTTTCAAGAATCTCCGCCTCGACCTATTAAAATGGATGAGTGACTTTTAATTCATGAATATGAAAGGCTTGAAAACAAATATCGGGAAAAAAATCGTTTTTGGGAGAAAGAGTTGGATGCATTATTCGAATCCAATGAAGATTTTTTTTCCGAGGTTATAGAGCCAATGAATCCTACTTTGGAAGAAAGAATGCTTTTTCTAATCAAACAAGTACTCGATTTTCTTTCCACCCAAAGTGCAATGGATGTTGGACTTGTTACGAAAATACTCTCATTTTGCGATGAGATGCGTTCTGATTAGGAAAATAAAGAGGAGGTTGAGACTTGTGTGTCACCTCAAATTTTTGAAGAACATCTCATTGAAAGTGAATATTGCTCCCTTGAAATTCAATCTCCAAGTGATGATGAATCACTTGAGATTGAGTTTATTTCATCACCATTTTCGTTCACCGTTATTGAACCATTAGAAGTACCGCTAGATTCCAATGAGTTGGTTGAAAATTCTGAAACGTTTACACCTTTTACCGACAAAGACACTTTGCTAGAATTATTTTCTAATATGGACTCTTCGTTTTTATGTGCCCCTCTCCCCATATTGCTTAAAAAAAAATTGGGAGGTGATTATATTTTTCTTGGATCTCAATTGTACTTGTCCCACCTAGCATCCAAACCCCCCATCATTCCATTAAATTTTTAATTGGTGATGGTTCATTTTTTCCATCTCACACATGCCTTCCGTTGGTCAAACAGAATTATATTTTTTTAGGAGGCATGCATTCTAGTGAGGGTACACCATTAATCCCTCAAAGTCATATTGTATTTTGGGTGGACCCTCAAATTTTTCGACTTCTAGTGTATAACTTATTAGAATTTGAAAATCGTAGGTTGTACAATAGTTAACTTTTTTTTTAGTATAGAGTTTTTGTTATTCTTTTTGCTATGCTTGGTTCTACCATGTTTTGTAGATTCAATGGACTCACATTCATCGGGGATCGCTTCATTTTGGGTAATATCTTTCTTTTCCTCTCTTTATGTTGTGTTCTTGATTCGTATTGAGGACAATGCAATATTTAAGTTAGGGGGTGTGGGATATTCTTCCCGTTTATTGTTTAGATTCATTGATTCGATCACATGTTCTTTCCCATAGTGTTTTTTTTAGGAAATTTTTTTTTTTTTAAAAATTGAAAAAAGTCAAAAATATTTTTCTTCAAAATAAATAAAGATTGGAATTTAAAAGCTTCAAAAATGTCACAAATATTTTGTCTCAAGTTGTAAAAATCAAATGCACAAAGCCGAAATTGACCAAAGATGGAAATTGTGCGAAAATTGACGACTTTACAAATAAGTGTTGAGATTAATAAAACCCGGTGAGATTTCGAGTCTATCGATCTTTTTGAGTTTTTAAATCAATCCGAGTTAATGGTTAACTCATAGTTCTAATTCAGCGTTTTACAAAAGTCGTTGATGATCTCTATTTTATTGTTTTGATCGGTTATGGAAAATTGAATGTTGTCTCGAAACGTGCGCTATAAATCTCTAAATTAAATTAATCTCGAGACGCATATGGTAAATTAATAAGTAATTCACACAATGAAGTAGGCCATCGTTTGTTACCCAAAAATATTAGCCATAAAAAGATGTGAAAAATTATCCCTTTGATAACCCAATTGTGTCGAATAAAATTTATCCTTTTCGTTTGGTAACCCGAAAAACTCAAATTGCCCGGAATTGTGAAAAATGAAAAAGTCATAATTTAAGTCCGAAAAGTGCAACAAAAAGGGGCAAGAAAAAAATAGAAGAATGCTCAACAAAAGTCAGGAAGAAAAGAAAAGTGTGAAAAAAATAGAAAAAAGAAGAGAAAATGAGCAATAGCCAAAAAAAAAAAAAAAAAAAAACACTAACGGACATCATAAGAAAAATTTCCAATTCCGAATTTTCCAACCATTTCCATGTTACCCAATTACACCTTAAACCCGAAAAAGTCCTAACTGAGTCCGAATTACGAAATTGGTTACCGCGTGGAGAGTTAAAACACAAAAAGATAATAAAAGAGATTACATGGTGTGAAAAAGAGATGATGGTTCCCGTTTCCCTATGATCGTATTCCGATGAAGAGATCTTTCCACCCAAAAAATTCCATCTTTCAATTTGTGTGCGTGACTTTGCGTCCATTATATTTACTCTTTATAAATCACGCATACCGAGAGAATAGCCACATTCCGAGAGATTCGTTTGAGAGAGCATCCCGTGAGCATTTGAATCAAAACGAATTTTCGAAAAGTAACGTAATGATCAATTGGTGGAAGTTAGCGGTTCAATTTTTGGCTTCGCACACACACACTCTGACTTGAGACTCCTAAATAAGATTTTAAGGTGACCATTTTTGGGGAGTTTAAATTGTACAATTTTTAAGTATTTTGAATTTTCTTTGAGTCAACAAAGAATTTTGTGGGTATATTCACTGCAAACCCTCACGAGACATCACTCGTCCTACTAGGGTAACCTAGAGGTTTAAAGGCTTGTTGCATGCGCTAAATGCAATCGCTTGCCCGCGAAAGAGGTATTCTATCCCAATAAAGTTTTTGAAGGGTCCTTAACTCATACTCTCATTCTTTTACATTTCTCGGGACGCGCAAAGTTCTAAGTTAGGGGGGTTTGATTAGGCATAAATTCTTCACATTTATCCCCTTAATTTCGGTATTTTTATGATCCCGTGCGGTGTAAATAGCTTGGATTTATCTCATATCTATGATACTAACCCTTTTTGGCAAGTATTTCCTATTTTGTGTATCTCTAATGTGTTTTACAGATATTTCATGCAAGAAAGATGGAAAAGAGAACTCAAAATAGTGAAAGAAACCAAGAATCGAGGAGTTGAAGGGCATTTTTGTAATTTTTTAGCCTTAATCCGGAGGTGGGGACAATTGAAAAGTTGAAGAGCTTTCAATTACAAGAACACTGGAAAAATCGGCACCTCAATCCGAGTTACGGTGAAGAAGTTATGCCCATTTGAAGTTGAGAAGAAATCCAAGAAAGAAGCTGTTAGACCCGAACCGAACCGAAGCCGAGGAAAAAGAACCGGTTCGCCCATTAGCCACGCACGAAATCCGTTACGAAATTAGTCACGCTCCAGATCCGTTACAAAATTAGTCACGCTTTCCAAGTGTGACAAATTGGCAGATACGGGATTTTTATTTTGTGCTTATCTTTTAGCCAAAAGAGTTTTATGTTTTGGGGACTAATCTAAACGACCTCTAGCCTATATATTTAGTCATTAGGACTCTTTTTATGAAGATTTCATTGATGTAAAATCTCCATAACAAGTAGAAACATCTAGGAGAAAGATTCACATATTTTGCACCATTAATTCAAGAGCTTTTCCAGTTTTTCTTCAATCTTTGATTTCTTCTTATATGTTCTTATTCTTCAATCGTGGTAACTTTAATTTCCAGCACTTTTATTATTATTCACCATGTTAGGCTAGGTTTTTAAAGGTTGGGATGCATGAACCCAGCTTGATGTGTTAGTGCGTGAGTATAAAATTAATCCGCTGAATTTAGTGATTGATTATGATCGTATTGCGTAGTTACACAACAATTGTAGATCTTTATATCTCGTTTGCCTCTGGGTACTCGTGATGATTTAGAGTGCAATTCGAGTGCTACTATCACGATACTGATTTACTCATCCTCAGATTAAGTATGACGCGGGCTTGAACTTCGTATACGTAATGCTTGGGAGTACTAAATTTTGGGTCAAATTAATCAATTAAATTTACGATTAGTTTTATACCATCAATACACTAGGGTTGGGGGGATTGTGTCTCTACCTTAATTTTTTCAATTAGTTTTAGTTAACTTCTTTATTTTTTCCTTTTTCCTTTCTCACTCAATCATCATCTTTTACACTTTATTTTTTGAAATAATAAATCAATTAAAATCTATCAAACATTCCCTGTGGATTCGATACCCAGACTCGCCACTATACTCCGCAAGAGTGTAGTTAAAGTTTAATTTTTTTTTGTATTGTGGTTGGAAGCCGATAACAACGACTAGCGTATTTACACGGACGCTCGGTTTTCAACACGATCACAAATCATGTGAGAAAGCCCACTAGGAAAGTGAGGAGCGATCGGCATTTTTGTAATAATTCCCACCATGTTTGCACGTGTTCCCACTGTGGTTGGAAAGGTCACCTAAGACATTTTTTCTATGGCCTTAGGAATGCTCCTAGGAAGTTTAGTAATAAAGTTATGTCGGTTTCCCAAACCCCCACCTGTTATGTTACACCTACTTGGGTTAGGAAATCGGACTTAGAAGCTTTAGGACTAAAACTTCATGGTTCTCATTTGGTTGCACATGATTCTTCCCAAACTAAATCTAAAGGTTGAGTGTGTTACCATGTTTATCACTTTGTATTATATTTTTCATTTATTGCATCTTATTTGGAAAATACAAAAAGATTTTGTTTTTAAATTTTTTTGAAAAATATAAAAAGATTTTTGGTTTTGAATTTTTTTGAGAAAAACAAAAAGATTTTGCTTTTATTTGAGTCAAAATATTTTGAAAAATCCAAAAAGATTTTTTTTTATTTGTGTCATGAGTTAACATGTTTGATATGGCATATTGGTGTGCTTGGACCCCCTTCCTTTCATTATATATGTGTGGCTAGGACATTTAGTCATTATTATCAATGCTTAGAATGATCTTAACCATTGTATTATGGGGTTGTTTCAAACTTGATATGTGTTTTGATTCGACTTTGTTTATATGCCATGATTGCACACATACACAAGTTTATATGGATGTTTGACTACTCTTGCATATTTGAGTTTGGTGAGACATTCTTATCTCAATCTTTTCATCTATGCGTAAGTAGACTTAAGGAAGAAATGTGCATGTAATAACCGTTTCCCAAGAGGATGAAATTGAAAATATGATGAGTGTTCACGGGAAAGGGCTGCGAGAGTATAAAATTGACTCGTCGTGAAAGCCACCGTTTAAAAGAGCCCGATAAAATCATAAGGCAATAAAAAGAATCATATGGCAAAAAATGGGCCAAATTAGTTTAGTTCATTCAAAAGGAATATATATATATATATATATATATATATATTTGATGGAGTTTGGATGGATTAAAAATTAAAACGGGATTGCACAAAGAATCCTAAAGTTGAAAATTCGTGCTATGAAGCTATTATTTGTAGAAGAGTCAAAATTTCTGGATCCATGTGCATGATAATCGTTTATTTCATTAAGCTCATACTTTAATTGTCACATATGGCTTAGATAAAAGTTTGATGATTGATTTCTATGAACTAGAGCTTCTTGATCGTTTCGATGTGTTGGGATTGTGATTCATTTGTTGTAGTTCACGCCCATACATTCCATGGTGATGTTTGAGAACATCGGTACTATGTTAGCATGTTAATCATATTTGTTTGTTTTGAGTTTTCTTAGTTTAGCTACTATTTTAACATTGTTTCTCGGTTTTGAGCCCCTTCCAGTTAGATTTTTCACAAAAACATTTCACTAGACAACACTGTTTAATATTATGGGGAAACTGTGCTTGTTTGATTATGTCGTTATAACAACATCAAGTTTCATTCGAGCGATGTTGATTCTTATTCAAGAGACATCCCTGGCTCATTCAAACGACAACCTATTTGACCAGTTTGACTTTTCTAGCCTGTTGCATTTTGATAAATATTTTGGTACTGGGTTTCTATTTATGCATTTTGCTTTGATTGATTTGATATTTTCCTACATTTAGTTTGTTTAATCACACATGCTTTTACTGATATAGTCTTTATGTGATTCATTGTTTGCTAGCTACTGATTTGACATTTCTTGATCATTATTAGTTGATTGTTTCATGTTTATCTAGCATATTATGCGTTGATTTAATAAAATTGATTGCTAGATTTGTTTATCTTTTCACCGGATTGTCTATTCGAGACAAATATGGGGAGAGATGTCTATGATGTAGGAGGAGTTTTGCGAGTTTTTGTGAGTGATATCCTGGTCTATATATTTTAGTTACACATATTGGTATCATGTTTGCATAAAGTCATTTCATCTTTTATACAAAATGGTATCAATTCTACTCATATAACAAATGATTCTGATTTGAGTTTTCATATTGATTTATATCATTTATTCCTCCAAATTTCACTGGGTATTTGTCTGTTTCATGTGTGTAGGTATGCTTAAAGAGATTTGAGATTCCAAGTCTACGTCACATTCAGAATTTTAGAGACAGTTTCATTTAGAGACATTCAGAGCATGCATTACAAGAGCATGAATTGCTAGTAGTATTGAACCATCTCCTAGAGTTCAGGCTAAAATTGCCCTCGAAAACGACCATTGGTTGCCAGAAACTTAGCACATTGTTGTTGGAAGTTCAAAAGTGGGATAGAGAGTCAGATAGCTGGTGGTACCGACTGATGAAGTTAGCTTAGATGATGTCATCCAGATCATGGCAAACTTATTATGACAGACCGGTTAAATTCATAGTATGTCCAAGCTACTTGATGCTTTGAAATTACAAGGGTGATTATCCCCTTTGCTTTTACATCTCCCTCTTAAGTGGGAGGATCTATACGGAGAGGTTGTTGAGGCTGTAGAGTGCATTGACTTCTCGTCAAAGGATGACATCATTGCCACCGGGTGTGGGGACAAATTCGATAGTTCAGATGAAGAGAAAAATCCAGAAAAGGGTAGCCCAGTAGTCAGTATATGTGGAATGATATCATTTGAAGATCTGCTACGAGAGATCAACCAAGTGGTCGGACAACCCGAGATAGATAAGGAAACAAGGTTTCTCTTTTTCCCCCTTTTGTGAACCATATGACTAAATTAGGGAGGCATTATCGGGTTCTGAACCCCCAATTAGCAACAACTGATAAGGGAAAAGGTGTTGGGAAATTCCCTATGATGGAAATGACCCTCGTGGAGAGGAAGATACTCAATCGGTTGAAGAAAATTCAGGCTAAAATCACTCTATGGGGACTCTTTATGTCTTCCTAGTTGCACCGAAATGCCTTGATTAAAATACTTATCGAGCCCATAGTCCTTCCTTCCATCATGCCAGAAGAAGTAGTGAATCTGGTCCGATCTGTAACCTCTACTAGAATACTCTCCTTCTCTGAAGAAAAAATCCCTAAGTTTGGTCCAAATCACAACTATGCTCTTAATATCTCTGTCGAGATCATGGGAAACACTGTCCTGCTTTCGCTTATCGATAATGGTTCAACACTTAATGTTTGCCCATTAAGAACCCACAACTTCTTCAGACTAAAAGTAATATACCTTGCTCCAACTTCCATCGTAGTGCATGCTTATGACAATACTCATCGGGAAGTGATGGAATCCATAAAGCTTACAATAGGGGTGGCCCTATAAGTCCCGTTACTGAATTCCAAGTCATCGACATACCGACTTGTTTCAATATGTTGCTTGGACGACCATGGCTTCATAGTATCAAGGGTGTGTCTTCCTCCCTCCATAAAAAACTGAAGTTGACCAATGGGCAGGTCATCACTATCTTGGGTGATGATGATAACACTGAGAATGCAAGCACAAGTAATATGGTACTAGAGATACAACATGGCATGAATGATATGCTTCTATTAGGTTTCTGAGTTGAACCACTTCCACATCCAACTGGGGATGAATTCAGAGATGAGTGCACATAGCACAACCCTCATGGCAATGTCAATGTGATATAGATATTCAAGAATATGCACTTCATGCTCGGACTGGGGGTGGTACGATGACAACAGGGAATACTAGAACTCATGGTGTTGAAAAATGCCTTTCCTCCTTGTGGCCTGGTTTATCAACCATCATCAGAGGAACTTAAAATGATCCACCAACCTTGGTTGAAGAGAAGGATAAAAAATTCTAAGACTATATCAGGAGATTACTTGAATAGAAGATTCATCAAAGAGGGTGAATATTTCCCCTTTTGTGGTTTTCTCGAACCGTGGTATGATCATGAAGCCAGGAATGAAGATCTTCTTCCAAGACAGTTACTCGTGGGCTGAAGATTACCACCATCATTTGGAACTGCTCATTGAGAAGACTATAAGTACTATCGAAGATTCTAAGGGAAGTGAATTCAAGTATTCGTTCAACTTGCAAACACTCGGGCTAACACTCTATATGATTCACTCAAACACTACATCATCGACTCTACGCCTCCTGATCAAATCTGCTAATGCGCCTCTCCTTAATTAGCATGCTATACTAGTTCCACCTGCTAAAATACAACCTAACCCAGATGTTCATCTTGCAAGACTCGAGTAATGCAACGTATTCTAATTCGGTTTGTTAAAACCCCAGGAATGAAAGATGAGTTATGTTCTGACTTGAGAACAAATTATTAAGTATTATTAACATAAATACTAGGAAAGGAGAAGTTTTAAAGCTATCCTTAAAGTTTCCATAATTATAAAACCACCCCCTAAAGATCCAAAATAACTTTTTAACTATTTAAATATATAATTTGACCTAACATTTTCTTATAAATACCTTCCTTACTTTCTGAAATTACAAACCAGCCCAACCCCACACTTTTTAAACTTCTAAAAATTGAAAAAAAGCCCCTCAAATTTGGAAAATAATGAATAAAAACCTTTAAACTTACCAAAAACTATATAGGGACCAAATATAAAGACTTACCCATCTTCCTTATTAGCAGAACTGATAAGAATTGGCAAACAACTGTTAGAATAACCAATACCAGGCTTTACATCCTTGAATCTCTTTCACCCCATATGTTCTTCTGAAATTTGCTCTTATTAAACCACAAAATACCACCTCTTAATTCAACCAATGAACTCACCACTAACCCCTATAAAAATTCCACGTTAGGGAGAAGAGTTTAGTACAAACAGTGATAGAATTCAAAGCTAAAAAATTCAATAATTTCAGGTATCTTATAATTTTATTCTTTGTCTTCAATTCTTTTACTTTCGTTGTATATCTTCAGTAGAATAGAGTTCAAAACAACTCTTACATGCCTTCTGTAACATAAAAATCTCAAGTTTTGATCCAAAATCTGAAAATCATCATTGTAGCTTGAGCTCCAATGGTGGATTTTGAAATTTTGATCTTAAACCTATTTTAAAGTAAGAAACCTTTTTTTTGGGAAAAATTATGTGTTATAGAACTCGTAACCATATACAATGACAAGAGGGCATACCCTCGCGAGAATAGTGCACATCGACAGCTAAACAACAAAGGAACAAAGGATAGAGCACATGTGCCCTGCACAACCCAGGAGCACAAAGGCCCAACCCAAGCCCCAAGTGGACGATGAACCATCTCGGGTAGACAACTCGTAACCGATCAGGAGAAAACCATAAACCCATAACACCCGCCCACCAGCAAGCCAGACCGGATCAATGGAACAGCAGCAGTTAGCAAGAGGCATAGCACGACCACAAAAATGCAGCCCCAAAAGGTTAGAACAACAACGCAACCAACCCGGTAGAAACACAGTCACCACGGTGGGGAAACTGCCCAGTCATGCCCCAAAGGAATAGGAAATAATCATTGTCCGTATACGAACTAATCGGAAAACAACACAGAGCAAATCGCCAGCAGGAACTAACAACATCAGGGAAAAATCCAACAGAAAAAATCCAATAGGGAGCGGAGCTACCATCCCCGTCGAGACACGTCAAGACTCCGAACAGAACACACCGGACTCAAGAAACACGTTGAGCGACCCTAACTGGAAATAACCAACACACGGTAACAAGAAACCTCAAGTCCAGCCACCAGCAAGATACAGAGGAAAAGGCAAACCCAACACCCCATAAATTGCCCCGAAAACAACTCGAAAACACAATCGTTTAGCTACACCCAACTCCCAAACCGAATCCCACAAAACCAGTTCCAAACCAGAGTATCTAGCATTCAAATCAACCATACACCAACAAAAGACCACAACCGTCAACCTTACATGAAGCAACCTGGAAAAAGTAGCGGTTTCAGGAGGGTTTTTCTTGGCAAGGAGAAAAGGGCAGTCGGACACTGCTGGGTCTCTTACTAGGTGATGTCACCGGGGTCAGAAAGTCCGATCAAGGTTCCGACCGACCCCAAAAAGCAAATAGATTCCAGATATGGTAGCCACCCATCTTGGTTGACATGAAGCTTCCCGTTAAGATAGCGTCCAAGTGGTAGAGAGTGGGAACCAAAATTCAAAAAATTTGAAAAGAGGGGCCATACCCATCTTCGATTAAAGAACAACTCGCAAACCAGTCTGACATGAGGCACACATAGGGAAATAGTGACATCAAATGAAAGGCTCATCAATGTTGAGTGGGGTGGGTGGGGATGACACAAAGAAGAGGGAGGAATGAGAAAGGGGGAAAGCGTCAGGAAAAAAAGGGTTTACTCGGGATGAATTAATCCTTTAAACCAAAACCAATTTATCCAAAAACAACCCCGAAACCAAACCTTATTTCTATCGTGGTTCGAATTATACCAAAATCCATTATTTTCTCATAATTTTTTTGATATTTTCTCACTCCATGGAAGTAAGCTTTACAGTCGTCTCAATACCTAAAAGTGATATATTTGTAATCCTTGTGAAAAATTCAAGAAAATGGATTTTGAATGAACTGAAATGGTTCCATATCGAACGTTTAATTTGAGGTCAAAATTTCTGAAACCTTAGGTCAAACGTTGCAATGTTGAAGACGCGTGAAGGCCAAGCGCGTGACTGAGGTCAAAATTAGCACGTGGGACCTTTGACTTAGCGTGTGTGAGCGCGTGACCAATTTAAAAATTCTGGAAAAAATTCCATAAATTCTATTTTATTTTTCTGGTCAAACACTCAAAAAGGACATAATCCTCACTTTAACCTTTAAATTTTAAAATTTAATATTTACACATAACCCCCTGATATTTCTGACCTCCATAATTTTACCCCAATTTTTTTTACAACTTTTAGACCTCATTTCCAATGAAAAAGTCTTCTGATACATGTCTAATCAAGCTAAGGAACTTAGTGAAATAAAAGTTTAAGTCTATTTATATATTAAACTCTCATTTTTTTTTTCACAAATATAAGTTATTTTCGCATTTCAACACAAGTCATACACTACATGCTTACAATATATGTACTATCATTCTAAACAGACTTGCACGGAATACCTTGCTGTCTACTATGAACTCGACGGCCTATTTCAAAACACTAAGTAGGTGATTCTTATTTAATATTATTTCTCGCAATGCTATTGAAATTACATCTATCTTTGATATCATTTTGTGAATGACCCAGTATATCTTATTCTCATTGTGGGACTTATTCGAGTAGTTCAAATTGTTTACGTACAATTGAGTCATATTTTGAAATGTTTATGTCATCATATTATTTCACATGATGCTTATGACCCGGTTACTTATTTATAGCATACATTACAATTAGGGAATAATCTTTCGTTATACCCACGACTGTATTATTTGGCGTGAAGGACTCAAATGATTAAGGGCCTGGATTGTTGCTACCATTTGGAATGTCATTTAATGACTTAGCACAGTTACTTTACCTCGAGTTATTTGGATTGATTATCTCCAATTTAATATGATTAATTTAGTTGTATGTATATGCTATTACCCTTAAGCCTCAAAGAAGATAATTATGGGTTATTTGTTTAGAAACCATTCATAGCAATTACCAACTCTACCCCTGTGTTGTTATCAAATTTTAGTAACACATTCTCATATTATATTATGTGAATATTCATCTTATTGAAACTCTTATACTAAGTCTTTTAATTCAATTTTAACTGTATAAAATAAGGACTATCTACTTGAAAATTTTGTTTATGTTTTTCAAATTTCAGATGGATCCGGGGGATAGAGCAGACAATACTACTCCACACAATAATAATGCTTCTTATTGCATTACCTTAAGAATTATGTTCACCCATAAAATCAGCCGAGGAAATGAAGCTCCTATTTTAATATCTTGTGTTACTACGTATAAGTGGACGTATTATGTGTAGTCCTAAACTTATGTTACACTTTTCTTTCCCAGTGTTACGTTTGCTCTCTTGTGAGATTATGTAATAAAGTTGTGATTTATTTTATTTCCTGATGTAAAAAACTTATAATTCCATACCATATAATAATAAGGCATGCCATTATCTTAAATATGTTTTATTTCTACAAACTATATATATGTTTTCTAGTTCCATTTCGAAACCCAACCCCCAAATCACTCCTGATTTTTTTTGGATGTGACACATCTCATTTCCTCTTCTGTTGTTCCTCCTTGTTCTAATCACAATGTAATCGAGACCCCCCCTCGATGAGGTTCTTAACGTTGTATTTCTTGAGAATGAAATAAATGAAGATTTTGAGTATCTTGTTGTGCCTTACATTAATTGTCTTGATTCTAATCAAACTCTTGATGATGATGATTTTATAAATGAAGGATTCTTAACTGATCTTAAGAAGGTTAATAACAAACAACATAATTGCATTCAAATTAATGAAGATGAAACTATTGTTATTAATCTCACTTCTAGTAGCCAACTACGCGAGATTAGGATAGGGGCCACCCTTGACGACCAAGAATGTGAACAACTCGAAGAACTGCTGAAGGAATTTATGGATATATTCGTATGGTCCTATGAGGAAATGTGTGACACCCCATCTAATTAAATACCGGGTAGCTACTCCTTTATTCAAATTAATACAAAATGTCAAGTTGGTTTAGTTCATAGCATCACTGTCGAAAATAGTTTTAAACAATTACTGGCCACCTAATATTTAAAAGAGAGTTGTCAAATTTTATTTAAATAAGGTTAACATAGAACCAATTAAATTATTAATTAATGATACCACAATCACATCATAGTCACAACAAAATATAAATGGAATAATAAATGAGTCTGGAGTAACACTCCTCTGAATAATCCAAATACTGAATAAAACCAAATACAAAGTTTGAATAATTAATTAATTAACTCCAAAACTGAAATGAAACTGAGTATGATAAAGTTGTCTATAAAAGAAAATGGGTGACATGCCCTAATAGAGGAATGAATCTGAAATAGAATCAGTGTATAATGTGGAGGCGTCTATTATCGAGATCTTGTAACTTCCACAACGGCTACAGCACGTCACTGAAATGGAACTCCTAAGCTTGGCGTCCCTGTAGCTGGGCACCGAAAAGATTTAAAAAAAATATATTTGGAAGCAAACGGGTCTGAGCCCGATGTGAAAACAGTTTAAAAATATTGCAAGTGTTTAATTGCATTAAACAATAAATATTAAATACATGTTAGTTACGTGATCTCACATGAGTTTCTTACCTCTCAACTAATGTGCACGCTTAACGTATATCCATAACCCGTCGTAGATATGCCGTTATTAACTAGTCTATATCGAAACATGTCCTCACATTATAATATAGGGGTTTGTTCAAGACATTCTACTCTAACTTGTGTGTATCTACCTTTTTATTTCTCAGATTAATTTATATTAAATCTAATAGGAAATTTTAATTTTTAACTCTACTAAAAATGTCACAAGTATTCACATTCACACATTAGCAAAGCGTCTGTTATAATCACCAGTATATTAATCTCAACATAAATATATACAATAAGGGCACCCCTAGGCTAAGTTACGGTGCACACATACTCTGCTATCAAATCCCGGTACATCACGTACATAAGGACCACGTATTCCGAATCTCTCAAGAATCGTTTCAATAAGAAAAATCACACATATTGGAGGCGAACATAGTTCACATATCCATGGGTCATGCACATACCTAAGCTCCCAAGGTCAGCTGACTTATTAACTCACAAATAAATCATTCACATCCCTATGTCCTTAAGGTACCAATCTAAATCCCCCCATAGGCACACAAAGATTAAATGGCCCTGTTCTGAAAGCCGACCTCCCGTGATAGGAAGTATGGTAGGTATGTCATACACATATAAATCCATATACTAAGCATTCACACAACTTAGATAATTTATAATATTATTAAAGGTATGTTCTCAATCCCTATACCGTTACTCCAATTAGTACATTTTTATACTTTCGAATAATTATATAATATAGTCCACTGACACATCTCACGTCGTAGTTTCCAGTACTTAAAACCTAACCCAAAAAGGTTACTAAGTCTCCTATTATTCCCCACACTTTAATCCAATACTCTTAATGTCCATATTTCTTCCACTAACCTATATTATCAACTATATAGATTTAACTCATTCAATTGCGATCTTTAATAGTACCTCACTCGTCGAACTTTATTAGGTTTAACTTAAATCCCAAGTTTAATTTTTAATAACAATGCGGGTCTCATATACACGCCTACTGGTCTTCCTTAAATCCAAAAGTGTTCACAAGGTCCCCACAAATCATTCTCTAGAATCGAAATTGTTAAAATTCAACAAGGGAAAAAACATAACAATTTCTGGGGAGGTAGATCGATCGACCTTGAATGTCGATCGATCGATGGTGGTCGATCGATCGACCTATGAATGTCGATTGATCGATAGCACCAGGTGAGGCTACGGACTACTTCGTTTTTCAGTCCCACATTTGTCCCAAAACTTCATTACAAGGTATGAAACTCTATACTAAGGATATAGGATCATTATACAACCTAAATACATTATTTTTAACGTTCCAAAACTATTAAATCATCAACAATTAGCCTTATATGGATCAAATCTTCATAAAAACCCTAGTTTCCTATTTTCTTCAATAACCATGATATTTCTCTTCTTTAATCCATTTTTAATTCATCAAGGGTTATGTTTTCATTACTGAATTTCATCTAGAACTAACTTACATGCAATTCCTATCCAAGATTTAGAGTTCTACACCAAAATTCATGAGTTTTCATCATCTTTCAAGGCTATTAACAATTCCTACACTAACATGGAAGAAGTATTCGCTGAAAATTAATGGAATCAAATAACTTGCCTTAAGATTGATGTTTAGATCCGTTGATGATGTCCAAGGGATGGTTCTTTCCTTCTTTCCGGTCACAATTCCGTCGAAAGTGGTGGTGGTGGGTGGTGGTGGGTGGTGGTTATAGTTTGAAGACATTCTGTAACTTCTCCTCTATCTCACATAGCCAACTATTTGATTTTTGGATGATAATGGCCCTAATGGCCTTCCCAATAATAATTAAATAAACCCTAAAATTCGTGGGTCTTATTTCTTTACATTTTAAAGTGACTAAAATACCCTCCCGATTTATTGGTTTGGCCTAAAAATCCCCTCAGACCCAAACTAAACCCCCCGGCTAGTTTTTTCTGACTATCTCGACCCCTATGGACATGTTCGTACACTCAAAATGACCATACGGTTGATAAAATTATAATATACTTTTTGATATAATAAAATTGATTTCTGATGCGACTGACACGCGAGTCCCAACTTAATTTTCCCCACTGTCGTATTTATAACTCGCGACAATTTTAATAATTTCCATACTCATATATTACCATGTATACTCAGTAATACTCAATATTATCATCATAATCAAATACCAACTCACATATCGCTAGTATTTAAATCCGAATTAATTTCTAATTAATTCCCATTATATTTAATTAATCCCATTAAATAAAAATCAATAAAATTACGGGGTATTACAAAATGCCCGACATTGATCCCGAGATAGCTCAAGACGAAATTCCAACGCTCCCAGAATGAAAACTGGTCTAACAAAAATTGTGAAAGCTCCACGCCGAATAGTCACTCAAGGTTAAGGAAGAGGTGGTCAAATAGTTGAACGTAGGCTTCATTCGAGTGATTGAATATCCTACATAGCTAGACAACACCGTACCCATACCAAAATCTGGAGGAAAGGTTAGCATGTGCATTGATTACCTAGATTCAAACAAGGCCTTTCTGAAGGATGATTACGCACTACCCAATATTGACATGATTATAGACAACTCAACCAGCGACACTCTTAAGTCATTCATTGATCGGGTTTTTAGATATAATCAGATCAACATGCACCCGTATCATCAAGAGAAAATCGCTTTTATCACCCATGGGAAACCTTTTGTTACACAGTTATGCTATTTAGTCTAAAAAACACAGGGGCTACCTACAAAAGGGCTGCCACAACTATATTTCATGATCTAATACACATGATCATCAAGTCTAAGACTCGATAAGATCATGTTCCCACTCTTCGAAAGTTCTTCGAGTGACTATGCCGATGCCAGATGCGACTTAACCCACAAAAATGTGTTTTTGGCGTTACCAAAGGAAGATCTTGGGATTAATGGTTAGAGAAAAGAGGATTGAAGCAGATCTTGCCAAACTAAAAGCCATACTTGAAATGACACCACCCCTAACGGAGAAGGAAATCCGGGGATTCCTTAGAAAATTATAGTATATTAGTCGGTTCATCAGTCAGTTGGCTTTTATTTGTGAACCCATCTTCAAACTGCTCTAGAATGATTCAACTAAGGTTTGGAACGAACCTTGTCAAGAATCCTTTGATCGAATGAATTAATATTTAACCCGACCTCCGGTACTCATGCAACCGAAACCTAATCAAGCCCTACTCCTGTACTTAACCGTAACAGACACTAGAGCTGGGGCTTTGTTGGCCCAATACCTTAAAGAATCCCATAAAGAGAGGTCCATCTACTATGCCAGTCACAAATTATTCGGATACAAAGTCAACTATACTTCCTTGAAGAAAGCATATGTCTCCCTTATATGGGTCACTCAAAAATTATGGCGTTACATGCTCGCTTTTCCCTTCAGACTTGTGTCCCAAATGGATCCTATCATATACTTGCTCGAGATACCTGGCTTATCTAGAGAAATGGCCCGATAATTGATGTTGCTAGTCGAATTTGATATTATGTATGTCACGTAAAAATCCATTAAAAGAAGAGCCATCTCTGACTACTTCACTGACTACCCTATAGAAGAAACCAATGTTTGGATTTCCATGTTCCCAGATGAAGATATCCTTTGTACCTCCAAAGAAGACCTACGATGGTAAATGTTCTTTGACAGTGCCACCAACAAGAAAAGATATGGCATTGGGATACTCCTAGTCTCCCTTGATGACTCTCACACTCCCATTTCCATCAAGACAGACTTTCCCTGCAACAATAACATGAGAAAATACAAGGCATGAATGGTAGGCCTTAAAGTTTCTCTCAAGAAAGGAATTCGATGCCAAGATGTCTATGGAGATTCAACCATCATCATCGGTCAGGTCCTCGAAATATGCAAAGGCAAGGATGATAAACTCTTACCCTTCCACGTCCACTTAGAAGAACTAGCCTACTAATTCCAAGACATTACCTTCCACTACCTGCCCCAATAAGGAACAGTTGAGTCAATGCCCTTGCTACCTTGGCCTCCATGGTCTACATGCCTTAAGGAATAATGATGGCCTCTCTCCTAGTCTTAAAGCAAGCTAAACCAACCCACTCCTACCAAATTGATCTCATCACAAAAGAAGATTCGAATATGGTTGATTGTTGGTATTAAGATATTTGGTGCCTACTTAAGCACGGTAGGTACCCCCAAGATTCTAACAAGAAAGAAAATGCAACACTTCACAAATTGGCTACCAAGTACCTTGTCTGTGATAAAGCAATGTTCAACAAAAACATTGATATAACCCATTTACATTGCATCGTAGGGTTGACATTGAAGAGATGGTGCAGAATATCCACAGCTTGGAGTGCGAACCCCATATGAATGGCCATATACAATCCAAGAAAATTATCCGACAAGGTTACTATTGGACTATCATAGTTCAGGATTGCACCGCCTATGTTCAGAGATACCTTAAATGCCAATAGTTCTCCAACCTCCAACACTTGCCACCACGAGAATTATACAACATGACTTCTCCTTGGTCGTTTCCACATGGGGTATCGATATCATAGGGAAAATTACACCTATAGCCTCAAACAGGAACGAGTTCATCTTGGTTGCCATAGATTACTTCACCAAGTGGGTTAAAGTCGAGTCATATATAGTGTTGAATGCCAAAAAAAAAGACAAGTTCATCTGAAAAAACATCATCTATCGATGCGGGGTCTCGCATGAGCTAGTGTCAAACAATGGGTTATTTTGAGGCAAAAGTCACAGAATTGGTCGAAGAGTATGGGATCTAGAGAAACAAATCTTCTCCCTACCGATCTCAAACCAACGGTGCAATCGAACCCTTTAATAAGAACCTCAAGTCCATTATCAGCAAGATGATCAAGAGTTGCCAATATTGGGCCGATCGGATCCCTTATGCCCTTTGGGGATACCATACTTCAATTTGGGCATCTACTAGGGCTACCCCTTTCTCTCTGGTGTATGGCATAGAAGGAGTCCTACCCGTCAAGTAAGAAATACCTTCATTATGCATCATGCTTGATAATAAAGTCAACAAAGAAGACTAACATCAGAGTCGTCTTGACGAGTTGTTACTCTTGGATGAAAGAAGATTAAAGGCTTTATATCAAATACAAGGGTACCATCGTCGTATAGCGCGATTATTTAATAGGAGAGTCGAGGACCGTGGTGTTCGAGAAGGAGACTTATCCCTCAAAGAATCATAGAACCTGTTTAGGACCCCAGAGGTAAATTCAAACTGAATTAGAGTGGCCCCTACATCAGGAAGAAGATCCTATTCGGTGGCTCCGCTATGGTCATCGACCTCGATGGGGAAGAAACAAACTGTCTAGTTGTAAGGACAAAATTTCCAATTGAGTCCATTGCTTAGTTTTGACTTATTCCCGGAACAAAACACGTTCGAGTGATAGGTTATTTTTTATTGTCACGATCCCACACAGACTGTGGCATGTTGAAGTTTATTGAAGATGTTGCAGCAAAGCTTCAAGGAATTAATTATGCCGAATGTTTAATTGGTGCAAGTTTATTCATTTTCAAGTTCAATTGCATTATGAGATCATTCAGGTATGAATGCGTAATTTTAATGGAACTCGGAATTTAATTTTTATAAGGATAAGGATGCTATTTTATGAAATAAATGGTTTTAAATTTTTTTGTAAGTGGTTGAAATATTTTACACTTCATTTTAATCTGATAAGGATGAAATAGAGTAGAGATTTAGAAGGAATCTAATTCATTACTTTGTTGAAACGACATATGTTGTTGTTCAAACGAAATGCTATTGTCGTTCGAACGGCATGGTCATCTTGTTCGAGCGATAGGTCGTTCGAGCGAGCAACCACCTCAAGAAAAGTATTTAAGGTGTGTTTTCCTTCAGATTTCGTAGGTGTACATTATGGAAAAACTGTTTCCAAACCAATACGTTTCTCTGCACACAAGTTTTCTAAGGTTTTCCAAAGTAAATGCATCCTTAGAGTTTCAAAGATCTGAGTTATCATTAATATATGCTATACTAATCTTTGTGGCACAAATTGTAGTTTATTCTACTTGAACATTTTTGGTTTTATGGTGAAGATTCAGTGGAGTCTGGTTTTAACATCGTAGATGTTACAAGACATATCGATTGACACCGAGACATACATGGAAGCGTGTGCTATGGATAAGTATCGTGGAAGAAAGACTTTCAATGTGGTCACTGTGAGAGGAGTGGTTGAAGATCTGAAGAGCATCAATTTTTGTGGGGATCGAGTCATTGAGTAAGATTTGTGTCTGGTCGTTGTAATTTCACATTCATATCGATTGTCAGGCTTGGGTCGCTCGAGGTTTTTTCCCATTGTGGTTTCCTCATACATCCAGCATTGTGAGTTTTCTTCTATTTACGTTATTTTAATTTCTTTAATCATAGATGGGTGTTTAGGATTAATCAAGATAAAATTTGGTTAAGTTCAAATTTGTTCACAACTGGGTGCGAATTAAAATTTGGAAAAAGGGTTTTCATAAATAGAGAAATTTGTTTTGTTATCCTTAAAACACTTTTCTCTTAAGAAATAAAAAGGGACCATCAAATTGGTATCAGAGCTAGAAACATATTTTTATTGTGTATGATCCCTTGTGTTTTTCGAGATGAATTTGGGAGTATTTAAAAGTTTTTGTGCTCCAATTTTTTATGTCATAACTTATGCTTATTGGAAAATGTGAATGAGAAGTGCTTCAAAATCTATTGATGAGCATGTTTAGTTAGTGGTTCAAAAGGGTTGGTCTCCACTAGTCAAATGAGAGAGTGAGTCACTAGTTTAAAACCCGTTAAGTCATGGACTGAGGCTGTACATAGTCTTGCACTTTATAACTCTAAAGGTCTGCATGTAATTTCCTCACATGTCACACCTGAAGAGTATAAGAAAATAATTACTTGTGAAACATCTAAAGAGGCTTGGGATACACTTTCACTTTATCATGAGGGCACTAGCACGGTTAGGGAGTCTAAGTTACAAAATCTCACTAAACAGTTTGAGATGATTAAAATGTTATATAGTGGTCGTTTGATGAGTTTTTATGCTAGGTTGTTTAATATTGTCAACTCTTCGTTTAATTGAGGAGAAAGGATTCCCAATAACCGTGTTATAAAGAAAATTTTGAGATCTTTGTTGAGTAGGTTTGATGCAAAAGTGACTATTTTAAACTCCTTAGGAATAGGCTTGATTCGACGAAATTTATAGAGATTGTAGGTGACTTAGAAACCTATGAACTCGATATGTCCAAGAAAGTGCCGAAGAAAGAAAAGGGCATTGCTTTGAAAGCCTGAAAGGAGGAGACTAGAGTTTCAGATGACGATTCCGATTTCGATTTTGAGGATGTCACCTTGTTGGCTAAAAAGTTCAAAAAAATTCTTAAGTTTCAAAAGCAATCGAAAGATGCCAAAAAGTTTGAGAAATTCAAGAACAATAAGGTTGAGTCCACCCCTAAGGATAAGAGTGAGAAATTTAATAGGGTTGAGTCGAATAGGTGTTTTGGGTGTGAGGGGTATGGGCAAAAAGTTGTCGAGTGTCCCACTAGACTTAAGAAAGATGGAAAGAACCCGATAGCTTATAGTGACTCCTTAAGTGATAGTGAGACGGAAGAGGGAGAAAGTTCCCCCAATGAGAGAAAGTTTCTTGCTTTCTTGGCATGTCATGTGAGCGACGATGATAAATCTTCCCACGAAGATTCTCATGTGCATGGAAATTCCAAGGTCGTTGAATCCCAAGTGAGTGAGGGCGAAGTGAGTAAGGATGATGAGGTAGATGTGAAAGAGCTTCAAGTTTTATTTAATGAGTTGTATGCTGAGGCGGTGAAGGTGAAAAAGAAAAACTCTAAATTGTAATCTAGGTTGAATGAGCGTGCCATAGAAAATAATGATGCTTTAATTGAGGATCTTAGGGAATGGGAGAAAAAGCTTAGGGAGAAACTAGAATATGTAGAGAAAGAGAGAGATAGCCTTCGTGGTTTGATGGAGGCATTGAAAAAGGATATTTTAGAGTTTTAGGAGTCTAGGCATGTGCTTGAGCCTAGTATTCATGAGTTAAAGGAGAGATTGAGAGACTTGAGTATGGTTAAGTTTGACTTGGAATCTAGTTCAGAGAAGTCAGATAGGATGTTAGGCACTGTCCAAATCAAAAGTGATAAGTGTGTTATAGGCTAGGGTTATAGAGTTGTTCCCAATCCCAAATACAATACCAACCATGTAAGTTAGCCCACTAGGAACATGAGGAGAGGTCGATATTTTAGTAATCATTATCTCTGTTTATAGAGGAATGCTCCTAGAAAGTTTAGGAATAAAGTCGTGTCGGTTCCCAAAACCCCACCCATTATGTCACACCTACTTGGGTTAGAATATCGAATTTAGTGGCTTTAGGACTAAAACTGCATGGTTCTCATTTGGTTGCACTTGATTCTTCCCATGCTAAATCTAAAGGATGATTGTGTTACCATGTTTGTCATACGCTGGTCTTTGCATCATGATTTATATCTTGCTAGTATTTTGACATGTGTATCCTTTTGTATTATATTTTTCTTTTATTGAGTCTTATTTGAAAAATACAAAAAGTTTTTTGGTTTATAATATTTTTTGAGAAAATACAAAAAGATTTTACATTTTTATGAGTCAAAATATGTTGAAAAACCAAAAATATTTTTGGTTCGTTTTTCTATTTGTGTTTACATGTTTGGTGTGGCATATTGGTGTGCTTGGACCCCCTTCCTTTCATTATCCAAGTGTCTAGGATATTTGGTCATAATTATTGATGCTTAGAATGATCTTAACCATTGTATTATGGGATTGTTTCGAAGTTGATATGAATTTTTATTCGGCTTTGTATATATGCCATCTTAGGACACATGCACGAGTTTATATGAATGATTGACATCTCTTGCATATTTGAGTTTGGTGAGACGTTATAATCTTAAATTTGTCATCTATGCACAAGTAAACGTAAGGAGGAGGTGTGCATGCTGTAATACCCCGTATTTTTATGATATTTATTTATGGGATTAATTGAATTAAATGTGTATTAATTGGAAATTAATCCGGATAAAAATACTAGCGAGATGCGAGCTGGTATTTGATTTTAATGAGTATATATGGCTATATATGAATATTGAATTATGAAATTTGTCGTGAGATTGAAATACGGCAATTTGGAAATTTTGTTGGGACGCGTGTGATAGTCGCGTCAGGAATATAATTATTTTAATTAAAAAGTGAATTTTATTTTTATTAACCGTATGGTCGTTTTGAGTGTGCCAACGCATCCGGAAGGGTCGAAATAGTCAGAAAATACTAGCCGGGGGTTTCGTTTGGGTCCCGGGGCATTTTTAGGCCATACCGGCAACGTAAAAGGGTAGTTTGGTAATTTTGGAATTTTGGGAATTAAAACCCACGAAAATTAGAAATTAATATCTGATTTGACCTTTACCCACAAAACCCACTAACTACACTTAATGACTTAATGGGCTACGGGGGTTATTGGAATTAGTTTCAAGAGCTTCCTAGGGCAACCTTAACCACCATTGTCAACTTGGAGAAAAAGAACTTGTAGAGAAAGAGAGAGAGGAGAATTCTGCAGAGAGAGAGAACAATTCATCAATTCGACATCAAAATCAGAGAAAGACATAAGTGAAGTGGTTTAATTTCGTTAATTGCAAAGAATGCTTCTTCCATGCGTAGGAAATTTATGAAATTGTATTGTTCTTGGAGAATGATAAAAACCCATTTAATTGGATTTGGAGATTTATAATTTTATGAGGAGATTGCATGTAGAACAATGTTAGGGTGATTATTCAGTTAAAAAAATACATCTTTTATATCATAAAAACGGATTTAATTATGTCTATGGATGAATTTAATTTTCTAGGGTTCATGTTCATGGGATTTGGGGAAAACTGAGGGGATTTGATGATTTGATGATATTTAGGAAGATTTGGCCCTATATAAATGTTTAATTATGACCTACGAATGTTTAGTGTGTATTAGAAACCTTAAAATGCTGTTGGGAAGAATTGTATATGGGATTAGAGGTGAAGAAAGTTGGATAAACGAAAAAAGGAAATTCTGGGCTCGAAACTGGCCTCTCGTTAGAAGACCTGCCCAGGTCGTTCGAACGAGCTCGTTCGAACGAGCTTCTAACGAGTTGACAATTTTCCTTCTAACGAGAGGGATGTTCATTCGATGTCTTTCGTTCGAACGAGATCTCGTTAGATGCCCACTTCGTTAGAACGAACTCTCGTTCGAACAGCCTCGTTCGAACGAGACTTCTAACGAGTTGACAGTTTGGTCTTTTTGTCCTGATTTCACTTCTAGTGTTCCGTAACCTTGTTTAATCGTAGAGATGACAATTCCTTAATGACTAATCGATATAGTTGGGACATTTGGAATATTTTGAGGAGTAAAACATAGAAGTGTGGTTTGAACCAAATGATATTTATGGGTTAGAACGTGAGTAACAAATTACGTCGTGAGGATAATGGATGATGTATATATATAAACCGGGGATACGTGTATTGGTATAAGAATGATAAGTATACCACTAATAAAATATGTTAAGTACTAAGATGTGTGCATGCTTAGTATACGTATATGATTTTATGTGTATGACATACCTACCATACTTGCTATCACGGGAGGTTTACGTTCGCTTAGGGCCATCTACTCCTTGTGTGCCCGGATTTAGAGTGGTACCTAGAGGACATAGTTCAAGAGAATGACTTATTTGTGAGTTAATAAGTCAGCTAACTATGGAGCGTAGGTATGTACGTGACCCATGGATATGTTGAATTATGTTCGCCTCCATTTTCGTGTGTTGTGTTTATTCTAACAATTCCTGAGAGATTTGGAATTTGTGATCCTTATGTACGTGATGTACCAGGATGGATAGCAGAGTATGTGTGCACCGCAGCTTGGCCTCGGGGTGCTTGTATTGTATATTTATGATGTGAAGAATATACGGTTAAATGAAAAGAATTGTTATGTTGGAATGTGAGAATCATTATAGTAACGCATTGAGAATATAAAATGGGAGATAACTTTTGGTAAATTATATTACTAATACTTTGAAATTAGAAATTTAAGTAAATCTCTCTATTAAATTGATAACGTTGGGACTTATAGTACTAATCGAGTAGAAAGGATAGTATTTGTTTTGGTATAGTTAGATATGAGAAACACTTGTATGGGTATGGTACGTTAGGAGTGCACAAATGGCCGAGAGGTGAGTATTTCATGTGAGAGCACGTCCTAACATGTACTTTGCATTCATTGTTTTAATGTTATTAAAACACTTGATATTTTTAAAATACTCTCCACTTTCAGGCTTTGACCCGTTTGCTTTCAAATCTATTTTTTTGTAAAAAAACCTTTTTAGGTGCCCAGCCACAAGGACACCATTCATAGTATTTCCAGTCAGGTGACGAGCTGTAGCTGTTGTGGAAGTTACAGGGCCTTGCTAGTAGACGCTTCATCTGTCTTGACTCTATATTCAGATTTCATCAGTTGTAGGGCATGTCGCCCATTTCTTTTAGAGACTTTTCATTCATTTCAGTTACTCAGACTTTTTGGTTGTAATTAATTCAGGATGCAGACTTGTTTTACTTTCTTTCCATATTGGGATTGTTGTGAGGAGTATTTTCTCTAGACTCGTTTTTACTTATTGATTTACTATAGCTGGACTTTATTGTGAATGGTTATGTTATCCTTTACATTTCACTTATTGCATGTTAATCAGAGTTAACTTAAAATTTGGCAACTCACTTTTTAAATACTAGGTGGTTAGTAATCATTAAAATGTTTTCGACAGTGATGCTATTAACTGAACCAACTTAGCATTTTGTATTAATTTAATAAAGGAGTAGCTACCCGGTATTTAATTAGTCGGGGTGTCACAGGTGGTATTAGAGCATCAGGTTCTAGTGTCCTTTAGGATATGTACGGCTTATTATGTTTCCGCTGAGTTTTCTTTGATGTAGAGCCCTATATTTTAGGACTGTTGTATTCTTTTATATGCTACGTTCTTCAGCTATTTTGAGTTTATAACTGCGAACTTATAGACTTTATTCTTGTTTCAGATGCCTCCATGATGTGCACAACGGGTTCCCGGGGATGCAACGCCAGAACCACAGCCTGCACCAGTTCAGGGCACGATGAATGCCGCCGAGGTTGCAGCCATTGTAGCCCAAGCGGTAAATGTCGCACTAGCCGTGGTTCATCAGGCACCACCTCAGGCGCCAGTAGCCGCGCCGGTTCAGGCACATGCATTCCCGTCTGCTTGGGAACGTGTTCGAGATGCTTTTCAGAAAGCACAGCCTCCGGAGTTCGCAGGCAGCTCCGATGTTGTGGTATCTAGTCAGTGGAGGAAAGACATTCAGCGGCACTTGAGGATGTATGAGTGCACCGATGTCCAGAAGCAAATACTAGCTACCTTTAAGCTATTGGGATCTGCACTGCAGTGGTGGGAGTCTATTACCACCGTGGAGGAGAGAGATACTCTCATTATACAGGAGTTTTGGGTGCAGTTCGACCGCAAATATTTTTCGTCAGCTGTTCACACGGAAATGAGGAGGAAGTTGATGAGACTTAGACAGGAGGGTAAGACTGTGGCCGAGTATGAGGCCGAATTCACAAATTTGCTGAACATTGTCCCGGATGAGATACCGACAGAAGAGAAAAAGATTCAGAAGTTTACTGATGGATTGACTTGGAGGATCCGTCAGCACTTGTTGGGGAATCTATCGTTGGCCACTTACTCTGATGTGGTTAACGCTGCACTGCTCCATTGCCAGGACCACCGCTTTCACTTGACAGAGGGGAAGCGATCAAGAGAGTCCAACCATCAGGGCAGGACATGGGGAAATGGTGCCAGCAGGGCACAATCAGCTCAGGGTCAGTATAGGCAGGGTGATCAGGGTTCCCAGCAGGGGGATTCTAAGAGATTCGGATCAGGGGGTTTCAGGCATGGACAGGGAGGTTTCAGGCAGGGCCATCAGGGTCCGAACGGCCATCAGGGCCAGCAGGGTCAAAATGGTCAACAGCAGCAGTTTCACCAGGGCCAGCAAGGCCAGGGCAGAAATGGTAACTGTCACCAGGGCCATGGTCAGCAGGGACAGCGAGGGAGAAACTTCCAGGGGAAGTGTTTCATTTGTGGTAAGATTGGCCACAAACACCAAGAGTGTCCTGATAAGGGAAAGGCCCCACAGCAGCAGCAGCAGGGTGCTCGACACGAGCCACAGAGGCCGATGTTTCCCTCCGCCCTACCAGCGCCACAGATGGCAGCATTACCACCCATTCCAGCAGTCCCAGTTCAGCAGGGACAGCTTCAGTATGGGAGAGTGTATCAGCTCCAGCAGGTCGCAGCCCCACAGGATCCACCAGCCATTGAGGGTATGTTCTCTATTCAGGGGACTCTGGGGCGCATTTTATTTGACACGGGGGCTACACACTGTTTTATTGCTATGAGATTTGCACGCACCATTGGGTTGTTAGACACCGCAGAGAACACCGCTACTTATGTAGACTCACCGTTGAGTAGGGGTTCCATGATTTCTCTTATGTGTAGAGGTATGGGTATAGAGATCGGGAGGTTTACTTTACCCGCTGATATGTTAGTGTTAGAGATGACCGAGTATGATGCCATTATTGGTATGGATTGGCTAGTTGCGTACCGAGCCATGATTGACTGTTTTAGTAGGAGTATTATCTTTGCCGTTCCCGGGCAGGAGATGTTTTTGGTGGCGATGCCTCTTCCTGAGGGAGGATCGTCCACCCATTTGTACTATATAGAGGAAGAGACCTCTAAGGAAGTGGTGATACCACTTGATTCGATTCCGATAGTTCGAGAGTTTGCCGATGTATTTCAGGATATACCTGGATTACCTCTGAGTAGAGAGATAGATTTTGTGATCAATTTGACGTCGGGAACTCGGCCTATTGCCCGCGCACCTTACCGTATGGCTCCAGCTGAGATGAGAGAGTTACAGGATCAGATTGAGCAGTTGTTGGATCAGGGGTTTATTCGGAGGAGTACTTCGCCGTGGGGTGCCCCTGTGTTGTTCGTAAAGAAAAGGGATGGATCGTTGAGGTTGTGTGTGGATTATCGAGAGTTGAATAAGGTCACGATACGGAATAAGTATCCGTTGCCTCGAATCGATGACTTATTCGACCAGTTGAGAGGAGCTTCTTTCTTCTCAAAGATTGATTTATGATCTGGTTACCATCAGTTGCGTATCAGGGAAGAGGACGTCTCGAAGACTTCTTTCTTAACGAGATATGGTTCCTACGAGTTTCGGGTTATGCCTTTTGGTTTGACCAATGCTCCAGCCATGTTTATGGACTTGATGAATAGGGTGTTCAGAGAGTTCCTAGATCAGTTTGTCATTGTCTTCATTGATGATATTCTAGTTTACTCTTGGACAGAAGAGGAGAACGCCGAGCATTTGAGGCAGGTTTTGTAGACGCTACGTCAGAACGAGCTGTATGCAAAGTATGAGAAGTGAGGGTTTTGGCTGAAGGAGGTCCAATTTTTGGGGCATATTATTTCCGACCGGGGGATATCTGTTGATCCGGGGAAGGTATCCGCGGTGAGGGAGTGGGGACATCCCACGACACCAACGGAGATCCGTAGTTTCTTGGGACTAGCAGGATACTACAGGAGGTTTATTCGGGGATTTTCAAAGATAGCAGGTCCTTTGACACATCTGACTCGTAAAGGTGTGCCGTTTATTTAGAGTGATGCCTGTCAGTTGGCATTCGATGAGTTGAAGGACAAGTTGACCTCAGCACCTGTGTTAGCATTGCCGAGACCGGGATTTGAGTATCTAGTTTACACCGATGCGTCCTTACAAGGACTTGGAGGTGTATTGCAGCAGGAGAGTCAGGCCATAGCTTATGCTTCCCGTAAGCTTAAGCCTCACGAGAAGAATTACCCCACTCATGATTTGGAGTTAGCGGCAGTTGTATTTGCCCTTCGGATTTGGAGACATTACCTTTTGAGGGAGAAGTTTTGATTGTTCACGGACCACAAGTCCCTACAGTACCTATTCACACAGAAGGAGTTGAATATGCGGCAACGGAGGTGGCTTGAGTTTGTGAAGGACTATCAGTTTGATATCCAATATCACCCGGGGAAGGCTAACGTGGTAGCAGACGCGTTGAGTCGTAGGCCAGTAGATGAAGTGGCAGGGGTGTGGAAGGCAAAGTGGAAGGAGTTGGGATACCAGGATGCAGTGGCCCGATCATTCATGTCGGTGATGACTGTTACACCGCAGATTGTCACGAGAGTGGTAAAGGCACAAGCAGATGACTCGTTCTGTCAGGAGCAGATAGTTCGATTATTAGCAGAGGGAGCCGAGTCCTATATCGTTAGCTCAGACGGGGGATTACGCTTCAATGGGAGACTAGTAGTCCCAGAAGGGGAGGAATTGCGACACGAGGTGATGGCAGAGTCGCACGGCTCACGGTTCGCGGTACATCCCGGTGGGGACAAAATGTACCAAGATATGAGACGTCAGTATTGGTGGAGCGGGATGAAGAGATATATTGCCGTGTTTGTTTCTAAATGCGCCAGTTGTCAGCTGGTAAAAGTGGATCATCTGAGACCGGCAGGACTTCTACAGCCATTAGAGGTCCCGATGTGGATGTGGGAGAGCATCTCCATGGACTTTATCACGGGGTTGCCTACGTCCCAGAGAGGTCATGACTCCATTTGGGTAATTGTGTACAGGTTGACCAAAGTGGCTCATTTTCTACCCGTAAGGACCGACTACACTACGGGACAATATGCCCATCTTTTTATTGCAGAAATAGTGAGACTTCACGGTGTGCCCCTAAATATCGTGTCTGACCGAGACAAGATATTTGTTTCACGGTTTTGAGAGAGTTTTCAGGAGGCCATGGGCACGGGATTACGGTTGAGTACGGCTTATCACCCGCAGACCGATGGGCAAACCGAGCGTACAAATCAGATGTTGGAAGACATGTTGCGAATGTGCATCATTGATTTCGGGGGTGGATGGGAGCAGTATCTTCCACTGGTGGAGTTTTCTTACAACAACTCCTACCAGTTCACCATTGGCATGGCTCCATTTGAGGCGTTGTACGGTAGACCTTGTCGTTCCCCAGCATGTTGGTTGGAGGTGGGGGACAACAAACTACTTGGGCCGGAAGTGATTCAGGATACTTCGGCAAGGATAGAATTGATACGAAGTCGCATTCGGGTAGCTCAAGATCGACAGAAGAGCTATGTTGATGCGAAAAGGTTCTTCAGGGAGTTCCAAGTGGGGGACCAGGTTTTACTCAGAGTATCTCCTATGAAGGGGATTATGCGATTTGGGAAGAAGGGGAAGTTGGCACCGAGATATGTGGGACCATTCCCTATCATCGAGTGGATTGGGTCTGTTGCATATAGACTTGGGTTACCGGAGCATTTGCATCGGATTCATGATGTGTTTCATATTTCCTCGCTAAGGAAATATCTTAGAGACGATTTGGCTCATTCTCACATTGCTTTGGGGGACATCGATCTCCAGCCCGATAGCTCCTACGAGGAGGGGCCGATTGCTATTTTGGACCGAAGTGAGCGGAAACTAAGGTCAAAGATAATTCCGTTAGTGCGTGTTCAGTGGCGACATCATAATGTCGAGGAGTCCACATGGGAGCGCGAGGATGAGATGCGCGAACGTTATCCAGAGTTGTTCTTACCAGGTACTTTCTAGTTCCGAATTTCGGGACGAAATTCTGTTATTAGGGGGGAAGTATGTAATACCCCGTATTTTTATGATATTTATTTATGGGATTAATTGAATTAAATGTGTATTAATTGGAAATTAATACGGATAAAAATACTAGCGAGATGCGAGTTGGTATTTGATTTTAATGAGTATATATGGCTATATATGAATATTGAATTATGAAATTTGTCGTGAGATTGAAATACGGCAATTTGGAAATTTTGTTTGGATGCGTGTGACAGTCGCGTCAGGAATATAATTATTTTAATTAAAAAGTGAATTTTATTTCTATTAACCGTATGGTCGTTTTGAGTGAATTGAAGATTATATTTTGAGATTTGTTATGTAGTGAGATGTTAGTGTAGAATAAGATGTTTGAGGATTTATTTCTCTTTAGGTGATTCTGGCACGACTTGTAATATAATTTATTTATCTATTAGAAGAAGAAGTTATATTTTAGAAGCTCTGATGATGTGTTACCTTTTCGGCTAGTTACAACTCATAACCATGTGAATGTATTCCGTTGCATTTATTTTAAGAGAAATTTTAAGGCCAGAATATTGAATGCCTTAGTGGCATGTCAAGACACTCCTTCCCTACTATTTTTGGGTCGGGGTCGTGACAAAGGTGGTATCAGAGCATAGGTTATGAACTTGTACATTAGATTAAGATGAGATAGGTAAGATTGTGTCTAACCTGGAATTATAAGACTAGATCATGTCAGAACTATATGTGGTAGAGAACTACTCAGTGATTGATGTAGTGTTTGAAGATATAAGAGGATGTTGATCATATTCAATTTGGTGATGCATTAGATAGTGACTAAGATAAGATTATTAAAGGTAAACTCTAAGGCAATCTTTGAATTTTTTTATAGATTCTAAGAAAAGTTTGCTACAACCCATAAAATAAAGTAGAAAGTTAAATTCTAAATCGACATGGATAAATATTTTATCAACCCGTGTAATACAAATTAATGTATTTTTCTCATAGATTAGATTAAATAAAGATGTCAAAAAAAAGAAAAAAAAATTATGTAAGTCAAGTTTGGGGACCAAACTTTTTATAAGGAGGGTAGGATGTAATGACCCCACTTTTATATGCCAATATATAATTATTTTTACAATTGTGTCTTACTTATTATCTAATAATGTTATATTATTACATATGTAATATTATAGGTTCTTAATATGACAAAGCCTATTTCTAAATTTGAAGAATCAACTGTAAAGTGGAAAAACTTGAAGTTTTATGGCACATCCTAAGCTAAATGATAAGTTTTGGGGAAGAAAATATAATTTTATGAAACTTTAGGGACTAAAATAATAATATAAAATGGGCCATTTTGTAAATAAAATATTTTTAAGGACCTCTAAGAAATATTGAAAATATATCGTGTGAAATTACTAAAATGTCCTTCATGTGTGAAATGACCATTATACCCCTAACACCTTTCCACCTCGTGCTAACAAATGTCGCTGCTCGGTGAAATAAGGCTGCAAGACCCCTCCATTGTGTGACACGTCAACGCTGACTCGCCGTTGTAAAGGCTTGGTCAGCTAGACACGTGTCAACACCATGAAATCTCTGGAAAACTATAAATACAGCCTTTAGGATCATTTAAACTCATACCATTTCCTCGAAAATTCTAGTAAGAAAGAGTGATATCTCAAGAACGAGTTCTATAAGTTTAAGAAGAAGTTTCATCTTAGTGATCCAAGACTTGATACTTGTAGTTTCGAACCTCTGTTTTAGGTGAGTACTCTGACATTCCTTGTGTATTTTGATTATATGATATTATGCAAACTATATATATTTTATGAACTGCTTTTATTCTCAAAATTCATGTGATACCGATGATTGATTCATTTGTGATATGTTTATATTTGTCCATGTAAACATACCGATTCAAATGATTATTGAAAAGGATATTGAATATTGAAAATATGATTCGGCCTAAGGGACCTCTTTACTGACTGACCTTCCCAGCTGGGTTATCGCTGGTGTGCCCTAAATAAGGCGTTGTGAGGAACTAGTTCGATTGACCCTCAACTACCGGGGTATAATACGGTTGAAGAATACGGTATTAGAGTGTACTTGGCCATCAAAATGATATGATTGAAAGAAAAAGATATTACATTTGATTTGTTGCATTCTTCTTATTCTGAGCTATCCAATTGTGATATATATACTATCATTTCAAAATATATATCTATTAACTGCAAGTTCCTATCCATATATGTATGTGCCTTCTCTTTTGACTTGAATAGGTATCTATTTTTTAAAAACCTTGGAATGTCGAGAAATTAAATCTCATTCAGCTTTTAGCTGATGTTGTATAAATAACCCTTTTTTAGGTTATAGTTAGAGATGAGTATGGATATGTGAAGATTGAATTGAAGATTATATTTTGAGATTTGTTATGTAGTGAGATGTTAGTGTAGAATAAGATGTTTGAGGATTTATTTCTCTTTAGGTGATTCTGGCACGACTTATAATATAATTTATTTATCTATTAGAAGAAGAAGTTATATTTTAGAAGCTCTGATGATGTGTTACCTTTTCAGCTAGTTACAACTCATAACCATGTGAATGTATTCCGTTGCATTTATTTTAAGAGAATTTTAAGGCTAGAATATTGAATGCCTTGGTGGCATGTCAAGACACTCATTTCCTACTATTTTTGGGTCGGGGTCGTGACAATAATTATCTCCCCTAATTGCTTTAATGACTTGGGCTAAGCTTTGATTATCATTTGGTCCCATCTTGGTCTTCATCTTTCCATAATCAACCCACTTCTCTTGGATTAGCCCAATAAGTGCTTCCTTAAAATATTTGTCCCTAAGTCTTGTAATTGGACCACTAGAAAGTGACAAAGGGTCTTGTGCAAATTTATCTCCACTCCCATGTGTATGATTAGCCCCGCATTCATCTTCAGCATATTCATCTCCTTGAATTGCATCATTCCCCCCTCTTGAGAAGAATTTATCCTCAAATCATCACCTGCATCAAAAGGAGATAAATCAGCAACAATAAATCTTGTACTAACACAGCACTCACCTAGTAAGTCAAGCCTATATGCATTATCAATGATGCGTTCACAAACTTGAAATGGTCCATCACCCCGAGGTAGGAGTTTTAAACTCCTTTTACTTGAAAAACGTTCCTTCCTCAAGTGGAACCAAACCCAATCTCCTGGTTTAAACACTACCTTCTTGCGTCCCTTATTGGATTAATGGACATATTGTCGAGTTCTCCTTTCAATGTTCATTTGAGTCTTTTCATGAAGCTTCTTTACAAATTCAGCCTTCTTTTTGCCATCTAATTTTACGTATTCACTTAAAGGTAAAGGAATTAAATCCAAAGGTGATAATGGATTAAAACCAAACACAATTTCAAATGGTGAAAACTTAGTTGCCGAATGTACATTTCTATCGTAAGCAAATTCAACATGTGGCAAACAATCCTCCCATGCTTACAATTTTTTCTCAATGATAGCACGCAACAGAGAAGACAAAGTTCTATTCACTACTTCAGTTTGGCCATTAGTTTGTGGATGACAAGTAGTAGAAAACAACAACTTGGTTTCCAACTTTCCCCATAAATTCTTCCAAAAGTAGCTCAAAAACTTTGCATCCCTATCAGAAACAATGGTCCTAGGCATGCCATGTAACTTAACAATTTCTTTGAAAAACAAATCAGCTATATGCGATGCATCGTCAGTTTTATGACATGCAATGAAGTGTGCCATTTTAGAGAACCTATCTACCACCACAAAAACTGAATCTCTCCCCCTCTTAGTCCTAGGTAAACCCAAAACAAAATCCATAGAAATATCAGTCCGAGGTTCATTAGGTATAGGCAAAGGGGTGTACAAACCATGGAGTTTCAACTTTGACTTGTCCTGTTTACAAGTGATACATTTCTCACAAATTCTTTCCACATAACGTTTCATATGAGGCCAAAAAATGATCATGTAAAATGCCTAAAGTCTTAGCTACACCAAAATGACCCATTAAACCACCACTATGAGCTTCTCTCACAAGCAATTCAAGCAATGAACACATAGGCACACATAATTTATTTTCTTGAAACAAAAATCCGGCATGCCTATAAAAATTTCCAAATGCCACTTTTTCACATGCATTGAACACATCACAAAAATGAGAATCTTGCTCATACAAATCCTTAATGTATTCAAAACCAAGCAATTTTTTGTCTAAAATGGAAAGTAAAGCATACCTTCTGGATAATGAATCAGCCACCACATTTTCCTTACCTTACTTGTATTTGATCACATAAGGAAATGTTTAAATGAATTCAACCCACTTGGCATAACATTTGTTCAACTTTTGTTGTCCCTTCAAATGCTTCAAGGATTCATGATCAGTGTGAATCACAAATTCCTTTGGCCATAGATAGTGCTGCCAATTTTCCAAAGCCCTCACTAAAGCATACATCTCCTTATCATAAGTGGGATAGTTTAGGGTTGTGCCACTCAACTTTTCACTAAAATAGGCGACTAGATTACCTTCTTGCATTAAAATAGCTCTAATACCTATTCCTAAAGCATCACACTCAATTTTAAATGTTTTAGTAAAGTTAGGTAAAACAAGCAAAGGTGCATTAGTTAACTTCTCTTTGATCAGAATAAATGACTTTTCTTTCTCCTTTCCCCACTTGAACGACACATTTTTCTTGATGACTTCAGTGAGAGGGGCAACCAAGCTACTAAAATCACGCCCAAACCATTTATAATAGCTAGCTAGTCCGTGGAAACTCCTCATTTGAATGATTGTTGTAAGTGTTGGCCACTCTTGGATTGCTTTCACCTTTTCCTCATCCACTTCAATTCCTTTAGCACTAACAACAAAGCTAAGAAACACAAGCTTATCCTTGCAGAAGGTGCACTTTTTGAGGTTAGCAAATAACTTTTCTTTCCTTAGCACATCTAAAATAGATTTTAAATGTACTATATGTTCTTCCAAGCTTTTGCTATAAATTAGGATATTATCAAAATATACAACAAGAAATTTGCCAATAAATGCATGCAAAACATGGTTCATCAAACGCATAACAATACTGGGAGCATTATTTAAACCAAAAGGCATTACTAACCACTCATACAAGCCATATTTAGTTTTAAAGGTAGTTTTCCATTCATCACCTTCTTTCATCCTAATCTGATGATATCCACTCTTAAGATCATTTTTTGTAAAAACATAAGAACCATGCAATTCATCCAGCATATCATCTAATCTAGGAATGGGATGATGATACTTTACCATTATATTGTTGATGGCTCGATAATGAATGCACATCCTCCATGTCCCATCCTTCTTAGGAACTAGAAGCACCGGAACTTCACTAGGACTCATACTTTCCTGCACATACCTTTTCTCCATTAATTCACTTACTTGCCTCTAAAGCTCCTTTATTTCTTCTGGATTGGTCCTATAGGCAGGTTATGAAATCAATTTGATGCTCAACTCCTTTAATTGGAGGCAAACCATGAGGTACCTCTTCGAGAAAGACATCTTCAAACTCCTGCAAAAGAGAAACAATATTTCTCGATAATGAACCGGCCAAATCATTAGTACATAAAAGAGCCTCCTTGTACATGATTACGATAAGAGGTTGATGTGAAAATAATGTTCTCTTGATCTCACTTCTTTTTGCAATGTAATTAAATTTCTTCCCTCTTTCCTTATTTTCAGATTCTTTTTTCTCAACTTCTTTTCTCTCAATTTCTTTTTTCTCAACTTGCTTTCTCTCATTTTCGTTTTTCTCAACTTCTTTTCTCTCATTTTCTTTTTTCTCAACTTCGGACTTCCTTTCTTTTTCTCTCTTTTTTTCATTTGACCTTTGCAACTTCAGTTGGTCCTCCATAACCTCTTTTGGTGTTAATGGCACAAAAGTGATAGGTTGATTTTTAAGAGTAAAAGAATACTTATTTGTGAACCCATTATGCATTACCTTCCGATCAAACTTCCATGGACTCCCCAATAATAAATCGCATGCGTGCATAGGAACCACATCACAAAGCAGCTCATCCTCATATTTGCCAATGCATAATGCCACCAAGACTTGCCTCGTCACCTTGATTTCACCACATTCATTCACCCACTGAAGACGGTAAGGACGGGGATGTTTCAAGGTTGTTAATGCCAATTTATCCACCAAATCAGTGCTGGCCACAGTTGTACAACTCCCCCCATTAATAATAACGCTGCAAACTTTGTTATTTACAAAGCACCTAGTATGGAACAAGTTCTCCCTTTGGTTACATTCTTCCTCCTTAACCTACACATTGAGAAATTTCCTTGCTACCAATAAATCTCCAATAACAGCATTTTGCTCATCATCATTGTTTTCCAAAGGTGTTACTTCTTCTACCCTATCCAACCTCTCCTAAATAGGTTCTAATTCACCCCTCAACATACGCCTCATCTCCCCTATCGATGCTTGCATTTGAAGGTTTGGAACGGCTGGTTGTTGAACTTCTTTGGTTGTGTCTTCTTCTTGAATATTAGACATGTCTAGAATCTGCAAAAAAAATTATAAACCTCACAAGCACTACCTCGCGTGTTTCACTCACACTCGTGTTTTCACTCAAAATGGCTTTTACCCTCTAATGATCTCACACTCTCTTGCCATTTTCCACTCTTTTGTGTCCTCTTTAGTTCTTAATCGAACTCAATAAACAAATTCAAATTAACCACCAACAATTCAGATTGAGGAGCAACCAAAACTCATCAAAATGTAAGGAATTCGATTGCGGGAGAAAAAAATGAATTACTCACACAGTTTCTAAGGTGTCAACAATACGAAAAAAAGAACGCATAATTTTTTTTTTGTGTTTCAATCTTGTTTCTCACCTCCTAGAAGCCTTTTTTTTGTTTTCTTTCTTTTTTTGTTTTTTTTCTTCTTTTTTTTGTTTTGTTTTCCTTTTCTTTTTTATTTCTAAAGGAGGGAACAAGGAAAAAAAAAGAGAGTCAAACTTGCCTTAGAAATAGGCTCTGATACCAAATGATATGAATCTCACCAACAATTGTGATGAAACCCAATAACAATGATGGTTGAAGAACCTAAGATCATATAAACAAAGTTTGTTGAGCCTTGACCTATTACCTAGTAAGATAAGAACCAAGACTACAAAGGATTAAAACGCCACACCAAGAAACCCAAGAATCTCTCACAAATCAAGGTGATAAGTTTGGTAGTTTGAACGCCACAAGATTAACTTGATAAGTTGAGAATATTTTCTTAAGAACCAAGAGGAACAAAAATACCTCACAACATTATTAGTTTATCTCAAAAAGTTCTTACAAAATTCATAGATCCCCTCATTTATACTTAGAACAACCCTCCAAGAATAGGAAATGAAATAAATACATCATTAAAACAACACAATTGTCAAAGTAAACAAGTTCCCACATTTTTTAGGCCTCTTGGTTTTTAAGAATTTTTTTTGAACTTATCAAGTTAATCTTGTGGCATTCAAACAACCAAACTTATCACCTTGATTCGTGAGAGATTCTTGGGTTTATTGGTGTGGCGTTTTAATCCTTTGTAGTCTTGGTTCTTATCTTACTAGGTAACGGGTCAAGGCTCAACAAACTTTGTTTATATGATCTTGGGTTCTTCAACCATCATTGTTATTGGGTTTCATCACAATTGTTGGTGAGATTCATATCCGTATTTGTGTGTTTAATGTGTGTAGGTATGCTTAAGAGATTCGAGATTTCATGTCTACATTACATTCAGACATTCAGAGACAGTTCATGCTTGATGGACCATCTTTACTAATCTTGTCCTGTAATTTTATTTTTCGGTTTTATGGGATGGGATTTAGGTACCATATATCTTAACGGCCGGACTTGGGAATTTTACTATTGGTTTTGTCCCGAAATAGTCAAACGGGTAGATTTGTTAGGATAAAATTTCCAATTGAGTCCATTATAAAGTTTTGACTTATTCTCGGAACAAAACAAGTTTGAGTCATAGGTCATTTTTTATTATCATGATCCCATAAAGACTATGACATGCTGAAGTTTATTGAAGATGTTGCGGCAAAGCTTCAAGGATTAATTATGCCAAATGTTTAATTGGTGCAAGTTTATTTGTCTTCAAGTTTAATTTCATTCCGAGATCCCTCAGGTATGAATGAGTAATTTTAATAGAACTCGAAATTTAATTTTTGTAAGGATAAGGATGATATTTAATTAAATAAATGGTTTTAAAATGTTTTTATAAGTGTTTCAAATGTTTACACTTCGTTTTAATCTGATGAAGATGGATTAGAGTAGAGTTTTAGAAGGACTCTAATTCATTGTGTCGTTCAAAGGACATACATTGTCATTTAAATGAGATGCCACTCCCATTCGAACGACATGGTCATCTCATTCGAGCGACATGTCAGGTCGTTCAAGTGAGCAGCCACCTCAAGAAAAGTATTTAAAGCCTGTTTTCCTTTAGATTTTATAAGTGTGCATTCTGGAAAAACTGTTTCGAACCAATACGTTTCTTCACATAAGTTTTCTAAGTTTTTTCAAAGTAAATTCATCCTTAGAGTTTCAAAGATCCGAGTTATCATTAATATATGCTATAGTGATCTTTGTGGCACCAAATTGGAGTTTGTTCTACTTTGGTTTTGTGGTGAAGATTCAATGGAGTCTGATTTCAAAATTGTGGACGTTACAAGCCATATAGATGGACACTGAGACATACATGGACACGTGTGTTGTGGACATATATCGCGGAAGAATGAATTTCTGCATGGTCACTGTGAGAGGAGTGGTTGAATATCTAAAGAGCATGAAGTCTCGTGGGGATCGATTCGTTGAGTAAGACTTGTGTCTGTTCATTGTAATTCCATATTCATAGTGATTGTCTGCCTTGGGCGGTCTGAGGTTTTTTCCCGTTGTGGTTTCCTTATACTTCTGGCATTGTGAATTTTCTTTTCTTTACTTCATTTTACTTTTTTTAATCACTAGATGGATGTTTAGGATTAATCAAGATAAAATTTGGTTAATTTAAAATTTATTCACAACTTGATGGAAATTAAAAATTGGAAAAAGGGTTTTCATAAAAAGAGAAATTTGTTTTGTCATCCTTAAAACACTTTCTTCTTAAGAAATAAAAAGGGACCATCACAGTCAACATGGACTGTCTCAAGGAATTCTACCTTTAGTCCGAAGTCTCGGCGCACTACGACTCCCCTCATCCCCCTTTTATTCCTAATAAAAATTTCTTAATTTCCCTCTACTCAGAACTACATGGGGCTTGCTCCTCTAAAACTATTTTTACTTTGAAAGATGAAACTCAAAAAAAATTCAAAAACCCCTAGAGGGTCGTAGGGTGCCCATACGCTTTACATGAGCACGGTCCCCTTCTTTTTCACAAAATGCTATTCTTTTCTTATCCACGAGAATGACTTTTCATTTTATCATGTACATGAACAAAAGGATTATGTATGCCTTAGAGATTGGTATAGATAATTCAAATGCAAAACTCATCAAGAGGCACAACAATATAATTAAACTCTTCTTTATTCCATTAATGGGATATATCAGTACGATTACATGAAATATCAGCGTAGGGAGTCAAACAATGTACCCCACCAACCTTATTGTCCTAAAAACCAAACTACTCCTAAACAACCTCCACGAAATTATCCTTACCAAAAATAACCAAACACGTAACCATCTCAAAAGCTTCACAAAAAGGCCCTACCCGTAGCTGCCAGAAGATCCGACCCCATCATCACCTACATCTTGGGGTCCTTAAACTTCCCCGGCTTGGATGGAACACCGAAGTCACTCCATGGAACGGTAAGCCTAGACCAGCCTAGGAAAAACCACTACGCCTCCCTCCATGGGGTCGAACCAGCATGCGCATGCCTTCTGTCAAATCCTCCATAGGAAAGAAGTCCAGAACGTGGGAAGGCATAATAATCTCCCATCCTACTTGACGCAGGAGCTGCCAAGGAAAGTAGAAAGAAGTATGACAAAGGCCAATGATTAGGCATAAATTCTTCATAATTATTTCCTTAATTTGGGTTCTTTTATTGGCTCGTGCGGTATAAATAGACTGAATGTATCTCATATTCATGCCACTAAACCTTTTTGACAAGTATAAAATTTTGTGTAATTCTCATGTATTTTACAGGTATTTCATGGAAGTAAATGTGTGAGAGAAACTGAAACAGTGGAAGAAATACAAGAAATGGAGAATTGAAGGGCAATTTTACATTAGTAGTTCAAAGTTGGGACAAACTATAAACTCGAAGAAGACAAATTCACAAGAATACTAGAAGAAACAGTGCCTTAAGCCATGCTACAGGGAAGAAGTTATGCAAGTTTGAAGATTGAGAAAGAAATCCCAAACCTAAAAGAAGAGGGGAAACTAAGGCAGCATGAAAAACCGAACCGAACCCCTAAACAATTCGACGTTAGCCACGTGCAAGATCCGTGTCAAAATTAGTCACGCTTTAGAAGCATAACCTATTGCCAGAAGGGAGATTTTTATTTTGGCCCAATTTTTTTAGCCTAGAGAGTTTTTTGTTTAGAGGACTCTTCTAAACGACTTGTAACCTATATATTTCATCATTATGGTTCTTTTAACATAGGCTTCGTTGATGTGAAAGCTCCTAATCAAGGAGAAACATCTAGGAGAAAAATTGCATATTTAGCACCTTTAATTTAAGAGTTTTTCTAGTTGTTCTTCAAGAATTGATTTCTTCTTGCATGTGTGTGTTCTTCAACCTTGGTAACCTTAAATTCCATCACTTTTATTATTCTCTCCTTTTTTATCACATGCTTGTTAATGGATTCTTGCGACACCCTCATGTTTAGTAGCTAGTTCAAGGGTTGGGATCATGTTTCAGCCATTGATGGGCGTTGAGCTTTGAAAGTTAGGTTTTGGGTAGAAATAATATTAATTGAAACCTCATGGATTAAAGTTAGAATATTAGGCATTTAACTTTCTTTGTCATGCAACGTTAGTGTTTATAGCGATATTCCGAAATTAATCCACTTGTGACCATATTCGAGCAAAAGTTTAATCTTTCATTATTGAATTAAACTTCTTCATGTTTGATGTTTCTAATCAATTGAATATGCTCGGTTAATTGTTTTTGAACCAAAATCCTTTATACGTGTTGTTTATCCCCCCACGGATGTGATCCTAATCCCATTTTCTGTAAAAGTGGTGATCGCTTAAATAAGCTCTGATACCAACTTGTAAAATTCGGTGTGATAGTGATTTAATCAAATTCAAAAATTTCCACTTTAAACTTATTTAATTGGAGTCGATTTTCAAACCAAATTAATTCGTCCCCTAAACATGCAACTACATGTGTGTGTGTGTGTGTGTGTTTGTGTCAAATCATCACAACTAAAATTGCTAACTCATGATTTCAGGAAAAAACCTTTTCGGGTAAAATCGTTTTATTTCACTATGTAAAATAAATCTCAACATACATACACACTGAAATCTTCAATGATTACTCCTCAGAAAAATCACATAGACAAGCGGTCCAGAATTAGCAAGAATCGTAACTCCAAATCAGCAAGAAATACCCTTGACTATTCCCACGTGACACGCAGTCGTCTTCAGCAAGTAATTCCCTCGAGAATCACCAAGTTAGCGGTAGAGATCTTCTCTACAAGAGAAACTTCGCAAAACTGTGATCTTGGGTTCCAAAACAATTCACTTAAAAGATTAGGATGTTTTGTGAATTGAAAATAAAAAGGATTAAACCCTTAAATTAAGAAGACAAAGAATTCTATTGGATTGCAGTTTTTGCAGAAGGATGAACGTCGGGTCTTCTTAATGAAAATGGAGTGGTTTAACACACTTTATATAAAAAAAAGATTAACTCAGTAGATCGCTCGAACGAAATCACTTGTCGCTTGAACGAGGACACGTGTCACTTAAACAAGCTTCGCATGACTTTAACCTGTCGCTCGAACGAGAAACTCCACTTCAACACTTAGAAAAATTTTTGGAAAATCATCCCAACACTCTAAGTGAACCGTTAAGATATTTAAACACAACCTTACCAAAATTAATCTCGCGGAGGCACATTTGTTGAAAAATGTTGATATTCAGATCCGTCTTGACGCATGATTGAACTTGAATAAGTCTTCGATGGTTTGTAGCGGTATACATTTACACTAATGTAAACAGGACTTATAAAATATGTCCTTACAAATCTCCCCCTATGTCTTTGTCACTACAAAATAAAATTATTCGAATTATCCAATCAAAATTCCTATACAAATCTAATATCCTCCCATGAACCCAAAACTAAAAAGATACTAAACATGTAAGTCTTTGACGTCAAATCTTCAAACTTTTCTCATCTTGGTGTGGAACATATGATCATCAATCTCTGTACCTACACACATGAGACAAAACAAATACCTTCGTGACGTATTGAGTTTGAAATGAGATAAACATAACATCAAAACAAATATCGAATCTCAAATCTCCCCCATAATGCAAATTCTCCCATAAAATCATAATTCGTTCCCCCCTTTTTATTTGTCCGAAATAGATAAGGAAAAGAATAAAAAGAATAAACATGGAGAGTCACGAAAAATATGCATAACAAACATGGATCAAACTACTCTCATGCAAAGGAATCCTCAAAGGCATCCATAAACTATTTTTGAATTTTTAATTTTTCATACAAAAATGCAAAAATAATTTTTCAAAAATCACACACCAAGAATTTACACTAAGATAACCAAATCGTGGAAACATATTGAATGTGTGTGAATCATTTGATAGGAAAATCAATGCAATCGAACATAACATATGTGCACAATGAATATGTATACTCCTAACGAATGAATCTCAAAATCATCATTAGGTGTCAAAAATGTGAATTAGATGACATTGCCTCAATCAAATCGACAAATCAAAGCTAGACATGATTTTCACACCAATAACATCTAAAACTATGTAATGCTTTTTCATGACTTTTCAAGGACGTGCAAACCCGTTTTATATTCTTTCCAAACTCCTTCATAAATAATAATGCTTTTAAATTTTTCTTTCGAGATGATGAAACAAAATAAATTGGCCCACTTTTAACGTATTTTTCTTTTTATTGTCTTTAAATTTTTTCAGGCTCTTTTCAACCTCGTTGGACCTTGGCTTCTGTTTTTACCACATTTTTTCTAGGTCAGATTTAAATGGTGGCTTAATCACAAAGGATAAATGAGTACCTTTCGTAGCCCTTCCCTGTCTTGCAAATAAGTCACACAAACCTACAACAACGATTTTTTACATGCACTACTTTCATTGTCAAGTTTTATCGTATTTGGTTCGTTTTAAAGACATAATTGAGATGAAAACACATCGACCAACATGTAATAGATAAAAAAAATAGTCAAACAAATTCGTGCAAGTGTGCAATAAAGGAAATCAAGATTCAAACATGTAGGTAATAATAACTAATCTCATCTCAATGACTCCAAACATTGTAAAGCACATGATTGAAATGATGGTGCATATCAAAACACTATCAAATAGTCACATGTATATGGAATGAAATTGTGACTCGGTCATCCTAAATGTCCATCCATAAATGGTGCAAAGCATAATACAAAAATCTTTTTGTCTTTTTCCAAAAATTTTATCAAAATAAAATCTTTTTGACTTTTTTAAAATTTTCAAAAACATAAATCTAATACAAAAATTATTCGTGTCATAACACTAGCAAACATATAACATGTTGCACAACTAGCATATGACAAACAAATCATGAAAGCAACTATCCATAAGAAATAACATGTGACGCATGCCTAACTCAAGGGGTTATGGTAACTAACGGGACAATATCCTTAAAATTCCTACGACCTCTTCCAAGATCAAAACAAAAATGCCTAAGGTGACCTTTCCTACCACAATGTGAGCATGTAAAAATGGGTGGAACGACACCTATGGGTCGACCTTTTTTAATCCCTTGGGAGTGGTCTTGACCTTTTCTAACTACACCTACGGGTGGCACAAATAATGGTCTTGACTTTAAAAACAGAAGCATTAGAACATAAGGAGCCACTACCATTGCTACAAATACTACTCGAGTCTGTCAAATCATTTTTTAACTCCAAAATTTTTTACTCAAGCAAACAATTAGACTCTTCGAATTTTAGGTACTCCGTATCTAAATTTTCAATTATTCCTAGAAGGTTATCACTTTCTCCCTTAAAATATGCACACTTATCCCTAAGAGTCTCCTCACGCGCCACAAACTCATCGATTAAAATATTTTTATCCCTTTGGCACAAATACAAAGCCTAGAATTTTTAAAGTCCTCCAATTCTTTTTCAAAAAAATGACTCTATCATCACTCTCCTTTTTAGGCAATTTTAAAAAATTAAAGTCGCGGTTCAAAGAAACAAATTTCTCATGATAAAAATCTCTTTGATTTTGAATTGTTTGCAAAAGATCCATAGCGGATTAATAATGAGAATTTTCTTTTTCCAAAAAATCAATTCTTTTCGAAAATGTGAATTTCAATCTATTTAAATCATCAAACCTTTGACTCGGGTCATCAAGGGTATGCAACCAATTACATAAGAGCTACAATGGAAAAATTACGATTTTTCACAAAATAGATTTTTCAAAAAAAAATTGCATCACAAAAAATTTGCGAAAATAGGAATACACAATAAATTAGTGTAACCTGCTCTAATACCAATTTTTAAAAGTGGTGATCACTTTAATGAGCTTTGATTCCAATATGTAAAAATGGTGATCGCTTAAATAAGCTCCGATACCATTTTGTAAGTTTTTTTTTGGAAAAATTATGTATATATCAACAACTGAAACTACAACAAGTACACATAGGGATGAAACCCCACACCTCCCCTAGGGGTATACCCCAAAGGGGAGAAAAAAAACCGAAACATAGGCAAGAAGCCCCAAACCCCGCAATCCCCTAATCAATAGCACTCTCCGGGATACCCCAATTCATGTAAGCCATCCAATTCTCAAATCTCCACGTCCCCCTATTCCACTTCGCGACTCTTGCTCTAATCATAACTTCGATATCTCTGACAATGACATCCTTGCTCTTGGCCACCTTCTTAAAATGTCTAGCGTTACGCTCCCTCCAAAGGCAGTACACAGTAGAAGAGAACGAAATATTCCTAATACGATTTTCAAAGCTAGTTACACTATAACATGAAATAGCATGATCCATCTCTCCATCCCAATCCAAAGCCTCTCTGTATTCCTGGTCCTAACCTCCTCCCACACCTCTTTCACAACTGGACACTCATTGAAAACGTGTGAGATGGACTCAACCCCATTGGAGCAGCTACAGCACAAATTATCCTCCGATATGCCCCAGCTATAGATTTTGTCCTTCGTGTGAATAGCATCCCTACATATCATCCAAAGGACAAAAGCTCATTTAGGAATATTAACCTTATTCCACACAATTTTATGCCAGGGAACAGGTGGGTGGGGGGGGGGGGGGGGGGGCGTCATCTCTTCATAGGCTGGTCTGATAGAAAAACCCATCTGGTTGGGAATCCAGACCACCTCATCAACAGTGTCATGACAAATACGGTGTGATATTGATTTAATCAAATTCACAAATTTCCAATTTAAACTTATTTAATTGGAGTAAATTTTCAAACCAAATTAATTCATCCCCTAAACATGCAACTACATGTGTGTGTGTGTGTGTGTGTGTGTCAACCCATTACAAGTGAAATTTCTAACTCACGGATTTCAGGAAAAAGCCCTTTCGGGTAAAACTTATTTATTTCACTATGTAAAATAAATCACAACTTACATACACACTGAAATATGAAATGATTACTCCTCTGAACAATCACATAGACACGCAATCTAGAATCATCAAGAACCGAAACTCCAAATCAGCAAGAAATACCCATGAGTATTCCCACGTGACACACAGTCGTTTCAGTAAGAAGATCCCTCGAGAATGACCAATTCAACAGTAGAGATCTTGTCTACAGGAGAAACTTCACAAAATTGTATTCTTGGGTTCCAAAACAATTCACATAAAATATTGGTTTTTTTCGTGAATTGAAAAGAAAAAGGATTAAACCCTTAAATGAAGAAGACAAAGAATTTTGCTAGTTTGCAGTTTGTGCAGAATGAAAAATGTCAGGTCTTCTTAACAAAAACGGAGTGGTTTAACATTGTTTTGGGGAAAATTTGTGTGTATATAGAACAGTAACATAAACTTTACGAGTACAGGAGGAAAAACCTCAGAACATAGAAGCCAAGGGTCATACCCCAAAGGCTAAAAACTAAGATAAGACATGGTGGGGCATATTCCACCATAATGTTAACATCAAAACAAACATAATAGAACAAGGCCCAACAAGGGCAAATAAAAATGCAGCAACATCCAACGGGTAACCGACCGAACCACGTAAACCACCACGGTCATCAACGACACTAACCAGCCATGAAACTGTAAACGGCACCCAAAAATGAGCACCATAACTAGCCACAAGGAAACCAAAAACCATAACCTTACACCATCAATATCGACGAAGAAGACATGGCCAGAAACAAACTGGTGAAAACTCGTTGGCTACTCCCAGCCTCCAATCAAAAGTCCAAATAACCAGTTTCTCACCATAGTTCACCATCACCAAAACCCACCAAAAATGTCTAAGGGAAACCACCACTTTCCTAACATGAAGCGCACCAGTAGGATGACGACACAAGTAGTCAACCCATGACAAGGTGAGAGGGAAAACACGATGCATATGGTTGTCAAATAAAGTGGAATCCCCGGGGGTAGAATCAAAGTCCAACCAACAAAGCTACCCCAACTCCAGCAAGAGCAAAGCAAAAAGAAAGATGGATCCATCCATCTTGGTCAGACATGAAGCCTTGAATCAATAAGGCGACCAAGTAAAGAAGGGCAAATCTAACTTCAAGAAACAAAACCAAGAGGGGCCTTACCCATCCTCGTTGGTTACTACCAAGACATATCCAATCTGACATGAAGAGCACTCGGGGGAATAACGATTGAAAATGGTAGGATTCATCATAAGGATGGGGTGGAGAAATCACAAAGAAGAGGGAGGAACAGGAAGGGGGAGGCTGTTTGGAAGAAAGGGTAACACAACCCTAGAGAGCAAAGATCTCACCCGTCCAACCAAATATTCCAGACCGAAAACCAATAAAAGCTAAGGCAGCCAAGTGGCCATACCCTTCTTCGCGGATGAAGGACCTTCCACTTCCATTCTGACATGAGGTACAAACTAGGGATAAGATGGTGATTAAGTGAGGAAGGCACCATCTACAAAGATGGGGTGGGTAAGACACAAAGAGGATGGAGGGAACGGGAAGAGGGGCGGTTGGAAAATGAGGAAGTCACAAAACCTAGAGAGACAATCTCTCAACCATTCGAAAAGGGAGACGTTTAATTTCCACGAGTGGTTTAACATGCTTTATATAAAAAACATAAGTTGGCAGATCACTCGAACAAAATCATCTTATCACTCAAATGAGGACACATGTCGCTTGAACGAACTTCATGCGTCTTTAACTTGTCTCTCGAATGAGAAGCTCAAGTCACTCAAACGACTGAGAAAAAATCAACTTTTTATTTTTTCTTAAAAAAATCCACCTCAACAGTTAGAAAATATTTTAGAAAAATTATCCCAACACTAGTGAACCATTAAGGTATTTAAACACAACCTTACCTAAATTAAACTCGTGGAGGCGTCTTTGTTGAAGAATGTCGATATTCAGATCCGTCTTGATGCATAATTGAACTTGAATAAGTCTTCGGCGGTTTGTAGAGGTAATACGACATACACTAATGTAAACATGATTTATAAAATATGTCCTTATATTTTCTTAAGTCTAATTAGTTTTAGTTAAAATCTTGATTTTTCCACTTTTTCCTTTCTCGCCCCATCATCATCTTGTACACTTTATTTTAGAAGTAATAAATCAATTAAAATCTATCAGACTGTAAAACCCCATGATTTTGAGGACTGAGAATTTAATTAATTTGGGAGAAATAAAATTTATTTGAATTGGGGAATTTTAAATTTGATAATTGAGGTCAAAATTTGAGGATGTTATAAGTATTTCGGATGACGATTCTAAGTGCACGATTGATCCGGAATGGGTCGAGATAGTCAAAATGACTATTCCTGATGTAGAGCCATATTTTTATGACTGTTGTGTTCATCACGCCTATATTTCCTTCTGCGATGCATAATTACTTGAACGACGTTCTGTTACAGTTGCTCTTGTTTCAGATGCTGCCGAGAAGAGGCCGTCCAGGTAGGGCAAAAAGAGGGGCTGAGAATATGGAACCCCAAATGCCTCAAGGGACTGTGAATGTAGTCACAGCTGTTAATATTGTGGCATAAGAAGTAAATGCTGCCATTGCTGTGATGGCACATCAATCTGCACCTCAGGTAGCCCAAGCCCACCCAGGGCCATCTGCGTGGGAAAGAGTACGGGAAGACTTTTGAAAAGGACATCGTCTAAAATTTTTAGGGGGAGCTGATGAAATAGTTGCAAGTTAGTGGAAGAAGGATGTACAAAGGAACCTTCGCATGGTTGAATGCAGTGAGGTGCATAATCAAACACTCGCCACCTTTAAACTAACGGGTGCAACTCTTCAATGGTGGGAATCAGTCACCACATCGGAGTAGAGAGATGCAATGCCCACAGCAGAGTTTTGGGTACGCTTTGATCGGAAGTATTTTCCTTCCGTAACTCAGACGGAAATGAGGAGGAGCCTACTGGAGGTGACTCAAGGTGATCAAACGATGGCTGAGTATGAAGAAGAATTTACTCGATTGGCGAATTTTGTGCTTGACGATGTAAATGCGGAGGAGAAGCGAATAGTGAAGTTCTTGCGAGGTTTAAATTGGTGAATTTGATACTATTTGTTAGGGAACCCAGTATTACTGACTTTTACCGATGTGATGAGGCATTGTTACATTGTTAGGAGTATCGTCTTCATTTAAAAGGGGGTAAAAAATCTGGAGATTCAGGTTCATCAAGTAGGTCTAAAGGAGATGATGCCAGCGGAGCAAGAGGGTATAGGCAGAATTACCAAGGGACGCAATAGCATTTTGTCCCTCGGATGGTCAGGAAGGATTTGCTGGGAGATGTTTCTTTTGTAGAGAAATAGTCCACAGGAAGAGGGAATGTCCTGAAAGAGGTTGAGGGCAACTTTTTGAGGAGGTTTTGGATGTGCAACCCCTACAGTAGTTCATAGTCCAATTTGGGCAAGATATCTTTGAGCAGGGACCCATTGATGAAGCGAGGCTGTTGGAATATGGAGGTATTATGCAAATTATTTTCCCTTATGCTTAGGTCATGCTTTGAGCGGTATTGGGAGTGTCGCATGTAAGGTTTCAGCGAGCGGTTATCCGTTATAACCATATTGTATATATAATTACCTTGAAGGGAGGAGTGAGCAAGTGTGGCACTGGGATGGTATCCTTCGGGAGAATAGGTTGTCTTGTTATGCGTTAGTAGAGAGTTACAATTTTTTTTCGAAAATAGGAACTGTTAAAGTTTGTTGAGTAGTAATGGTAAGGCTATCATTTTATAGTTAGGCTAGATGCATGTATTTATAATGTTCTAGTTGTGGAAGGGTCTATCTTATGGTGATGCTTTGATGTGATGTAAAGGATTTTTATTACTGAGGAGATTCAGGGTTTAACGGGTTCATTGTTGAGCAAGTAATTTTAGCTAATGGTTGTGTGCGTACTAAGAACTAAATGTTGGTAAGTGTATTGTATTTGTTGATGCCTTGTGTCTTGGGCATAAAGTATTTTAATTGTGTGTCGAAAGACATAAATTTTTTTATTATTACATTGTTTTATAGGCCTTCGGGCAATATCAAAATGATTCAAAATCTTTTATAAAACTTTAGTCCTGATTTATCTGATCTCAATCCCCGACAGAGCTACATAGTAGTGTATTGGGAGGATTACTTGTTTGGATTTCGCTTGCGAGACCTCCCCCGCATGAAAGTAGCGAATGTCAGGAATTGAGAAGAGTTAAATCTTTGGACATTTTAATATACTTAGTACATTATAATAGATCAAATTGTTGAAAATTATATTATGATTTATGGTTAAGTAGAGCTGGGTAATATTTTTACAGTTGAGCTTGGGTATAGGGTGTATGGGTGCCCTGGTTAACTAATTTGAATTTAAAATAAAATAATTCGCCGTTAGAAGTCGGAGATATAGGTATAGTGATCTTACAAGTAGGTGATTTTGGAACTAAGGTTTGGAGTACTAAGCTTAACTTAATTTTGAGGATGAAATTTCTTATAAGGGGGGAAGTATATAACACCCCGTGATTTTGAGGGATGAGAATTTAATTAATTTGGGAGAAATAAAATTTATTTGAATTGGAGAATTTTAAATTTATCAATTGAGGTCAAAATATGAGGATGTTATAAAGTATTTCAGATGACGATTCTGAGTGCATGGTTGATCCGGGATGGGTCGAGATAGTGAAAATGACTTTTCTTGGGTTTTATTTAGGTTTCGAAATAATTTAAGTTAGTTTGACTTAAATTGGAGTAAACGATCCATTTAAAGTGTGTATTATCATTTAAAGTTGGGTATTTTAGAGATAAGGCTTAAGTAGGGCTTGTGAGAAGCCAATCTCATTTTTTGAGATTTAGAAATCCCTAGAGAGAGAGAAGAGGAAAGGAAGAAGAGAGAGAGAGTAGAAAAGCTTGGAGGTTCTGTCCAATTCGTGATTTCGAGGAAGATTCGACCTCTACAACTTTGAGGCAAGTGATTAAATTTTCTAAATAATCTATGTATGTAATTCATTTCATGACTTGTGGATAAAAATATGGATTTTGGGTTAATATGTTGAAACTTAGACTTTGTGGATTCAATCTTTCATTGTACCGAATCGATTCGCATTTTGGAGAATCGATTCGCTTTTAGGACCGAATCAATTCGGATAGGGCTGAATCAGTTCAAAAATAGGGTTGTTTTGCGAAGATTTTCTAGCATGAGTTTCACTCCATTCTGATTGGGTTTATCAATTAGGAACATTTTAATATGATACGAGAAGTACATTTTGGAGATTTTAAGAGAGTTTCATATATGATGAAATATTGGGGTCGTATCGGGTTATTTGAGAGAGTATAAATTGAAGTTATTGTATCGACTTAGTCGGGGAATCCTATTAGCATTGGGATTTCTATTTGGAGATAAATTATGGGTCAATAAGAGAGAGGCAGTGTACGCTTAGTGACATTAAACTTTAGAATTATATCACAAATTCGATAACGTTAGGGGTTCATATGATCAACTGAACCGTAATCTGAATTGGGGATGTTTTAGTATATCACTGACTATAATTGTTTGTGTTTATACTTATAGCATGGGATAATTATTATGTGCATACAAACATAGATGGTGTGTATGATGGTGATTGTATATATATATATATATATATATATATATATCTCATGTATTTGATAATTAGGTAGACATACCTAGCATATGCTCTCATGGGAAGTTGCGCGATGTGGGTGAGGCCTCTAGCTTGAAAAGCAGGGAGCGTATAGTCCCCAGGTCATAGGCGTCCATTATTTGTGTTATGACCTATTATTTCAGGGGTAAGACGTTTTTGGTATGATTCGTCTTATTTTCCGATGAGGAACTATGACCACTTCCCATACGATGTGATTTGATTGTTTACCAGGGCGCTGAGATAATAGTCTGGTGGATGGTAACCCGGGAGAATGCGAGAAATTCCTGGAAGATGATAGCATTGGAGAGACTATATAAATCCTTTAAGTGAATGTGTTATGTGTATTTTAATGTAATTGTTAAAAAAAAAAATTCAAACCTCAGGCTCTGACCCATTTATATCTCTCTTTTGCTATGCATATATTGTAATATATTTTAGGTGTCCCACCGCAAGGACGCCAATGATGCTTTTCTATCCAGTGTCCTTGGAGTTGTAGTAGATTCGGACTGTTGCAGGATTTTTGTTATAGCCGCTTCCTTCCTTTTGTAAATCTAGTTAAGGATTCATTTTATATGTCGGGTTTATACCCAAGGGGTATATGTAGCACTTTTATATTTCTCTCCTCGGGATGTTGTATTATTTGTGACCCGACAACATATTCGGGTATTTCCTTTTGTGTACTTATGATGTATTATAGGATTACTTCCTTTTATCGTGATGTGTGTGTATATGTTATCATGTTCAGTAGTTACTATATTGTTGGTATGATGTTCATTGTATGTTTTTTAAAAAATTTGGCATCTTCTTATTGTAGTATTTGGTAGTTAGCTATGTTTATTTTATTATCGACAGTAGATGCTAAGAATGATCTTACTGAGATTCCTGATTTATTTTAGTATAGGGTTGGCCACCCGTTATTATTTTAAGCGGGGTGTCACACAGATATTCCCTGGGGATTCGATACCCAGACTAGCCTCTATACTCCATAAGAGTGTAGTTAGAGTTTAATTTTTTTTGTATTGCAGTTGAAAGTTGATAACAACGATTATAGTATTACACGATGCTCGATTTTTGCCTCAATCAAAATGATGCTGTCGTTGGGGAGTGTTTTTCATAGATTGCAATTGATTTACTATTTAGTAAGATATCTTTCTTTTGTATTTTTGTGTTTTAACTTTTTTTTGCAGGCTTGCACAATTGAGCGCCAAGAAACATTGAATCCTTGGCCGTACACCTCTTTACACGGATTTCCCATCTATAAACTATTTGGTCATTATGTCTTTTTTATAGTGAGTTAGGTAATTATAATGGTTCATATGGGAATAGTTCTAAAAATTTTTATTTTCAAGAATTCGCGCCTCGACCTATTACCATTGGTGAGGGCATTCGAATTCTTAAAAATGAAAGGCTTGAAAATAAATATCAGGAAGAAAATCTTTTTCCAAGGGAGCCTACTTTGGAAAAAACCATAATTCATTTCACCCAAAGCACAATGAATTATCTTTCCACCCAAAATGAAATGGATATCAATAATGGTGTTGTTAAGGAAATTGCTGCACTATGCAACGAGATTCGTTCTTATTTGGAAAACAAAGAGGAGGTAGAGACTTGTGTTTCACCTTAAACTTTTTTGGAAGAATGTCACATTGAAAGTGAGTCTTTCTCCCTTGAAATTCAATCCCCATGTGATGATGAATCACTCGAGATTGAATTTATTTCATCTCCATTTTCGTTCTTCGTTATTGAACCATTACAAGTATCGCTAGATTCCCATGAGTCAATTGAAAATTTTGAAACTTCTTAACCTTTTATCGACGAGGAATCTTTTCGTGAATTTTTTTCCAAGATGGATTCTTCCTTTTTGTGTGCCCCGCTTCCCGTACTACTTGCAAAATATTTGGGAGGTGATTTTATTTTTCTTGCATCCCAATTGTACTTATCCCCCTAATATCCATATCCCCCATCATCCCTTTAAAATATTTAATTGGTGATGGTTCATTTTCTCAACCTTACACATGCCTTCCGTTGTTCAAATGGAATTATTATTTTCTGGGAGGCATAAATGAAAATTAGGGTACACCGATTATCCCTCAAAGTCATATCATATTTTGGGTGGACCCTCAAATTTTTTGACTTCTAGTGTATAACTTATTAAAAGTTCAAATCGTAGGTTGTACATAGTTATTTTATTTCTTTCCTTTTCTTTTTTTTTTAATTATAGTTTAGAGTAATTAGTTAATGTTTTTTTATTATTTTGGTTTTTCTTGGTTCTAACATGTTTTGTAGATTCAATGGACTCATACTTATCGGGGATCACTCCATTTGGGTAATATCTTTATTTTCCTCTCCGTATGTTGTTTTCTTGATTCGCATTGAGGGTAATGCAACATTTAAGTTAGGGGTGTGGAATATTATTCCTGTTTATTGTTTAGATTCATTGACTTGATTACATGTTCATTCCAAGTATGCATTTTTAGAAAATTTCAAAAATTTCCAAAAAAATTGAAAAATTCGGAAAAGCCAAAAATATTTTTCTTTGAAATAAATAAAAATTGGAATTTGATTTTGTCAAAAATATCACTAAAATTTTTGTTTAATGTCTTAAATTGTAAGAATCAAATGCACAAGCCGAAATGGACAAAAGATGGAAATTGAGCAAAAATTGACGACTTTGCGAATAGGTGTGGAGATTAATTAACCCGATGAAATTTTGAGCCAATTGATTTTTGTGAGTAATTTTGAGACTATTGATTTTTGTAAGTAATTAAATCAATCCGAGTTAATGGTCGACTCAAAGTCCAATTTAGCTCCAAATAAGTTGTTGATGATCTCTATTCAGTTGTTTTGATCGGTTACGAGAAATGAGTGAAATGTTGTCTTGAAAAATTCGTTAAAAATATCTCTAAATTAAATATAATCTCGAGACACATATGGTGAAATAATGAGAAATTCGGATAAATGAAGTTAGGCCATCATTTGTTACCCAAAAATATTGCCAAAAAAGTTGCGAAAAATCATCCTTTGGCAATCCATTTTGAGCCGAATAAATTTTTACATTTTCGTTTAGTAACCCAAAAAGCCAATTTAGCTCGGAGTTATGAAAATTGGAAAATTCATCAATAAAGTCCAAATGGTACACAAAAAGGAACAAGAGAAAAAAATAAAAGAAAAATGCTTAACAAAAATAGCAAGAAAAGAAAAATGTGAAACAAATTGAAAAAAAATGGAAAGAGAAAAGAAAAAGAGCAGAAGCCCCAAAAATCACTAATGGACATCGTAAGAAAATTCTCCAATTTTGAATTTTCAACTTCAAAATTTCCAAGCAACTTCCATTTTATCCTATACGCCTTAAACCTGAAAAAGTCCTAACTGAATCGGGATAACGAAATTATTTACCACATGGATAGCCTAAGACATGAAAAAGATAATAAGAGAGATTAATTGCTGTGAATAAGAGATGATGTTTCCCACTTTCTAATGACCATGTTCCGATGATGAGATCTTTTCACCATAAAAATTTCGTCTTTCAAATTTATGCACGTGAATTAGTGTTCCATTATACTTACTCTTATAAATCATGCACATCGAGAGAAATAGCCACATTCCGAGTGATTCGTTTGTGAGGGTATCCCATGAGCATTCGAATTAAAATGATTTTTTGGAAATTAACATAATGATCAATCGGTGGAATTTAGTGGTTTAATTCTCGACTTCTCACAAACGAAGTACAAAGCTGACCTTGAAGCAGCCATCATGAAAGCCGAGGCCGATGCTGTTGAGGCTTACAAGGTTTCTGACGAGTTTCAGGGCTTCGTCCTTGAATATTTGGAAAGAGGAATCAGGACTGCCTGCCGATGGGTCATCCTCAGGTTTGGCGATGTCGTGTCCTCGGTCCGTCCTTCTATTGAAGCAGTCAGACTGGACGACCCTATGATTGCCGAGGCTCTGACTTATGTTGAATCCCAAGTGCAGGTTGAGGGGGTCGGCACATCTGAGGATCAGCCGATTATGGTTGTTGAAGAGACCCCTTTGGTGGATGTTGAGGCTCTGCCCTCTGATATTGTCCCTTAGGGTGGCTGTCTGTAGCCCATACCCTCATAATGTATTTACCATTTTTGTGCTCTCTTTTGTAAAACACTTGGATATTTTGTATAACACCTGCATTTTATTAATACCATCATCTTCTTTATTGTCTTCCATATTTGCTTCTTGTATGGTTTGCTGTCTTTGTTAATGCCACTAACCTCTCCCCCGTCTTTCTTGAGGGTGAACAAGGGGTGATCCCCTGCGTCGTCCCTCATTATAGCCGAGGAGTCAAATTACCATACCAAACTGGTTTTTAATAAAGTTTTCCCTCGTCTTTCTTGAGGACAGTGGTGGGGTCGTCCCCTCCGCCGACCCTCATTATAGCCGAGGGATCAGGTTACCAAATTAATGGTTTTCAAGTTTTCCCTCGTCTTTCTTGAGGACAGTGGTGGGGTCGTCCCCTCCACTGGTCCCCATTATAGCCGAGGGATCATCTTACCAATTTAATGGATTTTTAAGTCTTCCCTCATCTTTCTTGAGGACAGTGGTGGGGTCGTCCCCTCCACTGGCCCTCATTATAGCCGAGGGATCAACTTACCAAATTAATGGTTTTAATAGTCTTCCCTCTTCTTTCTTGAGGACAGTGGTGGGGTCGTCCCCTCCACTGGTCCCCATTATAGCCGAGGGATCAACTTACCAAATTAATGGTTTTAATAGTCTTCCCTCTTCTTTCTTGAGGACAGTGGTGGGGTCGTCCCCTCCACTGGTCCCCATTATAGCCGAGGGATCAACTTACCAAATTAATGGTTTTAATAGTCTTCCCTCGTCTTTCTTGAGGACAGTGGTGGGGTCGTCCCCTCCACTGGTCCCCATTATAGCCGAGGAATCAACTTACCAATTTAATGGTTTTTAACAGTCTTCCCTCATCTTTTTTGAGGACAGTGATGGGGTCGTCCCCTCCACTGGCCCTCATTATAGCCGAGGGATCAACTTACCAATTTAATGGTTTTTAACAAAGTCTTCCCTCGTCTTTCTTGAGGACAGTGGTGGGGTCGTCCCCTCCACTGGCCCTCATTATAGCCGAGGGATCAACTTACCAAATTAATGGTTTTAATAAAGTCTTCCCTCGTCTTTCTTGAGGACAGTGGTGGGGTCGTCCCCTCCACTGGTCCCCATTATAGCCGAGGGTGGTTCTCTGTAGATGTTTCCATGCGTGATAGAACTGATAACCATAGGATGAGGGGAAACACTGATATTTCTCATTAATTTTCAAAGTGTTCTGTTGGAGCAACTCTTATTACAATTATGGTCTATCAAGACCTTACAACACTACTGATAGTATTTCTTCAAATGATCTGCATTCCAGGGGTTGGAAAAAGGTTCCCCCTCTAGGTTTTATAGTCTATAGGTCCTAGGGACGATTTCATCGATGACCTTATATGGGCCATGCCAATTAGGATGAAGCTTGTTGGGCTTTTGCCAAGTCTTCTTGAGGACCAAGTCCCCCATAGCGATAGGCCTCTGTTTCACCCTCTGATTGTAGAACCTTGCGGTCCTCTGCTGGTAGGCGGCCTGCCTTATCTCAGCGTCCTACCTTCTTTCCTCAATCAGGTCCAAGTCGAGTCTCCTCTCCTCCGCATTTTTCTGGGGGTCATACTCCTGGACTCTATGCATAGGAAACTCAATCTCGGTGGGGATGACGGCTTCTGATCCATAAGCTAGCATGAATGGGGTCTCTCCGGTAGAGGTCCTCATTGTCGTCTTGTATGCCCATAGCACGGCATGTAACTCCTCGACCCATCTTCCTTTTGCCTCCTCAAGCCTCTTCTTGATTCCATCTAGGATTGTCCTGTTTGTAACTTCTGTTTGCCCATTGGCCTGAGGTCGGCCAGGGGTGGAGAAAAATTGTTTGATACTCACCCTTTCACAGTACTTCTGTAGAGAGGCATTTTGAATTGAGTCTCGTTATCCGATATGAGGGTGTTGGGGAGACCATATCTGCATATAATATTTTTCCAGATGAACTGGAAGGTCTTCTGCTCGGTGATCGTCACCATCGGCTCCGGTTCCACCCATTTTGAAAAATAGTCAATGGCTACGATGAGGAATCGATAGTTATTGATGGCCCTAGGCAAGGGTCCTACTAGATCAATTCCCCATACTGCAAATGGCCATGGGGATGTAATGGAAGTAAGAGGCTGATGGGGCTGGTGAGGGATGGTGGCAAATCTTTGACATTTGTCACACTTTTTTACATATGCCGTTGCGTCTTTCCCCAAGGTCGGCCACCAGTACCCCTGGGTGATCATCCTCTTCGCTAAGGATCTTCCCCCGATGTAGCTTGAGCATGATCCTTCGTGCACATCTTGCAAAATGGAAGGGACTTCTGAGGGATGCACACACCTAAGTAAGGGGAGCAAAAACCCCTTTTTGTATAAGGTGTCTCTGATGACAGTGAATTTTGCAGCCCTGTACCTCATCTTCTTCCTTTCTTACCTTGCTTCTGGCATCTCACCCTCTTTAATGTATCTGATCAGGGGGTCCATCCACGAAGCTTCTTAAGAAACATTTAGGCAATTGCTGAGTGTTCCCTCAGCGTCCTCAATAGTTGGCTGAAGAAAAATTTCTACTGGGACCGTCCTCCTGATCTCTGTTCTTATTGCCGAGGCCAACCTAGCAAGGGCATCAGCACGACCATTGTCGAGCCTAGGTACCCTCCTTAATTTCACTTCTATGAAGCCCTTCAGTAATGACCTCACCTTCTCAAGGTACCTAACCATCCTCTCGTCCTTAGCCTCGTAGGCTCCTAGTATCTGATTCACTACTAGCCTTGAATCACTATGGACCAAAATCTGGCCGACACTACGAGACTTGGCCAAGGAGAGGCCTGCTACTAGGGCCTCATATTCATCCTCATTGTTGGAGGCTTTGAAGTTGAACCTCAGGGCGTATTCAACGTCTGTGCCATCGGTTGCTGATAGTATCAGTCCAGCCCCACTTCCGCTGTCACAGGAGGACCCGTCAACGAAGAGGCTCCACAGAGTCTTTCCCTCTGAAAAATTTCCCTCAGAGAGGGACCCCTGTCTAAAGATGTATCTTCCCTCTTCATTTTCAGTCGCTTTCCTTCTAGGGGTGCTCGTCTCAGCCCTATCTGCGGGTGTGTCTGCGGGTCTGTCTTCTGTATCCGTCTGCTCGAGGGTCTCACCCTCGGCCTCATCATCTTCCCAAGTGAACTCAGCCACGAAGTCTGCCAATGCCTGCCCCTTAATGGCCGTCCTAGGCTGATACACAATATCAAACTCCCCCAGCTCTATAGCCCAGGCCATCAACCTACCTGATTTTTATGGCTTGTGTAGGACCTGCCTAAGAGGAGAGTCGGTGAGGATGACCATTGTATGGGACTGGAAGTACAGCTTCATCTTCCTCGAGGCATGGATCAAGGCGTAGGCCAACTTCTCCATCCTCGGGTATATTTGCTCTGCCCCCTGGAGTGCCTTTCTGTTAAAATACACAGGCTTCTGTATCCCATCTTCGTCTCTCACAATGGCTGCACTGATGGCCGACTCTGAGACGACGAGGTACACAAAGTCGTTCACCTTGCACGGGTCGTGACAGTAGCAAGGGAGACCCTAAGTATGACTTTAGGTCCTTGAAAGCCTCGTCACACTCTTCGATCCATTCTAAGGCCTTCCTAAGGATCTTGAAGAATGGCAAACACTTGTCTGTGGCTCTAGACATGAACCTGTTCAAGGCAGCAACTATCCCTGTGAGTCTCTGAACGTCTTTAATGGACTTCGGGGTCTTCATTTCAATAAGGGCCTTTATCTTCTCAGGATTGGCCTCGATGCCTCTTTGGTTGACAATGAACCCCAAGAACTTCCCTGATCCGACCCCGAAGACACACTTGGCCGGATTAAGCTTCATCTGGTATTTCTCCATCGTATTAAATGTCCTCTCCAGGTCTGCTACATGATCCTCTTCCTTCAGACTCTTAGTCAGCATGTCATCTACTTAGACCTCCATAGACTTCCGAATTTGGTCTTCAAACATTTTATTTACGAGGCGCTGGTACGTTGCCCCCGCATTTTTAAGGCCAAAAGGCATGACCCTGTAATAGTATGTCCCCTTGTCAGTGATGAAGGCGGTCCTCTCCGAGTCTTCAGGGTTCATGAAAATCTGGTTATACCCTGAGTAGGCATCCATGAAGCTCATGAGCTCATGGCCTGCGGTAGCGTCTACCATCTGGTCGATGCGGGGGAGAGGGAAGCTGTCTTTGGGACAATGCTTGTTGAGGTCTGTGAAGTCCACGCACATTCTCCACTTGCCGTTGGTCTTTGGGACAATGAGTGAATTGGACAGCCATTCAGGGTAGATGACCTCTCTGATAAATTCAGCGTCTTCTAATTTTTTGACCTCGTCCCTGATGACCTCATATTTTTCCCTGGAGTAAATTCTCCTCTTCTGCTTCACCGGCTTCACTCCCTCTACCACATTGAGCTTGTGGCACATGATTTCAGGGTCAATCCCTGGCATATCTACATGACTCCAGGCGAAGACGCTTCGCCTTCTCCTCAACAGTTTAATGAGGTCTTCCTTGATGTTGGACTTCAGAGACTTGCCAACTTGGATGGTTTTTTTCGTGTCATCCTCATCGAGGATGATGGATTCTACCTCTTCTGCAGCCTCTCCTTTCTTCAGCTTCGTTTCATCTCTGGGGTCTAGGGTATCAATATTATAAGTGGTTGTAACCCTCTTGTGTGCCTCCCTTTCTTCAGCGGAGTTGTAGTAACATTCTCTCGCTGTCGTCTGGTCTCCCTGAACTTCCCCCATCCCGTAAGGGGTAGGAAATTTGATCATCTGATGGACCGACGGCACATCTTCAAACCCCTTGAGGGCCACATGCCCCAGTATGATGTTATAGGCCGAAAACACCTGCTCATCCATCACAAAGAAACTGACCTTCTTGGTGCGCCATCTCGGCCACTCGTCCCCCATTCTCACATCGGCCTCATATACCCCAAGGGGATGAACCTTTTCCCCACTGAACCCAATCAATGGATGATGGTAGGGGACGAGTCTAGCACGGCTGAGACCCAAGGCTTTGAAGCATGGCCAAAACATCACATCTGCAGAGCTACCCCCATCTACCAAGATCCTCGGCACCTCGCATCCGTGCACCCTGGTAGTGATGACGAGAGGGTCATCATGTGGGGCTAAGAGGCCTTTGAAGTCCATTCTTGAAAACCCTACTATCAGTGTGTCCATATCAACTTTCTTCCTCTTTTCTGACTTGACCTCCAGGGAGGTTGCGTGTACTGTCTTCGTCACTGCCTTTGCCTCAGCCACATGGGCCTTCCTGTCTGCGACCTCAGACCCTCCTCCTGCAAGACCCCCGGAGATCATTCCCACTTCGAGAGAGATCATATTAAGCCCTTTTGACAGGGCCGTGGTCGTCTCTCATCGGGAGGTCAGGGTCGTCCCCTCTTTTTTGAGGACCTTCTCTACATGCATCGCCTCGCTTCTTTCTGGGGTCGTCCCCTCGGCCCCTCTTGAAGGCACCTTTGTCTACGTACTTTCTGAGCTTCCCTTCCTTCAGTATCTTCTCAATCTCATCTTTCAGAGCAAAGCATTTGTCCGTTACGTGGCCGTGGTCTTGGTGAAATTCACACCACAGGTTCTTATTCCTCAAACCGATGGATTGAGTCATTCCAGGGCCTCACAGGGTCGGCCTGGCCGATGTTATCCCCTGCTGCCTCTCCGAGGTGGACGGCGGGTTCTGCTGCAGTAGGCTTGTGTCGGCTGTTCACTTCCCTTTGGCCATCATCTCGTCCTCGGGGTCGGCCATCTGCTGCCTCCCTCTTGGATCTCGCAGCACTTCTTGGCCTGAACAACTGTTCCTGCAGGTCATTTAATGGGCCTAGCCTCTCAAAGGCCGACCCCCTGCTCAAGCGATCAAAAGCAGAGCCCCTCGGGCGATCATCAGGGTTTGGTCTCCCGCACTTTCCTCTACTGTCATGGAGAGGTCGTACAGTATTGTTGGAGACCTCATAGGGTTCCTAGCACTCTATAGGGGCCTCCTCTCCCTCCGAATCATCATACCTGTCCTCAGGGCAAGGGTTTCCTTGCCTCCCCAGGCGTAGACGCCGGGGGTCAGCAACATCCCTACGCCGCTGAGGGGGTGGCAGGTCTTTGCGTGGTGCCTGGGGTGGTCCCCTGGCCTCATGTTGTCCTGGAGCTGCTTCCGGAGTAATCATCTCAGGTGAAACCCCTGGTGCCCTTAGTATGTTCTGGCTTAGAGCTGTGAATTGCTCCTGCATCATCCGCTGACTTGCTGCCAGAGACTTTAGGGCTGCCGCCATATCAGCCATCTTAGACTGAGGCGGCGGCTGACTGGAACTGGGTCTTCCCCCCTCATCCGGCGGGGGAAGTGGTGGCGGTGGCATCTCAGGTGCCATGTGCTTGAGCTATGAAAAGCTGAACTGAAGAAAATACTGGTTAGCTTGGGAACCTTAGTGGGTCTCTTTCAATGGTGAAACACCTCCTCTCAGGGGGAGTGTTGGTTCACCACCAGAGTGCCCAGTGAGGTCAAGCTGTACAAAGGAAGAGACGTCTTCTCGATTCCCACAGACGGCGCCAAACTGATGATGCTAAGATTTAGCACCACCGGATAAGTGATAGTGAGCTCAAACAGTAGCATCCATGGCAGCCATAGAGATGTATAAGTGTATAAGTATGTAGAAGGGGATGAGTATAAGAGGAAATAAGACAATGATGTATAGTGGTTCAGCCAATTTGGCCTACATCCACTGTGAGTGTGTGATCCACTAAGTATGGGCACTAATGGCCTTGGATACAATGCACATAACCCTCTCTCTCTCTCTCTCTCTACTGTGTGTACAGGCAGAGTTTTAGCTAGGGTTGCAGTTAATGGATCGATCCCCTGTAGGGTTGTAGGTGACAAGTATATATAGGTCTTGGGGGGTGTAGTGTACCCCCCAAGTATGCATGGTGCATGTGACTGATGATCTAGCCAATTCCCTGTTGACACCTATAGATGCCAAATGATGACATAATATTCCCTCACGTGAGGGTGTGATTTTGTTATAACGGTCTCCCCTGTGCCATGTCAGCCTCACGCGCACTGTTCCACGCGTCTCCCAAACCACGCGCTGTGATGATGTCACCCTCGTCCTATGAGCCGAGGCCGAGGGCAAAGTTTCTTCCAGTAGTGAGCCTGGCCCAAATCTGGCCTCGTACTATCGGCCCCTCGTAGGGTCGTCTGGAGGGTGGTGAAGGGTCGGCCCCTCGTAGGGTCGGTTGAGGTATGGCGAAGGGTCAGCCCCTCTGAGGGGTCGTATGGATCCCGTTGGAGGGGTCGGCCCCTCGTAGGGTCGTCTGGATCTTGATGAAGGGTCGGCTCCTCTGAGGGGTCGTCTTGAGCCTGATGAAGGGTCGGCCCCTGAGGGGTCGTCCGTTTGGAGGTAATCCTCAGCCAGGCCGAGGATATAAACGGGTATATCACACACTACAAATTGTGACTTTTGAATATAAATTTACGGTGACTATTTTTGAGAAGTTTAAATTGTACGATTCTTAATTATTTTGATTTTTTCTTTGAGTCAAAAAATGAATTTTATGGGTATATTCATTGCAAACCCTCACGAGACACCACTCGTCCTACTAGGGTAGCCTAGGTGTTTAACGGCTTGTTCCATATGCTAAAGGCAATCACTTGCTAGCGAAAGAGGTATCCTATCCCAATAAAGTTTTTGAAGGGTCTTTAACTCATACTATTAATATTTTACATTGCTCAGGATGAGCAACGTTCTAAGTTAGGGGGATTTGATTAGACATAAATTCTTCATATTTCTCTTGTTAATTTCAGTTCTTTTATGGTCTCGTGCGGTGTAAATGGACTGAGTTTCTCTTATATTCATGCTACTAAACCTTTTTTACTAGTATTTCTTGTTTTGTGTATTTATCGTGTGTTTTACTAGTATTTCATGCAAGTAAATACATGAAAGAAATCGAAATAGTGGAAGAAATCCAAGGAACAGAGAACTGAAGGGAATTTTGATAATTTTTTAGCCATAGTTCAAAGATAGGACCAATTGGAAAGTTAAAGACAACAAAATCACAAGAATATTGGAAGAAACGATGCCTTAATCCAAGCTACAGTGAAGAAGTTATGCAAGTTTGAAGATTGAGAAAGAAATACAAAACCCAAAAGAAGAGAGGAAACTAAGGCAGTAGGAAAAATTGAACCAAACCCCGAACTGGTTCAATGTTAGTCACGCTCCAGATCTGTGACAAAATTAGTCATGCTTTAGTAGCTTGAAAAATTGCCAGAAGCAGGATTTTTATTTTGGCCCTATTTTTTAGCCTATAGAGCTTTATGTTTTGAGGACTAAACGACTTCTAACCTATATATTTCTTCATTAGGGGTCTTTTAACATAGATTTTATTTATGTAAAATCTCTTAATCAAGGAGAAACATCTAGGAGAACAATTTACATATTTTGTAACTTTAATTCACAAGATTTTTCGATTTTTCTTCAAGCTTTGATATCTTCTTGCATGTGTGTGTTCTTCAACCTTGGTAACCTTAAACTCCAGTACTTTTATTATTCTTCCCTTATATTCATATGCTTATTAATGGATTCTTGCGTTGTTAACACCATCATGTTTAGTAACTAGTTCAAGGGTTGGGATCATGTTTTCGCCATTGATGGGCGTTGAACTTTGAAAGTTAGGTTTTGGGTAGAAATATAATTAATTGAAACCTTGTGTATTAAAGTTGGAATATTAGGCGTTTAACTTTCTTTGTCACTCAATGTTAGTGTTTATAATGATATTCCGAAATTAATCCACTTATGACCATATTCGAGCGAAAGTTTAATCTTTCATTGTTGTGTTAAATTTCTCCATGTTAGATATTTATAATCACTTGAATATGCTTGGTTAATTGTTTTCGATCCAAAATCCTTTATACGCATTGTTTAGCCCATGGTGGGGATGTGATCCTACTCCTGTTTTCTTATTCTTTGCTTCAGTTTTAATTAGTTTTAGTCAACTTCTTTATTTCCCCCCTTTTCCTTTCTCACCCCATCATCATCTTTTACACTTTATTTTAGAAGTAATAAATCAATTAAAATCTATCAGACATTCTTTTTGGATTCGATACCCAGACTAGCCGCTATACTCCATAAGAGTGTAGTTAAAGTTAAGGTTTTTTTGTATTGTGGTCGAAATCCAATAACAACGATTAGCTTATTACACGGACACTCGACTTTTACCTCAATCAGCCAATTAACTTAATGTACTAGTATTTCCCCAGTTCCAGAATGGGCTGCAACTCTCCCCACCAGGAACTGACCAGCGCAGACATCGCGCCTCATGCTCCACAAATCAGTTTTCCCAATTCTCGACAGTCGAGCCAAAACTGATGAAGTAGCGAGTGAAGAAATTTGACACAGTTACTAATGGATAATCAGGGGGAACGCCAAACGTGATCTCTCAGACAACAACATGAACAACATAATGGGGCTGCCTCTGAGAAAGTCATAACGGCCTTCCCTCCAAGCATCTAGAACATTCAGGGTCTTTGTGAATATCACCGTCGCAGGATTGCAATGATATGAAATGGCAATAATTTGAGGGTCCACTAATAGGTCCCTGATCACCAACAATAGCTTTGAAGTTAAGCCAAGGGAAATGACTCCGGTGTAGCCCACATCATTGACATCCCGTAGATGCAAAGAATACAGCACAATCGATAAGGAGATCATTCCTACAATAACCAATGGCCGAGTCACTAAGCGTGAAATATGGAGAAATTCTGCCAACAGTGCCCGAGGAGACTGAGAAAATTTAGGCATGGTCGTCGCCACACTGGGATATGCCCCTAGCATAGCAAAAAACTCCTTCGCAAGTTAGGCAGACTTCATCTAGGCCAAAATAAAAGATTTGATCCTTGGGGTATCATAATTATACTGCCTCCATCAGCATGTTCCAATCAATGGGCCGATTGTGCCATAAAGAAACCCGACGTAGGTTGAAGGTGTCGTAGTATACATTGTACGAGCACATGGCCTCTAAATTCTCAAAGTAAGAGATGAATTCAACACTTATGGGAAGATACATTTTGGAAGAAATAAGACAGAAAGCAAGAAATAAGCAACAGAAGAAAAATGTGGGTGGGTGAAGAAAACCTCTCCACCTTACTGCCTTTTGTACTTGAAAATTTTGGCTAAAAATAAAGGGCCCTACAATATCCGGATTAAACCCTACCACATTGTAGTTAAAGAAAGTGCAATAAAAACCTTGGGGTGATTAGAATGGACTGACCCGTCGATAGGCAGGATAAGGGGTATGCCGATTGGGATCCCCCTATTTTTAGAAATTTTCCTTTTTCCTTTTTTGTCAAAATAAAAAAACTAAATAAAAATGTTTTTTATTATTCCAGAAAAATTCAGGATTTTCCTTTCCTTATATTATTAACTTATCTCGCTTTAAAATAAATTCTCCTTTTAAAAAAATCTAAACCTTTTTACGGTCTCAGTAAACAAAGAAAAAAATGCATGTCAATTAAGTCATTTAAAGAAAGATAAATAAATAAAACCCCATTCATTGCATATATATTATTGTCATTACATTACTCTTGCAAAACAAAGAAGAAGAAAAAGAACGGGACTCAGCCCGATCCCCCACACTTTTTCTCTCTCTCACCTTTATTTTTTCTCTTGGATCCTCCATCCTGGTGATGCGCGCGCTTCCCCTGTCGACGAGCTGAGGAGACTTTGCTACCCGACCCAGATCCCTCCTCACGCGAAGAAGATGGCACCAAACAGGAAGGAACCCGGAATGACTCCAAAATATGAGCGGTAGTAGAAGCCACCCAATCCTGGATGTCTCAGCTAAGTAATTGACACCCGGACATGCTTCAAGAAAAACAAAAGAAAGAGAAAAATAAAAAAAGAAAAAGGACAAAGTTATACCTCTGGCCCGAACATCCTCAGTTAATCCCATCACCTCTGGGTCCATCCTGTTAGGGCGATGCAGCATACTCACCGACCCTCCCCCAGACAGTTTGATGTTGTAGGAGGGAGGAGCAATCCGTAGAAATGTAACCTTTGATGTCGTTGCTGCTGCTGATGTCGATGCACCACCCGCACTATGGGCAGACCCCACTGGATGACTAGTACCCCTGCCTGAAGTTGTAGGAGGTGGAGGCATATTCACCACCCTATAGATTCATGACGACAATAGTTAGATGGTCACATAGTTGAGGTAGTAGTATGCCGCCACAGTGTCAGAGTACAGAGAATAGGGCTCACCGATCATAGCTGCCACTCGAGCATCCTCCAACATCTCCTGCACCTGCCTCATATATCTATCTTAGGGGCATAACTGGTGGGACTAACACATCATACTCAATAATCTTCCTGACTATTCTCTCCGCCATATACCAAGAGTAGCCAAACTCGTGCACCAGCAATCAGCGCATCTGCGCTTACCCTCCTGTCATCCCCATATGCTGAATGGATGTCCCCTATGGATAAAAGGTCACCTACATTTTACCAAGATGAAGTCAATACTCTCACAAACATAAAGGAAATACCAAAAAGACAAATTCAAAAGGGAAAATAAGAGGTAACCTGATCTCTCGTAACATCATTCAAGGCTTGACGCACCATCGTCAAGGAAGAGAACTGCCTCGACTACCGATTAGACTACTGCTACCAATACATCTAGCAAAAGTCCCCCACCAACTCATCCTTCAAACCAACCAAATGGGCATTGAGCCCAATCACCTCATATAACCACGTCTACAAAAAGACAAAGGTCATGAATCAGAAGAAAGGAATCAAGGAATCAGAGAAGAAATAAATGCATAAAGGAAAGATGCAAAAAGGAAAAGTACCTCCAAAAGATACATGGAGCCAGTAAAAAGGCCCTTCCCTAGGCAATCCAAAAGGCCATTCCCTTGCCATTTCATAACCCCCATAACCTGCCGGTCGGAACCCCCGTGAAATTTCGTATAAAAAATTCCCAGAAAATACCAAAAACCCAAAAATTCCCCGAAAAATTCTTAAAATTACCCGATGAATTTTGGAACATTTCTTTACCAAGGAAATCATTTTTCAATTTCACCAAATACCCATCCGGATTATAATCACATTTTTTTCAGCTAAAAAGCCTATAATTTGGCACACCCGCATCCCAAAAAACTCACTACCACTCCCCAGCAGAATCCCAAAACTTCATCTGCAATAGAAATCAAGTTCCTCCTCAGCAGAGCTACATGGTTTCTAGAAAGAATTCTCGAATTAAAATTTTCCTTAAAGAAATCTCAAATTTTCCCAAGCTGAGTTAAAAGCCTTAACCGGGCATCTAGCCTTAATAAACACATTCCCAAAGGGAATTCCAAAATCCATGGATATAAAAATGCTTCCCCAGCAGGGCTACGTAAACTTTTTCCTAATCCACAGACAGATATCCAATACCCAATAGAGTCCCAAAAAGGAAGATTCAGAATTCCCGCAGGAAGGCTATCCCCACGCTCTAACTTAAAGTCCTCATAATTGACGTCGACCCTCATAATTGGTCGCTCCTACTTAAGGTCCTTAGAATTGACCTCGACCCTCAAAATTGGTCTCTCCCACTTAAGGTCCTCAGAATTGACCTCGAACCTCAGAATTGGTCGCTCACACTTTCAGGTCCTCAGAATTGACCTCGACCCTCAGATTTGGCCACTCCCACTTAAGGTCCTCAGAATCAACCTCGACCCTCAGAATTGGTCTATCCCCACTTTAGGTCCACAAAATTGACCTCGATCCTCAGAATTAGTCTCTCCCACTTAAGGTCCTCAGAATTGACCTCGACCCTCAAAATTGGTCGCTCTCCACTTAAGGTCCTCGCTTCCACTTTAAGGTCCTCAAAATTGACCTCGACCCTTAGAATTGGTCGCTCCCACATTAAGGTCCTCAAAATTGACCTCGATCCTTAGTGATGATGCTGAAATCTAGCACCACCGGATAAGTGATGATGAGCTCAAACAATAGTAACCATGGCAGCCATAGAGATGTAAGTGTAGAAGGAGATGAGTATAAGAGGAATAAGACAATGATGTACAGTGGTTCAGCTAATTTGGCCTACATCCACTGTGAGTGTGTGATCCACTAAGTATGGGCACTAATGGCCTTGGATACAATGCACATAAGCTCACTTTCTCTATCTACTGTGTGTACAAACAGATTTTTAGCTAGGGTTACAATTATCGTTCGATCTCCCGTATAGGGTTGTAGGTGACAAGTATATATAGGTCTTGGGGGGTGTAGTGTACCCCCCAAGTATGCATGGTGCATATGAATGATGATCTAGCTAATCCCCTGTTGACACCTATAGATGCCAAATGATGACATAATATTCCCTCACGTGAGGGTGTGATTTTGTTATAACGGTCTCCCATGTGCCATGTGAGCCTCACGCGCACTGATCCACGCGTCTACCAAACCACGCGCTATGATGATGTCACCCTCGGCCTTTGATATGAGGCCGAGGGCAAAGTTCCTTCTGGTAATGAGTCTGGCCTAATTTGGGCCTCGTACTGTCATACCCTTGGAGGGTCGTCCGGAGCCTGATGAAGGGTCGGACCCCTGAGGGGTCGTCCGGAGCCTGATGAAGGGTCGGCCCCGAAGGGTCGTTCGGAGCCTGATGAAGGGTTGGCCCCTGAGGGGTCGTCTGGATCCAGATGAAGGGTCGGCCCCTCGGAGGGTCGTCTGGAGCCTAATGAAGGGTCAGCCCCTAAGGGGTCGTTCGGAGCTTGATGAAGGGTCGACCCCTGAGGGGTCGTCTGGGCCTGATGAGGTGCCGGGTACCGGGTGCCCTGGGCATGGCCGAGGGTATATACAGGTATATCAAACACCCCCAACCCTTAGCCATAGATGATGCTGAGATGGCTGAGGGATAATGTTGCTTTTGAGACTAAGTGTATGGTCTGTTTGATGAGTGACACCTGTCAAACTGATGTGACAGCTGTCAAATTTTTATCCAATGTCGTTCCAGTTTTCAAGGCATGGCGACTGCATGCTGCTTGGGGCTTTGTGCCCTAACGATGTCCTCCTCGTGGGCTATGCTTTGGCTTGGGTAATGGGCCCACTCATTACTAAGTTATATAAGAAATTTCTGAAACCATTCATTCTCTTCTTCTTCTTCGCGCCCAAGCTCTCTCTCTCTCTCTCTTGCTTCCAGCCTTCTTGCCATTTCTACAGTTTTTGAACCTTCAAGCTTAGCAGCTTCGCCATTCCTCCTCAGGTAACACCTCGACCCTAGTGCCCTACTTATCTTTATTTCTGTTTGCTTTCCTGTTTTAAGCTCATAGGGCTAGATTTTCTTAGGCTGTTCCATAGCTTTTCTGGTGTAACCTCCGGTAAGCTGTTCTTGAATTGTTCTTGATAGAAAACCCTTCAATTCTTAGGTTTTGATCAAAAAGTCCACCCTGGTCAATTGTGAGATTTGTTTGTAGTTAGGTTAGGTTACCCAAATTCTTATAAGTGTAGGGTCTCCCCCTTAATGCTTAGGAGGCTTCATAATTTAGCCGAGGAGTTCCCATCCTTGCGAGAGAAGCTTTTCATAGAGATCAGGCGAATAGAGGAAGAGGAGGAGAGGAGACGAGGGGCCGACCCTAATTGGGTACGACCCATCTTTCCCATTCCTCTAGCCACCATAAAACCATTTGAGCCATCTGAGTCTTGTGGGTCATCTTGTCGTCCTGTCGAGAGTTATTCAGGAGAGATGGATGAGAGAGCGTCGTCTCCCACTGGCGTTGGACCTTCTGGGAGAGGTGAGGCATCTGACCTAAGCCCAGGCCGACAGGCCGAGGGTATGGTTGCCTCCTAGGCCATCCCTGTGACTACTCTATCTCCACATGCCTTCCGGATGGCTTTTCCCCAGAGGTCTCTGGCAGGTGATGAGGCCGAGGGAGAGGGGACAGAGGACAAGGGTGAGGACTCAGACGATGACCAGGTTAACACCTCCCATGCCTCATCCTATATCTCCTCAGTTAGGGATCGTGGCCTCTTGCTGTGGAGGCATGCCTATTGAGTGTCCCTAAATATAACTATAAGGGTTCCCTCTGAGTCTGATAGGGTCTTCTAGGGTGAAGAGTGAGAGGTTGCAGTATAAGAACAAATGTTCAAGGTTGGTGTTAGATTCCCTCTGCATCCTGCTGTCGTAGATATCCTGTCAGCCCTCGGCGTTGCCCCCTCTCAGCTTCCTCCCAACTCCTGGAGGACGATCCTTGGCTACATCTCCTTGTGGAAGAATGCTTTCTCTGACGAGCCATCGGTCGACGTATTTTTGTCCTGTTACAATATCACCTCCTCGTCCAAACAGCCTGGGTACTACCACCTGGGGGCGAGGAGGTCTGACAAAAAACTTCTCCACGTGGCACAGACCTCCAACCACGATTGGAAGAAGAGATTTTTCTTCGTTTCTAGGGAGTGGGAATTTTTTGCCGAGTCTCAACATTTGGACGATAGTACGAGGGTTCCCAGAAGATGGTCAAACCCCTCGATGAAGGCCATGTCTGATCCCGGACTTAGTGTGGATGAGAAAGACATAGTTGAGTACCTGAGGGAACGAAGGAGAGGGGGTGAGATTGCAAAATTTGAAGATTTGATGACCCCCAAGTTCCTCAAAGAAGTTGGTCTGAGGGTCGGTCCCCTGACAGAGCTATGTGAGGTACATTATTTTTTGCTCATTCTTTACTTTTTTCAAGTGTTTCATCTTTGCCTCTGCATTTTTCTAACGTATCGTCCCCCTTTCAGGTCGTCCCTCTGGTATATCTGATCAACTATGGGAAATGACTTCCCCAAGTTTGCTATCTGGCTTAGGCAAGAGGAAGGGCAAGGAGCCTCAGCAGGCTCCAAGGAAGACAAAGGCTGTGGGGCCGACACTTGTTGAACCGACAGTCGACGGTCATAAAAGAAAAGAGCCTGAAGTCCCTGCTGACCCTCGGCCAGATTCTAGGACGAGGGCGAGGGTGGAGTCATCCGAGGGGACTGGTTCCTCTTCTAGCACGGGGGCCTTCTGGTCCCAAAACTTGACATCACTGAAGGCCGAGCCATCTTCCCTGATCACGAACCTGAGGGCAGCCAAGACGTCCATGTTTTCTACCCCCTCGGCTGCTGATTATGAATTTCTATCAAAGATGCCTCTAGCAAAAGTGTATGACTATGGTCTGCATGCTCTAGCTCAGGTATTCCCTTAGTTTCATTCTTTCACTAACTGTTTTCTAAGCCTCTTGACAACTGTTTATTATTTCTATGCCGTCTGTATGCGCTTTCACTTCAGTTACAAAATGGATGGCTGAGAGCCAACAAAAATTCCATGAAGCCGAGAGAGCCATCCAACACGAGGCCAATTTACAGACGGAGCTGTAGACTGCAAGGGCTGAGCTAGAGAGTGCCAGAATTGAACACACAAGGGTTCTGGACGAGCTGACGAGGCAGCATGATGCTGACATGGCGGCCAAGGACTTACTTATTAAGGACAGGGATGAGGCTTTTACCAACATGGAGGCTCATCACAAGACTGAGCTATCTGAGACGGTGAAGAAGGCAGAGACCGATGCTGTGGAGGCCTACAAACTCTCAGATGAGTTCCAAGGCTTCGGTCTTGAGTACTTAGAGAGGGGGATTAGGACGGTCTGTCGGTGGGTCGTCCTTAAGTTTGCTGACACAGTGTGGTCTGTTCACCCCTCTCTTGAGGCAGTTCAACTAGATGACCCACTTATTGCTGAAGCCCTATCCCAAGTGGAATCTCAGCATGCAAAAGGCACAGGAACATCTGAGGCTCGGCCTGTCATGGTCGTTGAGGAAACCTCTCTCATTGACGTTGAGGCCCTGCCCTTTGATGCTGCTCAATAGGGTGGTTGTCTGTAGCCCACACCCTCTTAGTGTAATCAATATTTTTGTACTCTATTTTTGTAAAACGAACATCACTTTGTAATATAATGTTGTAATACCCCGTATTTCTGAATATTCAAATAATTCTATTTAATTAGATTGGAGAATTAAATGAGAAAATTACGGCTTAATTTAAATTACGTAAGAGTAGTAATTTAAAGAGTTTTATTTAATTTTTTTTTTAATTATGGAATATTAATCGAGAGATAGATACCGGTTTATATTGCCTCATTTTATTTACTTAGTGCGAGTGGTAAATAGTTACTTAACGCGTGTAGACCGTGTTGGGGTGAGAACGAGTAATGTTTTTTAATTGACTCAAACGATAATTTAGAGGTCACCGATGAGTCCGGAAGGGTCAAATTAGTCAAAATAGTATACCCGGGGGTACTAGTTGAATCCCGGGGTATTTTTGGACTAAACCGAGACCGTTCGGGGGTGTTTTGGTCTTTTAACATAAGAGGGTATGAAGACCTACGAAATTGAGAGCTTTATATCAGCCGTATGATAGAGGAATTAGGGTTAGAACACCCATGACAACACCAATACCATTAGAGAGAAGAGAGGCACAACTTTCTAAGGGAAAAGAAAGAATTGGGAAAGATTCAAAGGAGATTGTCACTATTAACTTGTTGGGGAAGAAGGATTAAAGGATGGAGATCATCAATCATCAACAACAAGCACGAAATCAGACCCTAATGATCATAAGGCAAGTTGTTTATTGCAAAAATTATAAAGTTATAATACCCATGTGTAGAATTTTTGAATAGTTTTGTTTAAATCATTATCTTGATTGGAGAAAGATGATATTTATACATGTTGGGATAGGAATCGCATGTAGAATGATTAACCTTATGTAGAGGATTAAGATTTCGATTAGACTTGATGATTTTTTGGATTAAAATCTGGATTTTGAATGATAATATGGGAAGAACACCATAACTAGGGTTTCAAGAAATTCTGGGTTTAATTCATTATTTCTTTAAAGGAATTGGAGTTTTGATGTATTTGACACGTTAGAAACTGTCCTAGTATATGTGGAAACATGTTAGGATCATTGGGTCAAAGTTTGGTGGACAATAATGGAGTTTGGAGATTTGTTAATGGAGGAAAGGATTAATGAAGAAGACAAACTGCGCCTGTCCCTGTTCGATCGATCGATCTCGAACTATCGATCGATCGACTATGTCGATCGATCGAACCCAGCCGTCGATCGATCGACGTAAGCTGTTTCCCGAAATTTTTTTTGTGTTTAATTTTTCGTTGAGTTCGGGAATGAATGATTATTCTAGGATTTACATTATACTTATATGGGAGTGAAAATAAGACCAATAGGTATATTGTTGAGGTCCGATAAGGCCATTGGGTGTAGGGCTTGGATTACGGACCGAGGAGAATAATCCGATTTAGTAGAGTATCGTGGACTTCGGAAATTGAGTTACGGGGTGAAGTAAATTCAATTTAAGTAATAGACCAGTAGGGTAAGCAATAACTACTGAAAATATATGTAAGGGGTAACTAGGACCCTTAGAGTTGTGTGAATACTCAAATAAATGCGATTTATGACATAAATCGTAAAGCGAATATTGTACGGTAGATATATGAGATTAAAATATTACGTACGTATATAATTAATTGGTCGTGCGTGTACCTACTGAATTATGTAATCTTTTAGGTCGAGAGATTTGTACCTAAATTAAAAATGTTAGGGTCGATGAGACATTCCGAACTAACATAAAGTTATTATATGTTTGGGGTCGATGAGAAATGCCGAACCAAACTTTGAACTGGTGTCGCGATGAAAGAGTCCTGAACCAGAATATGTGTATATATATATTTTAAAAAAATAGTTGGGGTCGATGGATAATTCCGAACCAACTCTCACTTGGGGTCGATGTATCATTCCGAACCAAGAATCATTTATGTGTGTATATAAATAATTGGGGTCGATGTATCATTCCGAACCAATTCTTACTTGGGGTCGATGAATCATTCCGAACCAAGAGTCCTTTGCGTGTATAAAAGGGGCAAAATAGTAATGACTGATATTTAGTATGTATTGTGTGTGAAATATATACACTTGATGATTTTCTACTCCTGTGTATTAGTAGATTGATATATATTACGTATTTAAAGATACTTACTGAATTGGTAAGTTAAGTAGTGAAACTTAATTACGAAATGCACCTTTAGATACAGAAAATATAATTAGTAATTCAAGTAGAGAAACTTAATTACACAAGTGGGAAGTCAACAATTGTGAGAATTGTAGTAAGTTTAGTAGTGAAACTAAATGAGAAGTCTTGAAAAAGAACATAGATGAAATGTTACTTGAGAATTAATTAACATACGCGAGATGTTAGTGAAATGGTTGTACTGTATGGGCGGTACTGGAACTTGGGTACAGATAAGTTCAGTTGGCTACTTTGGTTTTAGTTAGCTTGGGAGGTATGGCTAGATAAACTAAGTGTAGAACGTTAGGTGTGCACAAAAGATGAGGGGTGAGTTAACTCAAGAGAGTGTACGAGGACCTAACATGTGTAATCAATAACCGCATTTTATATTGTGATAAACGCTTGTTAAATATTTTCAAAATGTTTTGAGTACTAACTCTTGCTATAAAATATTTTCAAAACCTTTTAGGTGTCCAGCCACAGGGACGCCATGTATGATGATTCCATTCCAGAGACTCGGAGCTGTAGCACAGTAGATGCTTACAGGATTTTGACTAGACGATATCTCTCATTCAGATCTAGGACAGGATCTCACACTCTTCTATGTATGGACTTGTGGTCCGGTATTAGTCTCAGATGTTAGTTTCAGACTAGTGGTTATTCTATTGTTGTTTGGGATTTTTGCCGATGGTTTATTCGGTAATACTTTTGTTCTGTTGTACTTTTACTTTGATGTTTGAATTATAGTACATGATTATTTGTACTTTGTTCCACATGGTTGATTTATCTGTTTTAAGAAAGATAAAATTTGGCACCGGTCTAATTTTACTTAGGGGATTAGTAATTAAAAAGTTTTTGACAGTGATGCTAAGAATGAACCATTTGAGAAACCTGTTTTAATTTAATAAAGGCCTGATCACCCGATGTTTAATTAGGCGGGGTGTCACAGATGGTATCAGAGCATCAGGATCTAGTGTCCATAGGATCTGTACGGCTTACTACATTTTCAGCATATCGTTTGATTGATATAGAGCCCTATTTGAGGATTATTGTACTCCTCTACGTACGTAGTTTACGTTCTCCTGCTATTTAGTAAATGTAGTGCTATATATACGAGTTTGATTGGGCATGGTACGTCGAACATGGCGGTAGAACCAGCGTTGGCGTTGGAAGGACTACAGGAGGGAGGAGCTCAACATGAAGCCTAGAGTGTTCAAATATGGTAATCATAGGAGAGATGACCATTGTTGAGGTCACTCCTACTGCGTAATGGAAGTAGATTCCACAAGGGTTGTTGAGGCATTGTAGGCATTTTCCAAGTACCGCGACAGCAAAGAGGGATGCTAATCTAGACCGCCCAATGCAGTGATAGTGGGAGTAGGTCTGAAGAAATTTTGTTGAGAACGAGCCGTAAAAATGTGATAAAACGGCGACTGTGCATGTTAACCAATGGAAGTAATATGTCCAGAGGTTTTGGCATTAAGGATGGAGTAGAAATACTCAGAAGTGAAAAATTTGAGTGAATTTTTTAGGCAACGTGGCGGGGATACCAGTCACTACATTCGGACCGAGGGTCCGTATATATAAATAGAGGAACTTTACGTATAGTTTAACCGCAAAGTTCTCCAATGATGATTCAGAAGCGTAGTGAATGGGAATATCTGAACCCCTCACGTGAAATACTGGTAGAGGCCAATCGTGGGAGAGAAATTTATCCTTTGAAGTGAACTTGTACCGATGAGATAGGTATAAGGGAAAAAGAGCCATTGAGAGAATGGACTCTCGAGTTATGATTCAAAATTTTGGTAAAACTCTTCTTGGACGACTTAAGTATATGAAGACAATATGGTACTCCTACAAGGTTGAGGTAAATGCTCCTAGGTGGGCGAGCTAAGGGAGTTTAGGGATTTAGTCAAAGAGTAAGACTGAAAGTAATGGGGCTGGTGCAAGCCATAAGTGGAAACCCACTAGAGGATTTAATGATTAGATTCTAAGTCGGGACTGTTAAGCCCCATAGTGCGTTCCTCTTGGTCAGCAGAACTAAGGGAACCATGATGATAGTGCTCAAAATTGTGGCTACCAAGTCCGAGAGGAGGGATACCCCAAACCGGTCAGTGTGGTCTGGAGTAAGGGGATTTTTGTAAAGATGTCTAGTGTGGTTTGAAGGGCCACGCGTTTTATTTTAGCTTGAAGTTATTTGAGGAAATAATAACTCTGATAAGTTCTGCATTCCGGAGAGGACAAACATGTTATTTTCGGAAACCATCTGAACCACCAGAGCGATGGATAAGGAAGTATATGGGTTTTAGCCTCGAGTGAATGGGGTATGTGACGATACCTCACCTGAAAGAGGGTCGAGTTGTCATTATTCATCAATAGGTGAGGGACTTCAGGGATTATGAACGTCTCATAGTAATTGATTCCGGTGTGTAGGAACCTAAATGATGTGAGTCAATGTATGTCGTATGACTGCTGAGCGGAGAGATCGAGCTCGCTGTTGTAATTAGTGCTAAGGACTTAGTGATAGTATAAGCGCAGTGCCACTTGACTCCTTTAGAAATATTGGGGTATGGTTGCACATATTGTCGAGGAATCGAATTTGGGCATCTCGACTATGTGTTGTTCCGATAATGCTCAGTAATAATACATGGGGATAAGTCCCTTGTTTAAGTTCAGTTGTGAAAGGAAATACGACCGAATTTTTATGCACGTCAGGAGAAGAGACGTTGATAGATGCTAGGGCATCAGTGAAGCTGATAGTGTTGTGGAGGAACAACGAAAGGCTTACATCCCCACGAAGGGATAAGTGGGACTTTATGGGCAAGGATTTGATTTTTGTCTATAGGGGATGGAGAATACCCGCAAGATTGTAGTCACGACATGTACACAAGGATAGAGTTGAGGAAAAACATGTTACGGGTACGATGCTTGCAATGTTTTTGCAAATGTATATGGAGAAAAGGGTGTATGGGCGCCCAAATCAATTGGATTCCTTAGACATCCTAGATAGAGGGATGCGGAGAATTATTTTGTACACCGATGGGGACAATAGGAGACAAGTCGTATCGATGAAATGGGTTGAACGTCATGGGATATAAACGATGATCCAAGATTATATGTGCTGAGAGATCCAGCACACCCTATGGGATGAAAGTCGGTGGGAAGCCGTTCAAAAGTTATCTCTTGAATTGGGAGGCCTAACTGTTATGAAGAAGTGATACAAGGTGTTACTCAACTGAGTGTTGAGAGTGACTTATGCATTTTCTAAAATGTCGATAAGTGGGAAGCGATGTTGAGGGGAGACATAGTGAGATTGTCTCCAGACACACCTCTAGTTAATAGGGCGAGATGGACTCAAAATGAGCAACCGGAATGTGGTAGTGAACCTACATTTCCAATGATGGAATGAGGAGACAGATTTATAAATTATTGATGGGTTGTGAACATCATAATTAAGCCAACATTTCGTTGGGGTAGCGAAATGGGGTGACTGGGATGGATTAGTATGTAATTGAAAAGGGAGAGTGCACGGTGCCGCTCTACATGATTGTGAATCAAGAGAAAATCCTAAAATTCCACCCTGTGAGAGATGGTCAGGGAGGGATAGATATTAAGTATTATTTTGAGTATGTTGTGTTGCCTACGACTCAATGTTAGTGATAAAGGCGGATAATACGCCCTTAAAATAGTGGAATTTTGGAGAAGCCCACTGATAAATTCGTAGGTTGAATGTATACCTATATGAGCATATTTATAGGTAGTGTGAGTGCCTATATGATCTGTACATAAAGTTTAGGTTCTTGGACACCTATTATGAACATATGTGTACTTTGAGTGGTGGTTCGAGGACATGTGTACTTTGAGGTGTGGTTCGAGGAGACATTTCGAACTTTTAGTCCTTAACGCGTGATATGAGTACATTCTATTGAAGTGTGACATTTTAGGGTATATGAAATGTGAAATATATGGCTCACAAATTGTCTACTCATGTGCGATGAGATATATATACATTTATTGGTGCTCGAGATGTGATTCCGAGATAAGTTATTAATCACTATTGGTGATCGAGGTGGAATTCTGAGCCAATGACCCCAAAAGTGTTATAGAAGGGGGTGATTATAAAATAAGTGTTGATAGTATATGTTATGTGTACGATATATATATATATATATATATATATATATATATATATACCTATTGATTTTTCCTACTTATGTGCGATAGTAAGTGTGCTTAATCTCTGTATTGGGGTCGATGATGTTCCGGACCAATTTTCCTTAAAGTATATATTGTGTGAAATATATACCTTATAATATTCTACTTATGAGTGATAGTAGACACTTAGATGTTATATAGAGATATACATCAAATGGGTAAATTAAGTAGGGAGAAACTTAATTTCAAGAATTAACGTTGGATTAGGAAAATCTATGAGAATTTAAGTAGTGAGACTTAATTATGATATATGCGGCATGGGTAATGTGCGATAAGAATTTATAATGAAGCAAGTCATGTACTTGGGGCGACCATTTGGATGTTATGATTTGGTATTGGGTATTAGAGGATGCAATTATACTTCAGGTCCTTAGCCTTAAAACCAGCCTTATCCTAATTTCGAGGACGAAATTCCTTTGCAAGGGGGGAAGTATGTAATACCCCGTATTTCTGAATATTCCAAATAATTATATTTAATTAGATTGGAGAATTAAATGAGAAAATTACGGCTTAATTTAAATTACGTAAGAGCAGTAATTTAAAGAGTTTTATATAATTTTTTTTTAATTATGGAATATTAATCGAGAGATAGATACCGGTTTATATTGCCTCATTTTATTTACTTAGTGCGAGTGGTAAATAGTTACTTAACGCGTGTAGACCGTGTTGGGGTGAGAATGAGTAATATTTTTTAAGTGACTCAAACGATAATTTAGAGGTCACCGATGAGTCCGGAAGGGTCAAATTAGTCAAAATAGTATACCCGGGGGTACTAGTTGAGTCCCGGGGTAATTTTGGACTAACCCGAGACCGTTCGGGAGCGTTTTCGTCTTTTAACATAAGTGGGTATGGAGACCTACGAAATTGAGAGATTTATATCAGCCGTATGATAGAGGAATTAAGGTTAGAACACCCATGACAACACCAATACCATTAGAGATAAGAGAGGCACAACTTTCTAAGGCAAAAGAAAGAATTGGGAAAGATTCAAAGGAGATTGTCACTATTAACTTGTTGGGGAAGAAGGATTGAAGGATGAAGATCATCGATCATCAACAACAACCACGAAATCAGACCCTACTGATCATAAGGCAAGTTGTTTATTGCAAAAATTATAAAGTTATAATACCCATGTGTAGAGTTTTTGAATAGTTTTATTTAAATCATTATCTTGATTGGAGAAAGATGATATTTATACATGTTGGGATAGGAATCGCATGTAGAATGATTTACCTTATGTAGAGGATTAAGATTCCGATTAGACTTGATGATTTTTCGGATTAAAATCTGGATTTTGAATGATAATATGGGAAGAACAGCATAACTAGGGTTTCAAGAAATTCTGGGTTTAATTCATTATTTCTTTAAAGGAATTGGAGTTTTGATGTATTTGACACGTTAGAAACTGTCCTAGTATATGTGGAAACATGTTAGGATCATTGGGTCGAAGTTTGGTGGACAATAATGGAGTTTGGAGATTTGTTAATGGAGGAAAGGATTAATGAAGAAGACAAACTGCGTCTGTCCCTGTTCGATCGATCGACTGTATCGATCGATCGAACCCAGCCGTCGATCGATCGAAGCAAGCTGTTTCACGAAATTTTTTTTGTGTTTAATTCTTCGTTGAGTTCGGAAATGAATGATTATTCTAGGATTTACATTATACTTATATGGTAGTGAAAATAAGACCAATAGGTATATTGTTGAGGTCCGATAAGGCCATTGGGTGTAGGGCTTGGATTACGGACCGAGGAGAATAATCCGATTTAGTAGAGTATTGGGGACTTCGGAAATTGAGTTACGGGGTGAAGTAAATTTAATTTAAGTAATAGACCAGTAGGGTAAGCAATAACTACTGAAAATATATGTAAGGGGTAACTAGGACCCTTAGAGTTGGTAGTAAAGCGAATATTGTACGGTAGATATATGAGATTAAAATGTTATGTACGTATATAATTAATTGATCGTGCGTGTACCTACTGAATTATGTGATCTTTTAGGTCGAGAGATTTGTACCTAAATTAAAAATGTTAGGGTCGATGAGACATTCCGAACTAACATAAAGTTATTATATGTTTGGGGTCGATGAGAAATGCCGAACCAAACTTTGAACTGGTGTCGCGATGAAAGAGTCCTGAACCAGAATATGTGTATATATATATTTTAAAAAATTAGTTGGGGTCGATGGATAATTTCGAACCAACTCTCACTTGGGGTCGATGTATCATTCCGAACCAAGAATCATTTACGTGTGTATATAAATAATTGGGGTCGATGTATCATTCCGAACCAATTCTTACTTGGGGTCGATGAATCATTCCGAACCAAGAGTCCTTTACGTGTATAAAAAGGGAAAAATAGTAATGACTGATATTTAGTATGTATTGTGTGTGAAATATATACACTTGATGATATTCTACTCCTGTGTATTAGTAAATTGATATATATTATGTATTTAAAGATACATACTGAATTGGTAAGTTAAGTAGTGAAACTTAATTACGAAATGCACCTTTAGATACAGAAAATCTAATTAGTAATTCAAGTAGCGAAACTTAATTACACAAGTGGGAAGTCAACAATTGTGAGAATTGTAGTAATTTTAGTAGTGAAACTATATGAGAAGTCTTGAAAAAGAACATAGATGAAATGTTACTTGAGAATTAATTAACATACGCGAGATGTTAGTGAAACGGTTGTACTGTATGGGCGGTACTGGAACTTGGGTACAGATAAGTTCAGTTGACTACTTTGGTTTTAGTTAGCTTGGGAGGTATGGCTAGATAAACTAAGTGTAGAACGTTAGGTGTGCACAAAAGATGAGGGGTGAGTTAACTCAAGAGAGTGTACGAGGACCTAACATGTGTAATCAATAACCGCATTTTATATTGTGATAAACGCTTGTTAAATATTTTCAAAATGTTTTGAGTACTAACTCTTGCTATAAAAATTTTCAAAACCTTTTAGGTGTTCAGCCACAGGGACGCCATTTATGATGATTCCATTCCAGAGACTCGGAGCTGTAGCACAGTAGATGCTTACAGGATTTTGACTAGACGATATCTCTCATTCAGATCTAGTACATGATATCACACTCTTCTATGTATGGACTTGTGGTCCGGTATTAGTCTCAGATGTTAGTTTCAGACTAGTGGTTATTCTATTGTTGTTTGGGATTTTTGCCGATGGTTTATTCGGTAATACTTTTGTTCTGTTGTACTTTTACTTCGATGTTTGAATTATAGTACATGATTATTTGTAATTTGTTCCACATGGTTGATTTATCTGTTTTAAGAAAGATAAAATTTGGCACCGGTCTAATTTTACTTAGGGGATTAGTAATTAAAAAGTTTTCGACCGTGATGCTAAGAATGAACCATTTGAGAAACCTGTTTTAATTTAATAAAAGCCTGATCACCCGATGTTTAATTAGGCGGGGTGTCACAAATGTCTCTTGTTGTCTTCCATACTTGTCTCTTATGTGATTTGTATTGTGAATTTTTTGTACTAACAATATCACTAACCCAACAATACCACTAACCCCTCCCTTGGCCTATGATGAGGGTCAAGGGAGGGTACCCTCATTATAGGCCGAGGGTTATAATAACCAAATTAATGGTTTTTTAACAAAGTCTTCCCTCATCTTTCTTGAGGAAAATGGTGGGGTCGTCCCCTCCATTGACCCTCATTATAGGCGAGGGTTCCAATAACCAAACTAATGGTTTTTAATTAAGTATTCCCTCGTCTTTCTTGAGGACAATGGTGGGGTCGTCCCCTCCATTGACCCTCATTATAGCCGAGGGTTCCAATAACCAAACTAATGGTTTTTAATCAAGTCTTCCCTCGTCTTTCTTGAGGACAATGGTGGGGTCGTCCCCTCCATTGACCCTCATTATAGCCGAGGGTTCCAATAAACAAACTAATTGTTTTTAATTAAGTATTCCCTCGTCTTTATTGAGGGCAATGGTGGGGTCGTCCCCTCCATTGACCCTCATTATAGCCGAGGGTTCTAATAACCAAACTAATGGTTTTTAATTAAGTCTTCCCTCGTCTTTCTTGACGGAAATGGTGGGGTCGTCCCCACCATTGACCCTCATTATAGCCGAGGGTTCCAATAACCAAACTAATGGTTTTTAATTAGGTCTTACCTCATCTTTTTTGAAGGCAATGGTGGGGTCATCCCCACCATTGACCCTCATTATAGCCGAGGGACGTTCTCTGAAAATGTTTTCATACGTACTAGAACTGATAAACACAGGATGAGGGGAAACACAGGTGTACCATTAATTTTCCAAGTGTTCTGTTGGAGCAATTCCTATTACAATTATGGTCTATTAAGATCTTAGAACACTACTGATAGTATTTTTTCAAATGATCTGCATTCCAGGGGTTGGAAAAGGGTTCCCCTTCTAGGTTTTCTAGTCTATAGGTCCCAGGGACGACTTCATCGATGACCCTATATGGGCCATGCCAATTAGGATGGAGCTTATTGGGCTTTTGCCAAGTCTTTTTGAGGACCAAGTCCCCCACTGCGATTGGCCTCTGTTTCACCCTCTAATTGTAAAACCTTGCGGTCCTCTGCTGGTAGGCGGCCTGCCTTATCTCGGCGTCTTCCCTCCTTTCCTCAATCAGGTCTAAGTCGAGTCTCCTTTCTTCTGTATTTCTCTGGGGGTCATACATTTGGATCCTATGAGTAGGAAACCCAATCTCGGCGGGGATGACGACTTCTGAGCCATAAGCTAGCATGAATGGGGTCTCTCCGGTAGAGGTCCTCACTGTCGTCCTGTATGCCCACAGCACGGCATATAACTCATCGACCCATCTTCCTTTTGCCTCCTCAAGCCTCTTCTTGATTCCATCTAGGATTGTCCTGTTTGTAACTTCTGTTTTCCCATTAGCCTGAGGTCGGCCTGGGGTGGAGAAAAATTATTTGATACTCACCCTTTCACAGTATCTCTGTAGAGAGGTATTCTTGAACTGAGTCCCGTTATCCGAGATGAGGGTGTTAGGGAGACCATATCTCCATATAACATTTTTCCAGATGAACTGGAAGGTCTTCTGCTCTGTAATTATGACCATCGGTTCGGCCTCCACCCATTTTGAGAAACAGTCAATAGCTATGATGAGGAACCGATAGTTATTGACTGTTCTTAGTAAGGGTCCTACGAGGTCGATCCCCCTCACTGCAAATGGCCATGGGGATGTAATGGAGGTAAGAGGCTGATGGGGTTAATGAGGGATGGTGGCAAATCTCTGGCATTTATCACACTTTTTTACATATGCCGCGGGGTCTTTCCCCAAGGTCGTCCACCATTACCCTTGGGTGATCACCCTCTTCGCTAAGGATCTGCCCCCAATGTGGCTTGAGCACGATCCTTCGTATACATCTTGCAAAAGGGATGGGACCTCAGATGGGTGCACACACCTAAGTAAGGGGAGTAAAAATCCCTTTTTGTACAAGGTATCCCCAATGACAGCGAACTTTACAGCCCTGTATCTCAACTTCTTCCTTTCTTGCCTTGCTTCTGGCATATCCCCCTCTTTAATGTACCTGATCAGGGGGTCCATCCACGAAGCTTCCTGAGAAAAATTTAGGCAATTGCTAAGTGTTCCCTCAGCATCTTCAATAGTTATCCGAAGCACAATTTCTACTGGGACCGTCCTCCTGATGTCTGTCCTAGTTGCCGAGGCTAACCTCGCAAGGGCATCAGCACGGCCATTATCGAGCCTAGGTATCCTATTTAAATTCACTTCTCTGAAGCACTTTAGTAACGACCTCACCTTCTCAAGGTACCTAGCCATACTCTCGTGCTTGGCCTCGTAGGCTCCTAGTATCTGATTCACTACTAGCCTCGAATCACTATGAACCAAAATCTGGCCGATGCTAAGAGATATGGCTAAGGAGAGGCCTGCTATCAAGGCCTTATATTCGGCCTCGTTGTTGGAGGCCTTAAAGTTGCACCTCAGGGCATACTCAATGTCTATGCCATCGGGTGCTGATACTATTAATCCAGCTCCGCTCCCGCTTTCGCAAGAGGACCCGTCGACGAAGAGACTCCACGCGGTGTGTTCTTCTGAGAAACCTCCCTCGGTGAGTGACCCCTGTCTAAAGAGATAGCTTCCCTCTTCATTTTCAACCACTTTCCTTCTAGCAGTGCTCGTCTCAGCCTTATCTGCAGGTGTGTCGGTGTGCTCACCTTGTCGGGTATCTATCTTCCCGAGGCTCTCACCCTCGGCTTCATCATCTTCCCAGGTAAACTCGGCCACGAAGTCTGCCAATGCTTGCCCCTTAATGTCCATCCTAGGATGATACACTATGTCAAACTCCCCCAGCTCTATAGCCCAGGCCATTAACCTCCCTGATTTTTCAGGCTTGTGCAAAACCTGCCTAAGGGGAGAGTCAGTGAGGATGACCATTGTATGGGACTGGAAGTATGGCTTCATCTTTCTCGATACATGGATCAAGGCATAGGACAACTTCTCCATCCTTGGATATCTTTGCTCTGCCCTCTGGAGTGCCTTGCTGTTAAAATACATAGGCTTTTGTACTCCGTCTTTGTCTCTCACAATGGCTGCACTGATGGCTGACTCTGAGACTACGAGGTACACATAGAGTCGTTCACCCTGCACGGGCCGTGACAACAGCAAGGGAGACCTCAAGTATGATTTTAACTCCTTGAAGGCCTCATCACACTCTTCACTCCATTCGAAGGCTTTTCTGAGAATGTTGAAGAATGGTAGACACCTGTCTGTGGCCCTAGACACAAACCTGTTCAAGGCAGCAACTCTCCCTGTGAGTCTCTGAACGTCTTTAATGGACTTGGGGGTCTTCATCTCAACAAGGGCCTTTATCTTTTCTAGATTGGCCTCGATGCCTCTTTGGTTGACAATGAACCCCAAGAACTTCCCTGCTCCGACCCCGAAGACACAGTTGGTCGGGTTAAGCTTCATCTGGTATTTGTCCATCGTATTAAAGGTCCTCTCCAGGTCTTCCACATGATCTTCTGCCTTCAAACTCTTAGTCATCATGTCATCTACATAGAACTCCATAGACTTCCCAATTTGGTCTTCGAACATTTTATTTATGAGGCGCTGGTACGTTGCCCTCGCATTTTTCAGGCCAAAGGGCATGACCCTATAACAGTATGTCCCCTTGTTAGTGATGAAGGCTGTCTTCTCCGAGTCCTCAGGGTTAATGAAGATCTGGTTTTACCCTGAATAGGCATCCATAACGCTCATGAGCTCATGGCCTGCGGTAGCGTCTACCATCTGGTCAATGCAGGGGAGAGGGAAGCCGTCTTTGGGATAGTGCTTGTTGAGGTCGGTGAAGTCCACACACATTCTCCACTTCTCGTTGGCCTTTGGGACAATGACTGTATTGGACAGCCATTCAGGGTAGATGACCTCGCTGATAAACTCAGCGTCTTCTAATTTCTTGACCTCATCCCTAATGACCTCATACTTTTCTCGATAATAAATTCTCCTCTTCTGCTTTATCGGCTTTGCTCCCTCAACCACATTGAGCTTGTGGCACATGATTTCAGGGTCGATCCCCGGCATATCTACATGACTCCACGCAAAGACGCTTCGTCTTCTCCTCAACAGTTTAATGAGGTCTTCCCTGATATTAGGCTTCAGAGACTTGCCGACTTGGACGGTTTTTTCCGGGTCATCCTCATCGAGGATGATGGATTCTACCTCTTTCGCGGCCTCTCCTTTCTTTAGCTTCGTCTCATCCCTGGGGTCTAGGGTATCAATATTGTAAGTGGTTGTATCCCTCTTGTGTGCCTCCCTTTCTTCAGCGGAGTTGTAGTAACATTCTCGCACTGTCGTCTGGTCTCCCTGAACTTCCCCCACCCCGTAAGGGGTAGGAAATTTAATCATCTTATGGACCGTAGACGGCACAGCTTCAAACCCCTTAAAGGCCACACGCCCCAGTATGATGTTGTAGGCCGAAAACACATGTTCATCCATCACAAAGAAGCTGACCTTCTTGGTAAGCCATCTCGGCCACTCGGCCCCCATCCTGACATCGGCCTCATATACTCCAAGGGGATGAACCTTTTCCCCACTGAACCCAATCAATGGATGATGGTATGGGACGAGTCTAGCACGGCTGAGACCTAAGGCTTTGAAGCATGGACAAAACATTACATTTGCAGAACTGCCCCCGTCGACCAATATCCTCGGCACCTCACACCCATGCACCCTAGTTGTGATGATGAATGGGTCATCATGTGGGGCTAGGAGGACTTTAAAGTCCATCCTCGATAATCCCACTATCAGAGTGTCCATGTAGACCTTCTTTCTCTTTTCTTACTTGACCTATAGAGAGGTTGAGTGCACCGTCTTCGTCACTGCCTTGGCCTCATCCACATGGGCCTTCTTGTCAGCGACCTTAGACCCTCCTCCTGCTAGACCCCCGGACATCATTCCCACTCCGAGCGAGATCATATTAAGCCTCTTGATAGGATCTTGGTCGTCTCTCGGCGGGAGGTCAGGGTCGTCCTCATCATCAGAAGGGTCGTCCCCTCTTTTTTGAGGACCTTCTCTACATGCATCGCCGCGCTTCTTTCTGGGGTCGTCCCCTAGGGTCCTCTTGAAGGCACCTTTGTCGATGTACTTTCTGAGCTTACCTTCTTTCAGCATCTTTTCAATCTCATCTTTCAGAGAAAATCATTTGTCTATTATGTGGCCGTGGTCTTGGTGAAATTCGCACCACAGGCTCTTGTTCCTCTTGTTGGGGGCTGCCCTTAACTTCTCAGGCCACTTCAGGGATCGATCACTCTTTATCTCATTGAGAATTTATTCACAGCTGACCGTTAGAAGGGTGTAACCAGCGAACTTGTCATCCGTAGACCTCTTCTTCCCCTCTTTGTTCTTCTTATGGTACTTACCCCCACTAGCGCCTCCTTTTTCGTCTTCGTATTTTGCGACCATCGCCTCTTCGGCGTTCATCACCTTTCCTGCTGTTGAAAGTAATTCAGCCATCGTCCTCGGAGGGTCTTCAGTAAGCTTCCATAATAGCTTCCCCTTTTGGAGTCCTCCAACCAGGGCTGTCATAGCTATGCTCTCCTCATAGTCTTACACCTCCAACTTCTCTTTATTGAATCTGGCTATATAGTCCCTCAGACTCTCATTCTTCCCCTACTTAACATAGAGCAAGTGGGTGGTCTTCTTCTGTGGCCTCACCCCAAAGAAAAAGTTGTGGATGAACCGGTCTGCCAACTGCTTAAAGTTTTTAATGGAATTTTTTGTAAGAGACGTGTACCAGATATGTGCAGCCCCAGTCAGGGTACCAGAAAAGGCACGACACCTCATCTCATATGAGATAGAGTATATGTCTACTGTTGATTGATACATCTCAACATGGTGGACAGGGTTGGTGCTCACATCGTATCTTGGGGTGACCACAGGTGGCTTGAACCTTGATGGCGTAGGGAAGTTGACTATCTTCGCCACAAAGGGTGAGCCTATGGTGTATCCCTTCTGAATAGGGTCCCGCATCTTCAGTATATCACCGATCTTATCCTCTAGTCGCTGGATCGAGTCATTCCAGGGCCTCGTAGGGTCGGCTTGGCTGATGTTATCCCCCGTCGCCTCTTTAAGGTGGACGGAGGGTTCTGCTGTGGCAGGCCTTTGTCGGCTGTTTACTTCCCTTGGACCGTCATCCCGTCCTTGGGGTCGACCATCTGCCGCCTCCCTCCTGGACCTCGCAGCACTCCTTGACCTGGACAATATTTCCCGCAGGTCATTTACTGGGCCCAGCCTCTCAAAGGCTAACCCCCTGCTCAAGATATCAAAAGCAGAGCCTCTCGAGCGATCATCAGGATTTGGTCTTCCGCACTTTCCTCTACTTTCGTGGAGAGGTCGTACAGTATTATTGGAGACCTCATATGGTTCCCAACATTCTATAGGGGCCTCCTCTCTCTCCAGGTCGTCATACCTGTCCTCAGGACAAGGGTTTCCTTGCCTCCCCAGGCGTAGACGCCGGGGGTCAGCAATATCCCTACGCCGCTGAGGGGGTGGCAGGTCTTTGTGTGGTGCCTGGGGTGGTCCCCTAGCTTCATGCTATCCTGGAGCTACTGCCGGAGTAATCATCTCATGTGAAACCCCTGGTGGTCTTAGTATGTTCTGGCTTAGAGCTGTGAACTGCTCCTGCATCATCCGCTGGCTTACTGCCAGAGACTTTAAGGCTGTCACCACATCAGCCATCTCAGACTGAGGTGGTGGCTGACTGGAACTGGGTCCTCCCCCGTCATCCGGCGGGGGAAGTGGTGGTGGTGGAATCTTAGGTGCCATGTGTTTGAGCTATGAAAAACTGAACTGAAGAAAAGACTGGTGAGCTTGAGAACCTTAATGGGTCTCTTTCAATGGTGAAACATCTCCTCTCAGGGGGAGAGCTGGCTCACCACCAGAGTGCCCAGTGAGGTCAAGTTGTACAAGGGAAAAGATGTCTTCTCGTTCCCACAGACGTCGCCAAACTGATGATGCTGAAATCTAGCACCACCGGATAAGTGATGATGAGCTCAAACAATAGTAACCATGGCAGCCATAGAGATGTAAGTGTATAAGTGTGTAGAAGGAGATGAGTATAAGAGGAATAAGATAATGATGTATAGTGGTTCAGCCAATTCGGCCTACATACACTGTGAGTGTGTGATCCACTAAGTATGGGCACTAATGGCCTTGGATACAATGCACATAAGCTCACTTTCTCTCTCTACTATGTGTACAAGGAGAGTTTTAGCTAGGGTTACAATTATCGTTCGATCTCCCCTGTAGGGTTGTAGGCGACAAGTATATATAGGTCTTGGGGGGTGTAGTGTACCCCCCAAGTATGCATGGTGCATGTGAATGATGATCTAGCCAATCCCCTGTTGACACCTGTAGATGCCAAATGATGACATAATATTCCCTCACGTGAGGGTGTGATTTTGTTATAACGGTCTCCCATGTGCCATGCGAGCCTCACGCGCACTGTTCCACGCGTCTCCCAAACCATGCGCTATGATGATGTCACCCTCGGCCTTTGATATGAGGCCGAGGGCAAAGTTCCTTCCGGTAATGAGTCTGGCTTAATTTGGGCCTCGTACTATCGTACCCTCGGAGGGTCATCCGGAGCCTGATGAAGGGTCGGCTCCGGAGGGTCGTCCGGAGCCTGATGAAGGGTCGGATCCCCGAGGGGTCGTCCGGAGCCTGATGAAGGGTCGGCCCCTCGGAGGGTCGTCTGGAGCCTGATGAAGGGTCAGCCACTGAGGGGTCGTCCGGAGCCTGATGAAGGGTCGGCCCCTTAGGGGTCGTCTGGGCCAGATGAGGTGCAGGGCACCCTCGGCATAGCCGAGGGTATATACGGGTATATCACTTAGAATTGGTCGCTCCCACTTAAGCTCCTCATAATTGACCTCGACCTTAAAATTGGTCCATTTCTACTTAAGGTCCTCAGAATTGACCTTGGCCCTCATAATTGGTCACTCTCATTCTAGTTCCTTAGATTGACTCGACCCATAAAATCATCCTTCCTCAACATTACTTTAGGTCCTCAGGCATGGCCTTGACCCTCTGAATCAGTCATCCTCATCTCTTTAGGTTCGCAGAATCAATCTATTTCCCAAAACATCATGCGGTGTTTATTCAATGACTTTCAATTATTCCAAGTTGACCCGTCGAGGGGCTCTGTAGACACCAAATTATAGGATCCCCTATGTCTCTCCTTAAATCCCTAGCACCTCCTTAATTCATTACAAACCCTGGGTCATACTCTGAATACCGATCTAGAGGCCACCATTTAACTCTGGTCAACTCTATCGTCATAGGAAAAAGCTCAATAAATCTGTAAAGGGCTCTAATTTCCCTTTCCAATAGTTTGCCCCGTGCACAAATTTGGCATAACGGTTCAGAAGAACGAACCAGTTTACTACCAAAGATCGATCTGGAGGCTATCGGGAGCTCCTGGACCCCTATTTGACCCCAACGAACTTCATCGTTAGAGAAAAGGCTTAATGAATCTTCAAAGGGCACTGAATCCCCTTTCCAACGGTCTAACCCATGCATGAAACAAAATAATGGTTCAAACGAATGATTTGTTTTCCCCTGAAATCAGATCCAGAGGCCACCGGGCGCTCTTGGGCTCCATTTGACAAAGGTCAAATCTTCATCTTGAATGAGACTGAATGAGTCTTCAAAGGGCTCCAAATACCCTCTCCAACGGTCCACCCCGTACATGAATTAACCTTACGGTACGGAGGAACGACCTATTTTACTTCAAAAGGTCATTGGGTGCTTCAGGGTCCCACTTGACCATAATCAACTCTCTGAACCGAGGGAAGCTTTTTGTAAAGTCGAACTACCTTACACAAGCCTTTTAATGGTCCGCCCCGTTCATGATTCTAACTTACAGTTTGGATGAACGATCCATTACCGTTCGACGATTTCTCTCCCAAAGGATCGATGAGTGCTTTCGATCCCCGTTTGACCCAAATTCAACTCTCGAACTCGAGAGCGGACCAAAGGACTCTTGAAGGTATCTGCATTAATTTTCTAACGGTATGCGCCATGCATGATTTTGATTAATGGATTGTATTCTATGACCATTTTTCTGGAAAGATCTGCATAAGACTACCGATTGGTAGGAAGGTCCATTTCCCAACCTATCGGTAGTGTGCCTAGTGTTACCTACCGATTGGTTGGGCTAGGAGTATTCCAATTGGCAGTCCCCTACCCTATAAAATGAGGGCATGAGCTCACTCCCAAGGCACACCTCAAATCCATCAATATCAGTAATTTCATCAACATTCTCTTGCAATCAATGAACTTTCCTTGTGTAAAATTCCTTTCCATCTTATATTCCCATCATTTTCATACCGAATTTAGAAAAATTTTCTTCTCTCTCATCCAACATGCATCCTAACATTCCAAGGGAGATCATCAAAGATCAAGATCAAGCCTTAATTTTCCAACGAAGGTCCAAATATCCTCCTCTCTCTTTAAATTCTTTACTTTCATATTAGTTACATAAATTCTTAATCTACTTTTTACTTTAGTTCATACACATTAACATCTCATCCTTTATTAGTCATATTCCACATATTTATTTTTTATGAAAAACCCTAAACAAAGAAAAAGAGGGTTACACCTATAAATTCCAATGGGATTATCCACCATAATTTCTCAAAACTAAAAATGCATTTTTTACACACACATATATAATAAACTCCAATTTGAATCTATCGGATAAACCCCACCCTTATGTTGCATGCGAACTACGTGGACTTTGATGAGTTTATAGGCTACATAAGTGTTTCGGGATAAAACCCAAAACTCGAGTCCAATTTCTCAATCTTCCACTTTTCCTAGCTTCATGTTTTCAGCCTTTTTATTTTTTATTTTATATATATTACTCTATGTATCATACTTGTGAATATTATCGTTTCATTATAGCAATCGATATCTTCATAAGAGGCACATCATACTTTCTATTATTATTTTGGGAACATTCCTTTGGTTGACGTCACTTGATCTTTTCAATGATATGAGTTGAGTGATTCTGATCTCTATTTATATACACACGCGCACACACTTCATGGAGAAATTAAGAAAACAGTAACATCAGCCAATGAAAGATCAAAAGGGTGGGATGAGTCGCTAACACCACCCCATTCCTTAACTTAGACCCTAAACCTCCGAACTATTAGTTTTGCAAGCATCGGTTTCTCTTTGATGCTGATCTCTCGTGGCGGCGTCATGTTCTTTTGTATGTTTTGTGAAAAATAGGCAGGCAACTCCATCTTTTTACATCACCCCAGATCGACGACGATCGAAGCATTCCTAGAAAAGAGCTCAAGACCTTCTCTCCCCTCTTCGAGTGCACGCGCAAGAGTGCCTAAACCCCGAGACGGGAGGAAAATAGACAAAAGGAATGAATGGCCACAATTCTGGATATCTCACCCCATGTCATCCTCTTGATCCCATGTTGACTCGGGATCACCTTGGGACACTCTAACTAACGATATGACCTTTGATTAAAAAGTATTCTCTCCCCAATACAATATGCATTATGGTATCTCCTCGTAACTCGTATCGAACTACATCTCAATCCCGTAGAGTTCAATGTGATGGCAGGCATCTTCCTCCTTCAGAAACTTCCTCAACATCGATATTTGAAAAATATCATGTACCCTCAGAAGGTGGTCGGGTAAAACTTATATATAGGCCACTAGAACCACTAGAACTATCCTATCCAAATTTATTAAGGGACCGACATAGAGGGGGTGCCAACATCCCCTTCGATCCAAATCTAACCACCCCTTTCACAGGGGACACTCACAGGAGCACCTGATTTCCTACCTGAAACTCTAATTTCGTCCGTATCTTATCGGAGTAATTTTTCTACTGATCATGTTCTATCTTCATTTGTGCTTAGATGAGTGTCACCATCTCTGAGGTATCTTGAATAATATTCGGTCTTAACTCCAACCAACAACTCAATGAACGGTCTCCCATATATGGCCTCGTATAGTGCCATACACTAGTTTGGTGGTGACTATTGTTGTAAAACTGGTGGTGACCATTATTGTAAAATAACTCCACACCAGGTAGATATTGATTCCACCTACCTTTGAGATCCTATACACATACCTAGAGCATAGCCTCCAAAATCTGATTCACTCGCTTAGTTTGACCATCCGACTGAGGGTGAAATTCGTACTCAAATTCAAATGAACTCCCCTTGCCTTCTGAACCTGTTCAAAAGCGAGATGTAAAATTGTTGTCCTAGTCGGACACAGTGTTATTTGGCATACCATGAAGTCATACAATTTATGCTATAAACAATCTCACGTACTATTCAACTGTGAATTCTCTCCATACCTTTATCAACCTATCAATAATGACCCAAATTTAATCATGACCTATCTAGGACCTCGACAACGCCACTATAAAGTCCATGGATATTCTCTCCCACTTCCACTCGAGGATGTCCAAAGATTGTAACTCCCCCATCGATCTTTGGTGCTTCATGTTTACTTGGTGGTAGGTGGGTCATAAAGATAAAAAATTTTGATATCTTTCTTCATCTTGGTCCTCCATTTCATTATGCGCTGGTAAAGATAAATCTTATCCACTCTAAGATGTACTATGAACCTTGATTCACACGCCTCAACTAAAACTACTCTCCTCAAGGAAGAATTATTTAGAACTATAAATTTTCTCTAAACTCTCAACCCTTCGTCTCGAATAATCAATAACAATGGGACTCCACCTGACACTATTCCTTACACCTTCTCCTTACAGAAGGAGTCTGAAGAGTGTTCCTATATCGCTCGTGTCACCATGTTAAGTGTAATGGTCACTGCCCCTCAAAATGCCTCAGACAAATCTAACACTCAAGTGGTAATCCATTATGTTGTATATATATCAGACAAATCATTTCCATGCTCGACCCATAACACCACCAATGTAATTGTTGATTGTCGACTGAATGCATTTGACACCATATTCGCTTTTCCTGGGTGGTACTGAATTGAAAAATGGTAGTCCTTCACAAACTCTAACCATCGCCTCTGTCTTTTATTCAACTCCCTTTGTAAAAAAAAATACTGCAAACTCTTGTGATCGGAATATAATGTAAACCTCTCACCTAACAAACAATGTCTCCAAATAAGAAGGGAAAAGACTTCTACTATTAACTCCAAATTATGAGTGGGGTCGTTAACCTATTGAGGCTTATGATTTTGTGAGGCATAAGCTATAGGCATGTCCTCCTATATCAGTACCCCTCCTAATCCATAAAGTGATGCATCTATAAATACCAAACACTCCATGACAACCTATGGTAACACGAGTAATGGCTTAGTAGTGATCTTCTCTTTGAGCTCCTCAAAAGCCCGTGGAAATTTACACTCGAAAAGAAAGGTATTCCCTTACGGGTGAGGTAAGTCAATGGTACAACAATCTTTGAGAAACCCTAAATGAACCTCCTGCAGTACCTCACCAGACCTAAGGAACTTCGAACCTCGGTAGGCATCATGGGTTGTCCCCACTTGAAAACTGAAAAAACTTCGCTAATATCGATTGAAATTCTAACTGCGAATACAATACGTCCCAAGAACTGTACCTCCCGAAGTAAAAACCTGCACTCAGAGAACTTTACGTACATTTTATGTTCCTATAGTCTATTCAATACTAATCTAAAATGTTTTGCATGTTACTCTTTTGGTCATAAGTATATCAAAATATCGTCAATAAACATAATGACGAACTTATCCATAAATGATTGAAATCCCTATTCATCATATCCATGAACATTGTTGGAACGTTGGTCAGTCCAAACGACATAACTCGGAATTTGTATGAACCATATCAAATCAGAAAAGCTATCTTCAGATTGTCCTCCTCCCAAATAAATAACTAACGATACTCTTAACACAAGTCAATCTTGGAAAAAAATGGCGCGCCCCTCACCTAGTTGAATAAATCATTGATACACGACATAGGATACTTGTTCCGTATTGTGACTTTCTTAAAATCTCGATAATCCACGCAATCAAAATAAACCATCTTTCTTCTTCACTAATGAAACTGGAGCTCCCCACAGAGACGTACTCCTCCATATGAACCCTTGGCTCAATAGAAACTAGATCTACTCATGCAACTCCTTCATCCTTAATGGATCCATTCAATATGGTGCCTTTGTGATTGTCCTGGTACCCGACATTAAACAAATGCAAAACTATACCTCCCTAGGTGGTGGTAACCCTGGCACCTCCTCAAATACATCCGTAAATCTTAGATTACCGGTATTGAATTTAAGGATATCGTGACATCCTGAGATGAAGTCTCATCTCTATAATACAAGTGTTCGTTAAACCCTACCTTGAGCCTAGGCATAACAACTAAAAACATATCCTATTTGGGAATAGAAAATGTAATCGCCATCCCACTACAATCTATACTCAGCTAGCCAATCCATGCCCTAAATGATATCATATATCAAAATATCCAAGCATAAAAAATCAGTAGAAAAATATAATTAGACAATCTCTTCTATCTCGCCTTTACAAATATGGATTAAAGTAGCACCACTACTTACTGGGGTATAAATATGTGAGGACACACCCTTAGTTATATCTTCGAATACCAACATTAGTGCAAATGTATAACTAGCAAATGTGTATCATATGCCCGTATCAAATGGAACCCATGCATAACTACCATAAGTGCAAAACATACCCTTAATTTCCTGAGGTTGTGCTATCTGGCACGCTTGATAGACGTGATATACACTCCTGTAGTGAAGCTGTGGGCATCTCTAAGAGTGAGGTAAAGCCATATGCGCTGGTGCTAGTGGCAAGGCCATACTGTGGTAGGGATGGAAGAGCGTATTATTTCCCCCAATGTTCTGCCTAGTTGCCCTTAGGGAAACTACTGAAAAAATTGCCCCCACTCCCCAAAGTGTAGCATTGTCCTTCCTTTCCCCTAGGACCTCTCCTAACGTCTCAGACCTTAGCCCTATCCTTGATGACCCTGCTGGCCCAAGTGGCCTTGTCTCTAACTGCCCTGATAAAAAAAATCATCTCCTCTGAATCGTTCTGGGGGTTTCTCCCCCTAAATTTTCCATCACTAGAACTGTGATAGTCCCTTCACTCTAGAAAACTCATTTGACTCTACTACTTTCATCCCTTGGTCAATTCCCACCGTCTCCTTCTTTAGTTCTTTATCGCTAAAAAACTCCCTGAAATCCTTGTAATGTCATAATACAACATCCACGTTTTGAGTGTACGTAGTGTGTGCTAGATTTCCCATCAATATTCACCTGATTCATAATGATGGGCCTCTGACAAACCAGTATATATTATTTGTTTCCAATCCCCCAATATCTAGACCAAAGTGTATCTTTCGAGTAAATTCCTTCTCGTATTCCACAATTATGCAGTCCTTGTGCTTCAATAGATCAAACTTTGCCTTTAAGGCTTTAGGTTGTGATGGAGGGAAATATTTCCAAGAAAATCTCCTCATAACTATAGAATGGTCATTTATGATCTTTCCTTTATCGTGGTAATATACTCCCATCATTATAGGGCATCCTTTAAGAGTCTAATATTAGATAACATATGGCACTGGATATCTATACACTGCAGTAGGCGTAGATGTCTCTTGATGTCACGCCTCCACTGTAGTGCAACAATAGTTTCTATAGATCCTAAGAACTTTCGTGGGCCCATTTTCTCAAAGACCGTTCTAGATCTTTCCCAAACGGATATAGTAGGCTCGACAGGCTCAGGTGTGGCCTTATCTAGTGGCGGTGGTGGAGGTTGTTGTTATCGCATGGCTTCCATTGCCACAACTACTATCTGTGTGATAGTAACGTCCAAGTCAGCTTAAGCTATAGGGGTTCCTATCCCTGCTGTGGTGGTGGTGGTGTGTTTGGCTGCTGCTAAGGCGTCTCTGCCTCTAACTTGGCGCTAGTTTCTAGTCGTGGTCGAACAACTCATCGGCGTAGTGTGTTTACCATCTGAAAGATAGTAAACAAAATCATATAAGTACACATATGAAGATAGATCAAATGACATACATTCTAATGCGTAGTTAAGGCTGAGTTCTTTAATGTAATGCACTAAAGCATCGCGACTATTGTGGTTTGGCACTCCCGAAAGCAGAACTCCAGGGTAGAGAGAAGTTAGAGCAAATTAGGCAAAGCTTCGCTGCTTAGTTTGTTCTTCCTAAATGAGAGGTGAGAACCTTTATTTATATGAGTCTACTTAGGGCCTCATGTGATCGACCCACGTGGCTTGTGGATAAGGATGACAAGAGGGAATATTACTAGAAGGTGGACAACTTGCAATCCTTGGGCCGAGGTGTAAAGTCTGCTGCATCCTATGATGTTAGCGGTGTACTAAGATAATGAGTCTGCGACCCTATTAGGAACCTAGACAGGGATCTTTGAGGTATTAGGCCATGGCCTTTGCTTAGAGGTTGAGGCCAATATAAACAAGTTGAGGTCTTTACTTTATGGATAAGGTTTTATGCAAGGCCTTGATAAATCTTTCATGTGTTTCGGCGTACTCCTATGTTACAAATCCACTAGGCAATGTAGGACATATTTTGGGTACAATAGAAGCACCATAGACTCGGTGCTAAGAAGTTGGTGATTTAAAAATTTTCCATGGACCCTTATCTTGAAGCATAATCCTTTTATTGAGCCGTGTCAACTTCTATGGCATTTCAACTTTCAAGACCTTTTATATAAATCCGTTTGGTGTGAGGCCTTATTTACCTTTTCAAACTTTGATCGTAAAAACCCTTGGGCGATTTTTGATTAGTGTGACAATGATTTATAGCTACCGTGAAGCTCCCTTTGAAGGAACCCTTTTCTCTTCATTGTAGGTTGGTTTTCTTCCTTTTTTCTACAATTTCTTGTCTGCACTTGCTCATTTCCATGTTTGCTTTCAATGATTTGTTTCTATTTTTTATATTAATTTCCCTTAAACCCCTTGGATTTTCCCTCGTAATCGCTAGAAACCATAAGCTAGGGTTTTTACATTCTTAAGCCTTTCCACTATAACACCCCGTAATTTTAATGATTTTTATATTGGGATTAATTAAATTAAATTAAGAAATTAATCCTGATTAAAATAAATATTAATTAGCGAGACAAGGGTTAATATTTATTTTTTATTGAATATTATTTAGTGAATGAGTAATAAATTGATAAGAAAATATTATGATTGCTGTGAGTGAGAAATACGGGAGTTACGATAAATTTAGTCAGCCGCATGTCAATCGTGTCGTGACTTAATTTTCAGAATGGTCATTTTCAGTACGTTGCTATGTCCGAAAGGGTCGAAATAGTCAAAAAAGTGTACTTGGAGTTTTAGTTTGGGTCCCGAGGCATTTTTAGGCCAAACCGGTACCCCAAAGGGGTATTTAGATATTTTGACATATTGGAGATAATAATCCCACGAAAAGGAGGGGATTATATCTGATAAAATGTAATGGAAACTAGGGTTATCATTTGCCAAATCAAAGAGAGAGTCACAGGAGGAAGAATGAGAGCCATTCCTAGGGTTCCAAGTCCAAGAACCACCTTTTTGCACCACCACCACCGGATTGTAGATCGGGAGGAGGAGAAGACCAATCCTATCACCTATTCTATAGAAATCAGACTTCCACATTAAGGCAAGTATTTACCTTGCTAACTTTGGATTTGATATTCCATCCATGTTAGAACATGATGACTTCTTATGAAATTTATGACATTTGATCTCAAAATTGAAGACATAATTCATAATCTTGGGTAGGAATGATAATACAATTGATCCATGATATATGTAGATGAATTTTAGTGAAGAATATCATGAAATTTGGGAGAAATTTGGAATTATGTTGAGGTTCTTGAACATGAATAATAAACTAGAAATTATCACAATTATTCTGATTTGGAGTTGTTAGTAGAGATTTTATGATTCTTATACGTTAAAAATCATTGATACATGATACTATAATGTTAGAAACCTTTGGTTTGGATCTTGGGATATTGTAATGTTAGTTTGAAGGCTTAACAATGGTGGTTTCCCTTAATAGTGTGGGGAAGAAGATGACAATTGCTACAGCGAAAGCCGAATTCATTCGGAAAGCGAATCTATTCAGACCAAGGCCGAATTGATTCAGTTTCCCATAATTGCATAGTTATTCCCTTTTTTACTTAGAAATCATGGGAAATGTTTGGGTTGACCCTTGAATTAATTGTAAGATTTTATTAAGAGATGTTCTAATTACCAGTAGGCTAATATGGGTTTGAGGTTAGTCACACGAGGAGAGTTTAAGACTAATAATTGATTTATCTTAACGGGTATTAAAAGATTATTCCAATAATGATTTCTTATTATGAAAAATTAGAAAAATTTAGTACCAAGACCAGTAAGCCTTGAGTGGGATTACCTAATGAATTTACTTAAGGGACACTTAGCAACCATTTGGGTATTGGGAAACACTTGGGATTTTACTATGAGAAATATTACATTGCGTATAATATTCGAGAGATACTGTACTATACGAGACATATGATATAGGTTATGTGTATACCTATGATGACATTATATATATATATATATATATATATATATATATATACATTAGTATATGCCCGTGCCTGAATGCACGATTTTTTTTCTATGTACATAATCGCAAAATGGCAAAAAAAATCAATGTATGTAATCGCTAAACAACAATTTATATTCCCCGACAAAACATAGTGCGATATAAATTATTGAATGTGTAAACAATTTACGTTAATTTTTTACAATAAAAATATGAAAGCAATTTGAAAAATTTGGGCAAAATTTCCTTTATTTATAAGACTATCCACCCTGTTAAGAAATAAAAATAGTCCACAATAAAGATAGTAATAGTCCAGCTTGGACCTCGCATAAACATCATAGCCATCAAATACAAATTTAAACATCGCACAAACAAAATCATCAATTCAACACAATTCATGAAATATACAATATTCAACAATTAAATAAAATGGACATAGTCTCCTTTGTTTATTGGACTACCCTCCTTAAGGGACAACAACACTTCCAACAATATTTAAAGAGCTAAAAAATAATTCACAAAATTAATAGTTCAAAGGATGAACACAATTAACTGCTTGTTTTTTTGGGAAAATTATGTATATTAGAACCAAGAAAAGATAATTACAACCAACCAACAAAGAAAAAAAAACAAACTCCAATGGGTCATACCCTAAAGGACACAAACCCCCTAGCACTAAATAAAACCAACTAACATAAAACTGATTCTAGGATGTCCCAGTTCATGCATGCCATCCAATTGATGTATCGTCTCCTATTGTTCGTCCACTTCGAAGCCCTGGCACATACCATAGTAACAATATCTCTGACCATCATATCAATACTCTTGGCCCTGCCTTTGAAAAATCTCTCATTCCTTTCAATCCACATATAGTAGATAGTAGTGGAAAAGGATAGACACCTTAGTCTATTATAGAAGCTTTTACCCATATATTCAGAATTAGCAAAATCCAGTTCACCCTCCCAACTAAGTGCCTCTCTATCCTCCTGGTTCTTGAATCTAACCTCACCCCAAACCTCTTTAGAAATATTACACTCAATAAATAAGTGCTCCCGACTTTCCACCTCCTCACCACAAGAGCAATACAAGTTGGTATTGGAAATACCCCAGCTAAACAGTTTATCCCTCGTGTGAAGGGCATCCCTACATATGATCCATAAACTAAAAGCACACTTCGGTATACTATTGCAATTCCAAATCAACCTATAGCTGTTGTAAATAGGTCGCGAGGTAGAAATAACTTTAAAAACCGACCTAATGGAGAAACCACCATGATTGGAATTCCACACCACCTCATCACTAACCCCCTGGCGAATGATAGGCAACTCAGCGCTCCTAATCTCCAGCAGCTCCCAAGTAATAGATGAAGGCCACACCCACCTCTCCTCATTAATGAAGTCGACCACTTTGCTTTATGATTGCTAGCCGCATCATAAATAATTTGAAAGCGTCCCCTAGGCCCCCAATCTTTTAAAATTGTTATACTTTAAAATAAATTTCCTTGTTGAGATATACAGAAGCATAAGATGGTTCACAAAAACACCAAATTTTAATTTACTTCAAATTAAAATAAAACCAAAGTCAAATAAGATTAAAACACACACTTATTTCAATTTCACTTAAACCAATTTAATTTAAACCAAGTCCTAAATTTTTTTCCTAAGTCATATTTCTCAATTTTAAAAAATTAGGCCAAACCAAATTTTATCCAATTAAATTAATTGACTTGAATTATTGAATTAAATTGAACATACCCAAACATTACCCAATATTTAATTTAGCACCAAATTAAACAGGTAGTGAATAAAACAAAATTTTATCTTGAATTACCTAAGCATGCGATCTAGGTGAGTATAGCAAGATAAAATAAACAATAAATCACTACGCCGCGATGTATGAGGAAAAATCCACAACAAAAAAAATCTCGAACGGCCCTAGCCTCAAATCCACTAAGTATGGAATTTACAAATACAAGTAAGATAACTTACAACACTCGACTCGATCCCTCTCAAGCCCCGACGCGTCTTCTTGTATCAACCTCTTCTTAGCAAATAACCACGAAGCTCCACCGCGATCTCAGAATCCACCGATAGGACTTTATATGGTCACCGTCACCCGAACTAGGAGCCTTTCTCCAAGTGGGTGAATTAACGAAAACCTCTTCTTCTTTGTGGGATTTAGAAGCAACCCCAAAATGTCTCTTCAAACGGTAGATATGGAAACCGGTGCCAAAACTCCAAGCAAGTACAAATATATCTATGGAAGCTTGAATGAACAATATGGGTGTAAAACAAGTGTTTAAAACATTTTTCTTGAAAATCAGCAACACTTAAACAAAGAACTTTGTCTTTTTTGATTTCTCTCTCAAAACACTCTCTTAGAGGCTGTAGGATATGAAAAAGTTAAGTTAAAAGCTTTGGTTCTCGCACTTAGATATTTTGTAAAAAGTTAGTGGTGTAAAGTAGTGGAAAATGTGGGAAAACTGCTCAAAACTGACAAATACCTATTCCTGCCAAATCTCGTTCGAACAACATTTTCGTTCGAATGAAATCTCGTTCGAACGAGGCTTCTAACGAAGTTCCAGGGTGAACTCATTAGAAATCTCGTTGAAAATCTCGTTCGAACAGCCATCTCGTTCGAATGACATTTTGAACGAAGTTCCAGCGGCCAATATGGGAACTCGTTGGCAAACTCGTTCGAACAACATCTGGTTCAAACGAACAACTCGTTCGAACGACATATCGAACGAACTTCCAGATAGTTTGAAAAATTCAATTTTTGCCCAGAAACTTTATATTCTTTATTTTAAAGTTTAAATGAAATCTTTCTGAAATTAAGCAACGGTTTTAAATAAATGTTCACCCATTATAAAATGTTCCAAGCTCCTATATATATCTATATTAAAATGCATTCATACCTTAGGAGAAATGGAACCATGTTGATGACGTAGAAATGAGTCACAAACAAACTCGTCAATATGATAAGATTTATACCCTTGGCCGCTACGTCTTCAACAAACACGTCATAGGCTTGAAGGATGATCAATTAACTCTATCCTATGACTCAAACGTTTTTGTCCGGAATTGGGCCAAAACTACAAAGGACTCAATTGGAAATTTGTGTCCTTACAAATCTCCCCTTTTGGCTATTTCGGGACAAAAACCAAATAAAAATACTAAAGGGCCGCCAAGCTCTACTAGACTAATAAAAAGTCCCACTCAAAATAAAATACAATGCTTGACTCAAACAAACCAAAGGATCACAATCTTTGCCGGTGAAACTTTCCACTTATAATATAATTCCTGCACGCTTAAGCAAACACATTACACGCATAGGGAATATCAAAATATTTAATGCAAGTAAAGTAAGTACTCCCCCTAAATTAATTCTCTCTTTTTATCAACAATGATCAACTTAGAAAGAGGTCTCCTAAGATAAATCTCCCCCAAACTAAGATACGATTATTATAATAGGTTTAGATACCTTTCTCCCCCTATCATTCTCCCCCTTTTTGTTCAGGAATAGACAAAGGCTAAAGAATCAAGAATTAACTTATCTCCCCCAAATGAAGCATATACACCTTCTAAACTAAGCAAAGGATAAATAGAATGGGATAACAAGCTAAAACATGTAATTGTGCATAAAATGATGAGAACATTAAAGCATATGGGAAACAAAAGCACAACTAATCCAACAAATAATAACGGATACCAACTAGGATGCAAGAAAATGATACCAATAAGATACATAAAGTATTAAGCATGTGATATCAACAAAGAATGCAACAAGATAGATACCAATTATGAAATAAGGCATATATGGACTAGAAAGCAAGGCAAAGACTAAACAAAAATATCATATATATACGTACTCTAGATATACCAAAGATGCATACGCACATATATATAGATATAAACACACAAATGACACACATAAAATATAATAGGAGTCTTTCACACTCGTATGGAAAAAATGTGTCATATGGAAACGGAAGTATTGGGGTGTGAGCAAGTAACAATTAAATTTAGACCCAATCACTTAAAACATGTTCACGGAGTTCTCAATTGATTGAAAACTCCATCACATTTGAATATAACCTCATGTGACAATATAGATTGAACTCAATGAACAAACATACACAATGCATACAAGCCTAGCATGTTGATGATTCTACAAACCAATAGAGTCATGACATTGAAAACGCAACTAGGATAAACGAACATTATGCAAACCGTTGATATACCATCCAATCTCCCTCAATAAGCATATATATTTATTTTGAATGAATATATCAATCAAACATATAAGGCCTTGGCAAATTATTTTTCTTTTAATGCCATATATTCTTTTAGGCCTTTGGACCACGTATTTCTTTTAGGTCCAAACAAACGGTGGCTTACTATTCGCAAAGGACAATAAATCCTTTCGGAGCCCTTCCCCGTGCACATTTATATATATCATTTTATATTTTTCACACGAATCTCACGAGCAACGAATTTTGACATGCACTTGTCCTCCTAGGTCACAAATATGTAGATGACAGGATTGGTAGGAGAACACCTCACAAAGCTCAAATATATATATGAAGTTAAAATTTCAAAAAAGCTCGTGCATGTGTGAATAGAGGCATATGAAAATAGAATCCATTTAAGCAACACAAAATCCAACTACTCCATGTAGGCATGGTAAAGAACATAATAAGGATTGACAATCTAAACCAAAAGTTCTAGCCACATGGGAGCATAAAAGATGGGATTCAAACACAAGTATATGCCATATAAAGTGTGTCAAACTAAAATACAAATAAAAAAATCTTTTTGAGTTTTTGAAAATTTTAAACGAAAAATAAAATTATATACTCAAAAGACACACAAAAATCATTTGTATTTTTCATTAATCTCAAATTGCAAAAAAAAAAAATGCAAATGATAAACCAAAAATCTTTTTGTATTTTTCATTTAATGCAAGAAAAATAAAGGAAATATAATACAAAAGATAAACAAAAATCGTAATTCTAGCATGTGATAAAGCATGGAGCATAGACTAAAAAATGATTAAACAAGCATACAATTAGCATGTGAATATAGCATGAAATACAAAAGCTAAAGTATGCAAATAACACTAACACATTCAACCTTTAGATTTTGCAAGGGAGGAAGCATGTGAAAGTAAATGAGAATCAAATACCCTATCTTGTAAAGATACCAAGTCAGATCTCCTAACCCAAACTAATGAAGAGTGACTATCTCGGGGTGTAGGAATCTTGACTACCTTGGTTGCCTTACGTTGGGATTTTCTAGAAAATCTTTTAAGATCAAAACATAATTTCTTAAGATGAACTTTTCGACCGCAATGTGAACACTTGAACTCACGACGAAAAGATTTACCTAAGGAGTGATCTCTAAAGGCTTTCCTAGGCGATTCTCCTAAAAAGTTGGTTTTGACTTTATGTGATGATTCACTACTAGTATCGAATCCTAAACCACACAAGTCATTCTTAATTTGGACCGTTCCTAAGATCTTATCTAGTTTTTCGGACCTACACTCCAAATCAAATTTGACTTTGATAGAGTCTTTTAGTTTAATTTATAATTCTACAATTTTAGACTCTAACAACACATTTCTCTCTTCAAACTTGAGAAACTCCTTTTTCAAATATTCCATTAAACCCCTAAGGCTATCTCTCTCTCCTTCTACATATTCTAGCTTCTCTCAAAGAATCCTCTCACGTGTCCTAAGGTCTTCTACCAACACACTATCATCGACGACCTTGACACGCTCTTTTAAATTTACTTCTAACTTCAAATTTGATCTTTTTAATTTAATTGATTCTTCATATAATTATTGAAAAGCATTTTGAATTTCACTCGCATTAACCTCTTCTTCCTTTTCACTCTCTCTTTCTTCTCAACTCTCACTATCCTAAAAAACAAAGGAATCATAAACTATGACCTTGGAAGTGTCATGTGTTAAATTTTCATCTATGGATGAGTTCTCACTATCACTCACACGACTAGCCATAAAAGCCATAAAGTTGGGCTTAGTGGGGGAATCAGGTTCCTCTTCCTTATCAATATCACTAAGGGTTGCATTATATGAAATGGGTCGCTTACCCTCTCTCCTTAGTTTAGTGGGGCACTCAGAAGCCCTATGGCCATAACCCTCACAACCAAAACACCTATTTGACTCGTCCCTATTTAAATTTTCATTAATAATTTTAGGGATATTCTCGGCTTTGTCATGCTTAGAAGTTTCAAATTTCTTAAAGTCATTTTTAAATTTATCTTTGTTAATTTTAAGAAACTTTTGAAATTTCCTAACAAACAAGGCCATATCTTCCGAGTCACTATCACTCGCGCTCTCTACTACTTGTTTATCCTCTTTTCGGGCTTTTAAAGAAATGCCCTTTTCTATTTTCTTTTCAGTTTTAGAGGGAAACATGTCCAGTTCATAGATTTGTAAATCACCTACAAGCTCTTCTAATCTCGTAGAGGCTAAAGTAGTAAAGAATTTAACATGATCACTTTTGGAATAAATCTATCAGGTAAGGACCTTAAAATTTTCTTTACTACTCGGTTGTCGGGTATTTTCTCTCCCAAATTAAAAGATGAATTAACAATATCGAAAAGTATAGCATAAAATTCATCAAAAGTTTCTTTTTCATTCATTTTGATAGTTTCAAATTGAGTGGTGAGATTTTGGAGTTTTGAACCTTTAACGACACTTGTACCTTCATGAGTGAGTTGTAAAATATCCCAAGCTTTTTTAGCGGTCTCACACGTCATAATGCGTCGGAATTCATCTGGTGTGACAACGCTAAACAAGGCATTTAAACCACGAGAATTAAAGTTTGAAAGTTTAAACTCATTCTCACTCCATCTATCGACTGAATTGGGAACACGTTCATTATCTACTAAATGAGTTGGTGGATACCAACCGTTAACTACCGATAACCAAACCCTCTCGTCAAAAGATTTTAGTGCCGATTTCATACTCGCTTTCCAATACGCGTAATTAGAACCATCGAAAATAGGAAATTTTGAAAATGGGAAAAATTCCATTTCAGCCAAAAATAGTTAAAGGGTCTTTAACGAAGAAAATTATCGTTTTGGCTCTGATGCCAATTTGAAAGCGTCGTGTAGGTCCACAATATTTTAAAATTCTTATACTTTAAAATCAATTTTCTTGTTGAGATATGCGGAAGCGTAAGATGGTTCACAACAACACCAAATTTTAATTTACTTCAAATAAAAATAATACCAAAGTGAAATAAGATTAAAACACACACTTATTTCAATTTCACTTACACCAATTTAATTTAACCCAAGTCCTAGAAAATTTGCCAAAGTGATATTTCTCAATTTTAACAAATTAGGCCAAACCAAATTTTATCCAATTATATTAATTGACTTGAATTATTGAATTAAATTAAACATACCCAAACATTACCCAATATTTAATTTAGCACCAAATTAAACATGCAGTGATTAAAACCAAATTTTATCTTGAATTACCTAAGCATGTGATCTAGGTGAGTATATCACGATAAAATAAATAATAAATCACTACGCCGCGATGTATGAGGAAAAACCCACAACGGGAAAAAACCTCGGACGACCCTAGCCTCAAATCCACTAAGTATGGAATTTACAAATACAAGTAAGATGACTTACAACACTCGGCTCGATCCCTCTCAAGCCCCGACGCGTCTTCTTGTATTAACCTATTCTTAGCAAATAACCACGGAGCTCCACCGCGGTCTCAGAATCCACCGATAGGACTTTATATGGTCATCGTCACCCGAACTAGGAGCCTTTCTCCAAGTGGGTAAATAAACGAAAACCTCTTCTTCTTTGTGGGATTTAGAAGCAAACCCAAAATGTCTCTTCAAACGGTAGAGATGGAAACCAGTGCCAAAACTCCAAGAAAGTACAAATATATCTATGGAAGCTTGAATGAACAATATGGGTGTACAATAAGTGTTTAAAACATTTTTCTTTAAAATCAGCAACACTTAAACAAAGAACTTTTTCTCTTTTGATTTCTCTCTGAAAACACTCTCTTAGAGGTTGTAGGATATGAAAAGGTTAAGTAAAAAACTTTCGTTCCCGCACTTAGATATTCTATAAAAAGTTAGTGGGGGTAAAGTAGTGAAAAAATGGGAAAAACTGCTCAAAATTGTCAAATACTTGTTCTCGTCAAATCTCGTTCAAACGACATTTGTCGTTCGAACGAAATCTCATTCGAACGACATTTGTCGTTCGAACGAAATCTCATTCGAACGACATTTTTGTTCGAACGAAGTCTCGTTTGAATGAGGCTTCTAACGAAGTTCCAGTGTGAACTCATTAGAAATCTCATTCGAACAACCATCTCGTTCGAACGACATATCGAACGAACTTCCAGAAAGTTTGAAAAATTCAAATTTTGCCCAGAAACTTTATATTCTTTATTTTAAAGTTTAAATGAAATCTTTCTAAAATTAAACAACAGTTTTAAATAAACATTCACCCATTATAAAATGTTCCAAGATCCTATATATATCTTGAAATGCATTCATACCTTAGGTGAAATGGAACCATGTTGATGACGTAGAAACGAGGCACAAACAAACTCGGCAATATGATGAAGCTTTATACTCTTGACCGCTACGTCTTTAACAAACACGTCATAGGCTGGAAGGATGATCAATTAACTCTATCCTATGACTCAAACGTTTTTGTTTGGAATTGAGCCAAAACTACAAAGGACTCAATTGGAAATTTGTGTCTTACACAAGTCTTTCCCCATAGCGATCCAACAATGGGCCATATGGGTGCCACTTTTCATACCACATAAAAGTATCGTCCCCATTGCCAATGTTGGCCTTGATTAGAGGCTTGGCAACATCCCTCAGCTGCAACAACTTTTTCCAACTCCAAGAAGAATCAGTAGGTATATTAATGGCCCAAATACTTCTATTCTTGATCTTGTACACATTGCACCATTTGACCCACAGGCAGTCCTTGTTATAACAAAGGTTCCACAGGAGCTTGAGGATAGAATCTTTATTCCATATCTCCACATTCTTAATGCCTAACCCACCTTCCTCATGCCTGCAAGTCATAACTTTCCAAGACACCTTCGCTCCAGTATGTTTAGAATCAGTTCCCGTCCACAAGAAGTCTTTCATAATTTGGTCAATTCTTCTAATAACCCCTTTAGGCAGAGTGAATAGGCAAGACCAATAGACTTGAATACCAAACAAGACAGAGTTGATAAGCTGAAGTCTCCCAGCAAAACTAAGGAATCTATTGGTCCAATAATTAATCCTTCCTGTTATCTTATCAATCAACCTCCCACAATCCTCAGCCTTAAGTCTAGTAGTGATAAGCGGCACCCCAAGATACAAGAAGGGGGGATAATTGTGGGAGAAGCCAATAATCTCCCCCAATCTGCTCACCCCATCAACACCAACACCGGAGCATTAGAAACTACTTTTGCTAGTATTTAGGTAAAGCCCAGAGATCGAAGAGAAAACCTCAATAGCTCTTTTAACAATGCTATAGAAAGAAGGGTCAGCACCACACAGAATGATCAAATCATCCGCAAAGCAAAGATGATTAAGGCCCACTTACTTACACTTAGGATGAAAACTAAAATCCAGACTAAGACTAACATATCCATAATACAAGAGAAAGTGTCAATAATCAGTAGAAATAAGAATTGAGAGCTATGGTCACCTTGTCTCAACCCCATCTTCCCCTTAAAGAAGCCATGTAAGTGACCATCCAAGCTAATAGAGAATCTAGTCGTAGTGATACACTCCTTCACCCATCCAACAAACCTAGCAGGGAAGCCAATATGCACAAATAGCTTGAGTAAAAACTCCCAACTAATAGTATCATCAATCTTAAGAGTACACCTAGGGGGAGTAAGCTCACGATGATAATTCCTCATAAGCTCCTGGAGCATCAAGATATTATCAGAGATTGACCTACCTTTCACAAAAGCAGCCTGGCTCTGATTGATGAAAGAAGGAAGAATGGGTTTCATCCGATCAGCAATAATTTTAAAAATGCACTTGTAGATGGTATTGTAGCAAGAGAAAGGCATGAAGTCCTGGATACCAGAGGGTGTAGTAACCTTCGAAATAGGAGTCAAAGTAGTGCAGTTCCATTATCTAGGAAAGTAGCTACAATGAAAGAAGAAAGATATAGCATCAATCACATCTCTCCCCACCACCTCCCAGTTCTTCTTAAAGAAAAATGAATTAAACCCGTTCGTACCAGGAGCTTTATTAGACCCAATGGAGAACATGGCATTCTTAATCTCCTCATCAGTAATGGGAACCTCCAACGCAACATCTTGATCAACCGTGATTCTCTTACACACCACATCACAAAGAACAGGGAGGGGGTTCTCACAAGAACTAGTAGTGCCGAGAAGGTTGCTAAAATAATCAACGCCCCCTTTAGCCACATTATGACTCTCCTCAACTCTCACACCATGGTCATCCAGGATACTACGGACCTTCCTTCTAGCCGTAGCCTAATTAGCTTTCTTATGGAAGAAAGAATTGTTCCCATCCCCCAGCTGGAGCCATTTAACTATGGACTTCTGTTTGAGGAAGGACTCCTTCGTGTTCCTCAGATATAAATACTTGTGAAGCTTAACCCTTGCTTCGAGAAGCACGACAGTGTTTCCGCCATCTCTATCCACCCTAGTCTGAACCTCATCAAGAAAAGTCTTCTCCTCCTCCACCCTCATGGAGAGATTATTGCAGAACTTCTTATTGAAATCTTTCAACCTAGTCTTGACTCTTCCCAACTTTCTGCTCAGTTTAGCCATAGGAGTCCCCCCCACCTTTATCCAGCCAGGTCTCGCTAAGAATATGATTAAATTCATTATGGTCCATCCAAAAATAGTAAAATTTTAAGGGTTTAGGATTTCTCCGCTCCAAGAGGGACAAAAAAATGATGATAGGGATATGGTCAGAAACCCCACTAGGAAGGACTTAAGCTTGACTATTAGGCAATCTAGAGGCCCACACATCATTTTGCAAAACTCTATCCAACCTCGATTGAACATTATCAATGCCCAACTCCCTCTTATTCCACGCAAACCACAACCCATTCGTCACCATATCATCAGCCTGTAAGTCACTAATACATTGGTTGAACTCATCCGTGGTAGCCCTATCAATGCCTCGTATGCCTCTCTTCTCGTCATGAGATCTGACCACATTAAAATAACCCATCAAAACCCACGGAGACCCTCCCACACACCCCAAGTTCATTCTTAAAAAATCCCAAAGGTGCCTTCTTAAACCAGGAAGGTTTTCCCCATAACTGAAAGAAGCAAAAAAACTCACCCCTGACCCGATGATATCCACCTTGCAAAGTAATACCCGGGGATGGGTCTCAACCAAAGTCACAGCAACACACTCAGGGTTCCATGCCATAATAATCCTGGTTACCCCCCTTGAAGAGGACAATTCTCCAAAAAATCCCATTGGAAGCAACAATTATTCATAACATTCCCTAAGTTATTCTTCCTGACTTTAGTTTCAAGCAAACATACCAAATCAAGTTGGTTATCCCTAATCATTTTATTGACTTCCCTTTGTTTGTGAGGGGAATTAAGGCCCCTAATGTTCTAAGAAGCTAATTTGATCATCTAGTCTTCTTTCCTTTCCCTCTTTTCTTATTCTTCCCGCTACTATTGCCCACGGTTTTCTCTTCCCCCACTAATTTCTTAGCAAGTTCATCCACTTTGACAACTCTCCTCGCAAGGGTTGTAGGGGCAGGCGTTAAATAAGCATCACTATCCATGGACACCGCACTGAAAGAGTTCGATAGAGGAACATGTGGGGAGGATGACAGTGGAACAGGAGGATCATCGTTATTCTTAGTAGGGCAATTAGTTTCAATGCCCTTCTTTACATTATCATTACACGAATAACTGACTGTGTTAGCGTTCATCTCAACATTGGCATTACACGAAGATTCACCCACTTCATTCACTGAACTGACCTCACCTCTCGTCTTCTTAACAACCCGAGTCCAGCCTCCAATAGTAGAGGGATCTTTGCTAACATGTGGGGTATCTACCTTATTACCACCATCAACTTTATCTTTAGGGCATCCATTAAGACTGTGGCCAAACACAAGGCAATGTGGGCATGAAGGTGGTTTGGATTGAAACTCCACCTTAACTATACCAGTTTTGTCGTCTTCCATTACCACGTTAATGCATGAAGGGTAAATCTCTATCGTCCCCACATCAATAAATATACATGCAAAGGTAATCCTGTTCATTTCCTCCATCATCACGTCTGCATACAAAGGAAGTCCCACCGAACTGGCAACGTAACTGAGATCCTCCTCAGTCCAAAGTTGCACTGGAATATCATAAAATTCAACCCACATAGGTATCTTCTTTAGCGTATCTTTATCAAAGTTAAAGTTTGGTTGCCATTTTTTGAGGATGATGGTAATGCCATCAAAGTGCCATGGACCATTATCAATCACATTGTCTCTTTGGGTGGGGTTGTCAAAGAGAAAGATATAGAAGCCCTTGTCGTGCACAATGACCTTGGTTAGGCCACATTTCCCCCACAGTTTAAACGCCACTGAATTCACAATCGAGTAAGGTAGTTTTATCCCAAGAAAATAACCCACCATACTATTCACCGAACGCCCAAGACCTCCGGAGGACACCTCAACTGGTGGTTTTACTGTGATAATGGAGTCTACCCCCATAGGTTGGTGATAGGTAAGCCTGAGTTTTGGTTGCTTCCTGGTAGCAGTGATAGAGCTCCATGTCTTTCCCGCATGTGCCGTGCCATCCTTGCTCATGGTAGATAGCCCTAAGCCTTGCTATTAACGGTTCTTAAATCAGAAGGTACATGTACAGTATGAGTATCTGACAGAATATGGGAAGTAACGTTACGGTTGGTAGCCCCCATCACCTTATCTTCGTCAGATTTTTTGAGCCCCACGCTACTGTCAGCCACACCACCCAACTGTACCTCGTCAACCATAACCTCAATCACTGTAGAGTTGGTTCCTCTTCCACTCCAGTCATCGTGAAACCTAAACCTCTTGACATCTTCATGGGTAAAGACCTTGCTTTTGAGAAACTCCTAATACGCATATTTTTCTTCGCATAGCTCTTAGAGTCTAATCACGTTCTTGTTCGCCCCGGAGGTGCTATCCCATGAGGCAACCACCTGACCTTCTTCAATCACCATATCGCTTGAAGATAGGTCCAACACAGGGTCGGAGGGGATACCAATGGCATCAAAAGGCACTAAATCCAAGGTATGACCATCGAACAGTGTGGGGCCATCAGAAATAACTAGTTTACCCTTGATAGTGAGACGAGCCAAAGGAAGGGATGGCTGATAAATTACCTCAAACTTAATGGATTCGAAATAGGGCTCGTGGATAATGGAAACAACCTCAACTATAGGCTAAGGAAGTAGCCTCGAAGAAACAATGTTTTAATTCAAGGAAATACCTTATACTACACTATTTAATATGCACACAATAAATTACTCACCCTTAAGAAACTTCAATAGCTTCATTTATCAATCGAAGAAGCTCTGCATTATGCTCCTGGATTAGACTCTGAACCTAAAATATTTTATATGTAATTAGACCAAAGCTTAGACAAAAAATATTTGATATTCAATATTTGAACCTGTAAAAATTAGACCTAAAATTCAGCTACTACCATAGTAGTTGTCTATTACTGTTTCTGATATGCAATTTAACAAATGATTATTTGTCGACCTTCCTCCCGAGATAAGAAACACTTCTCTTCAACTGCAAGGCCCATAAACACTTCTCTTCATGTCGGTCGCCTTTCCAACCTATGTAACACAAATAAGAAAATGTGAAGAGTTGAACGTTATGATAATTTACAAAACATATTAGATGCCATAAGAGTTATAGTAATTTGCTTTTAGTAATTTGCCTAAGGATTTAGGTTTGAGAACCTGCAAATTTTCTAAACAAATGTGGAGTCAGTCAATTTGTATTTGAAACAAATTAAAATAGGGTTTACTGAATCAATAACTAACTATATACATAATGTAAACTTGGACAGAAGATGAATCCAAAAAAAAAAAAAAATAAGGTCTGCTCGAATATATCTTGAAATCGAAAAACAATTAACAAATATTTGTCACTAATTTTTATCCAAAGAAGATGAATGTGCAGAAGAAAAAAGAACTATATGTTTACATAGATCACACTATACGCCTGCCAATTAACTTGGGGCAGAAAATAGAAGGATCATGCTTCGGTTGTGGAATACAATACTTCACATAAAATGGATCATAAATTTTATAATCTTTAATGTTAAGTTGAATAGACTATCATACCATTAAAACCCTTATAAGGTGAAATGGGAAGGTGATAGCCTGGTAAGGTGAAATGAGGAGGTGATAGCCCAAAAGTATTGTAGGGTGAAACAGATTAGTCCGTTCAATGCAAGTGTACACCACTTTTACAACTTATTCACCAAACAACTAATACTTAAGATATACACATAGATCCCTCCTAAACAACATTCAGTCATAATGGATCAAAATTATTTCTCAAACATTAAGAGATACACAAAGAAAGAAAATCAAATTAAAAAACTATTTTGTCTTATTTAGAAAAAAAATCTATAATCGTGCGAACATACAATCGACACTGAAAAAAAATGCACTATGAAAAAATGTAAGTATTTCCAAAGAATAATATACTGAATGCACAAGTCCAAGGATTTTTCCATGCCTACAGATAACAAGCGATTTTCAGATCTTAGCTCGACTCCTATATCTACACACTACGCACACACTGAAAGACTCCCCACGCTTCAATCGCCTGCAGCATATAACTCCTCATCTGTTCTAAATAATAAAGCTCTATAGAGAGATGGATATGCGTGAGGGATAAACCCAAAGGAACCTATGCATATATCTGGGTGATTTCTTCCCACTCTTTGAAAAATACTACAAAAAAGAATGAGATGATTTGAACCTCAAATTTAAACAAATGTGAACATTGAAATCAATTCTCAAATCAAAAAACTAAAAAACACAAGATGAGAAAATCAAGTGAAGACAAAGCAGTGGGAATCCAACTTCAAGATGTTTAGCTATGTAAGGGAAGAAACTGCAAAAAAATGATATTTGTCAAGTTGGAACTGAGATCCGAGAAAATACCCCTTTGGGAATTGAGAAAACATATATTTGTGAACTAAGAAAATACCTTTCACACCGTTAATATATAATTGCATCCAAACATGTTTCTTGTGCAATGATATATAGTTTCTATATAAATTTTATTTATAATTCACTATTTTTAATGATAACAAAACATCAAATTAATGCATTTTTCAAACATTTATAATTAAGAGGGTTCAAGATAGCTCCAGATAGTGCTAATTTTTCCAAATTGACTCGCAAGTGAGTTCAAGATAGCACAAGAACACAGATGTTATTTCAACAACACATAAAACTCGTGCTGTTAGAGTCATTCCAAATGAACCAACACACTGCCATAATCATATATCCATTTAAAGAACACGTTTTTCTAATTATTGAAAAATCATACCAAAACAGAAATCTAAAAATATTCACTGCCTAATTTCTTAGATATCCGTCAATGTGGTAATAACAAAACCTGGAAATGTTAGCGAGGGAAATGTTCAATCATAGCTTGAACTTTAAAGACTCATTTTAGAAATTTTAAATTGTCCTTGATGTTGAATCAACAAATAAGACTATAAGCAGGAAAAAATCAACTTAAAAATCATGGAAACTCTTATAATATCCAACATTCACCAATAATTCAATTATTCTAAATATGTATAAATTTGTCAGCATCTCATTAACCTCATTTGTAATCCTGATTGCTAAATAAGGGAAGTAAAAAGATAATAAGTAATAAAAAACTTTGACAACAGAGCGTTCAAACTAAAAATTCAATTACTTACGGAAATTAGAGAGCTATCCTTATATGAATCCTCTCCAAGTGTATCCAATTCCCCAAAGGGTTCATCAAAAGCATGTTTTACAAGACTAAATGCTCTATCAGGACTAACCCTACAAAAACATATAATTGGGCTAACAATGCGTCTACCAACTAAGTTGGACAAAAAATAGAAAGATGATGCTCCGAGTGTGGCATTAAAAACACTTGAGAAAAGGCCTTTCATAACACCAAAAAGTACTCCAGCTAGCAGCGACATGAAAATCGCGCCAAGAATCATAATTGTCTGCGTGAATGTGTAAGTTGAGAAGTAACCCAGAATGAACTTCGATGGGTAAACACTTAAAGATGATCTTTGAGCGACCGTAGATCCACAATAGTCTTCTTCATCTCCTAATCATCTCTCTTTAAGATTAAAGTTCCTGTGGCTACCATTGAACACGTGATCGAAAGGGAAGATCAGTGAAATATAGGAGATCATAGATACGAAACTGATGTATGTTATACAAAATGTTTGTTTATAAATCTCACAACACTCAAAATGTTCCATTTATGAAACTCATGTATGTGAATCCGATGCTGAAGCTTATTCCGTAAGATTTGTCAGAGATTCACATTTCCTATAAACTAAAATTTTTTAGCACGAAAAAGACTTGTGGGTCACCTGTATCATGGTTAGAAGTACATCCAAGAGAGTACAAAATGTATCAGTATACAAATAACAATGGTTATGGGTTTAATGTAGAGTAATATTGCAAAGTTCGTCTTGCAGTGGGTCACCTGACTGTTAGAAAAAGGGGTGGGCAATCTGAAACCAGCTGAGGATTCTTCCACCAGTGAATGGAAGAGTATTCCCATGGATCTTCTCATGAAGTGCTACTTTCTAGAGGAGTCAAGATCCTATATATGTGATAAGGAACGATTGACTGAAGTAGCTCACGTTATGCTAATTGGGATGATCATACTACAGGACAGTATGCGTAGAATCCTTATTTAGCTGAGATAGTGAGGCCATAGGTACCGAGATGAGATTGAGTATGCCCTACCAACCGCAGAGGGATGGGCAGAACAAGCGGTCTAATCGAATGCTGGAGAGCAAATTTTATGTGGACCCTTAAATCTTAGGGGAGGACGAGAGCAGTACTTTCCACTAGTGGAGTTTGTGTCCAAATAACTCCTATAAGTTCACGTTTGGGTAGAGTGCCAGTAGAGATATGGCACGATAAAATTTATTGTTGTCCTACTTGATAGTTAAAGGTGGGGGAACAGTTACGATTGCAGATATCGGAGAATAATTGATATTATTGTATATATATTGTGGGTGAAATATATATTGCACAACCAACTCTCTCATACGAACGACACGAGGCGAGGTCGTATGTATCTGAAAGGGTGATAAATTTACTAAGGTGAAAATAGTAGAAGGCTGGATAGTGAATATCTAAAATAAAGTTTAAGTAGTGGAACTTAATCGGTAAGTCTTGGGCAAGAGCCTATATGATAGGGTCACCTGGAGTTTAAAACAAACACATGTGAAGTGTTCACTAATTAAGGGTATTCGATAGCGTACTATATGGGTGGTACAGAGTAGTTTACTTGGGAGAGTAAGGACGTGATGCGCAACTTATGCACAACGTTGTCTGTACCTGCTATACTTTTTTCGAATTTCGGGACGAAATTACGTTGTAAGGGGGGAATATGTAACACCCCATATTTTTTATGATTTAAATAATTATATGATTAATTATTATTGTTGGATTAATTCAATTAAAATGCGAGAAATTAATTATTTATTAATCCGAATTAAAATAATTATTAACTAGCGTGACAAGGGTTAATACTTATTGTTGAGAATCATTGAATATTACTTTGTGAATACGTAATATGGAATTATGCAAATTTGATAAATTGTCGGAAGTGAGAAATACAACAGTTTGGTATATTAAGTCAGGACGCGTGTGTGAGTCGTGTCAGGATTAATTAAATGGAATAAAAAGTAAATTATTTTTAAGTAATTCGTATGATCATTTTGAGTGCATCGTTGAGTCCGGGAGGGTCGAGATAGTAAAAAAACTCTACCCGGGTATTTTATTTAGACTCCGGGATATTTTAGGCCAAACTGGCACCCCGCAGGGGTAGTTTTGAAATTTGGATTTTTGGGGAAATTAAATGGACAAAAATTAGAGTTTTATTATATCAGTTACGTGGGAGAAATTAAGGATCACATTCACATAACTTGAGAGAGTCACAGAAAGTGAAGGAGAGCAAATCCCAAAGAGCCAAAGCTTTTAGGCATCATCTTCCACCACCTTAACCACCATCGTATAGATCGAAAGATGAGGAATGCATCTATACTAACATCACCAACAGATCAAACCATCATATTCTAGGTAAGTGTTTATTACTTGCGTGATTTAGTAATAATTATGTTCATGATTAGAGTAGGTGATAACCCATTAATTTATGAGATTTAATTTTGATGAAAACTTGATGATTTGATTCATATTGGGTCTGAGATTAAAAGAGATTAAATTCCTTCTTGTAGATAGGATGCCATCCATGAATTTATGATAATTTAATTGAAAAAATCTGGGTTATAGTAGTTCTTGAATTGAAATTGGAATGCTTAGGGTTTTAATGGTTTAATTTAGGGATTTAGTATTTAATTGACGTGTTGTGAAGATTTAATGATTCTAGGTTGTTAGAAATCATCTAAATATGTTAGAGAATCAATTGGATTTACTGTTTGAGTGTTTTCGAATGAATAGTAGAGGTTTTAAAATGCAGAAATCAGGGCAAGAAGACGAAACAGTGCATCTCGCGCGAAGAGTCATTCGAGCGAGACTTGTATGTCCCGCGAAGTCGTTCGAATGACACGTGGCAATCGTTCGAGCGACAACCTTTCTGGTTTAAGTGACGTAGTGAATTTTGGAAATTTTATTAGAATCCAATTTTGAGTTTACCGGTTTATTGGAGTAAGAGAAACTGTCAGATAGTAAATTTAAATAGGACAGAATTTCGAGAAAGTATGTGAGAATTAATACTTTAATGAATTCGGTATAGAGAATGTACCTTGGAGATTACGAGAGAGATAGTAATCTAAATATTTATACTATACGTAGTGATGAGAATAAAATACGTATGAGAAGTATATAATTAGGTTGGGAAAATACCTATGGATTCTTTTCTTTTTGGTAATTAAAATGTATTAGAAATAGAAGAACCAGATATACAAAAGCCACAAGGCCATAGAGTCAACTAGTTACAATTCATCCAGTTGGTGTAAGATCTTCTAGATTTCTTCCATCTGCTTGTATTGCCTTGCACCATCTCCTCAATGCTCCTAATCACCTTATTAGAAGAAGACAAGCCCATATTATTAAGTCTACTATTTCTTTCTTACCAAAGACAGTAAGTTGTGGTAGAGAAAGAAGTGGTCTTTATCATGGAGTTTAGGTTTTTTCCTTTTTCTTTAGCAGCAGCCCTCCTAATCTCATTATCCCAACTATCCAAGGCTCTATAAGATTGATTACGAAACATAATATCATCCCAAATAATTTTTGAGAAAGGACATTCCATTAAGATGTTCTTGATAGTCTCAATCCCAGAGTTTCAGAGAGTACAAGAGTTATTGTCAGCTAATCCCCAATCAAAGAGTTTATCTTTAGTCACTAGAGCATTTCTGTAAGCAAGCCAAAGAATGAAGGAACACTTGGGAATTCTCACCTTATTCTAAACCAGACAATGACATTGAACAACATTCTCCATAGGATAGGTGGATTCATAAGCAGAAGGAATAGAGAAAGTACCTAACCTGTTAGGAGACCACTTTACACTATCAGTCAGCAGAGGATTGATAGGAGGCAGGGGAGAGTTCTTAATGTCATTCATCTCCCAAGTGGTAGTTACTGACCATTTCCAATTATACCCATCAATGAAGTCATAGACAATAGCCTTGGAGTTGCTAGCATCATCATTAATGGTTATATCCCCAAATAGAGGTTGAAGAGGGCCAAGATGGTGCCAATTGTCATGCCACGTGGAAGTATTTCTTCCATTACCAAAAGTAGCATAAAACATGAGTCTAGAGTCCTCTCTAGCTTTAAGAATTTAGGGTGGGGATCAACCTGCTACGATAGCGAAGATGGCGGTGGGTTTCAAATCTGACTCTAGCGATGCCAGATGCGATAGGATCAAGAGTACAATTGCTGGTTAAAAAGAGTCCGCTGTTGGAAAGGGTTCTGAGGATTTAGCTACTAAAAGTACAATCTCCACCCTTCCTGCTACTATGACGACAAGTACTAGAGGTAAGGACATTGATAATGAGATGTTAGTTGTCCCAATGTCTCAGGTAAACAACACAGCACGTAAGGAGAGGACTTGGAGCACGGTGACACCAGATAAGAAGAAATCCAAACTTCGACTTACCTATCATCAACCTTCTATGGTGAACTCCACCATTACTATCAATTCACCTATTGAGGTTGCCAATAGAGGTCATGGGAGATGGGAGAATAGCATGGTTGGGTACTTTATAGGGAAAAAAAATACCTTTTTCCCTGGTGAACAATGCAGCTACCAGACTTTGGGGTAAGTATGGAATGACCAAGGTCATAGCCCATGATAATGGGTTTTTCTTCTTCATGTTTGACAACAACTGCAGCGTGACGAGGTACTGGATAATGGGCCTTGGCATTTTGCAGGCATGTCCATTATCCTCAAGAAATGGCAAGCGAATTTTAACTTTAAAATATATACCATGAGAAAAATACCTATATAGGTCAAATTCCATGACATACCAGTCCAATTATGGACTGAGGAAAGTCTTAGCTACATTTCCAGCTCTGTGGGACTTCCTTTGTATGCTGATGCGACGACTGAAGAAATGAAGAGAATAACATATGCTCTAATCTGTATAAAGGTTGAGGCCATGGAGACCTACCCTAATAGCCTTAATGTTAATATGGAGGATGGTTCTAGCTCCCCAATCAGAGTGGAGTTTCAAGCCGAGCCTCCCTCATGCCCAAAATGCCTAGTGTTCGGTCACAACCTCAATGCATGACCAATTCACAAAAATGATGACCAAGCACTAACAAAGGTCTCCAACACCAAGGTGACCATTCCAATGGCGGAAGAATGGAAACAGGTTACTAAAGACAGGGCTTTAGCAAAATGCACTTCTGAGGAAGAAGAGGGACACTGCCAAAGATAAGTTGACTTACTTACTGTGGCCAAAGTAATCCCTGAACAGAATAACTTTGCCATTCTTACTACTAAGGAGGAGGAGGATCCGATAGCTAGTGGTATTAATGATGTTGCAGGAATAGAGGACATGTCAAAAGAGGAAAATACCCCTGCTCTGAGTGCTATAGTACTCAAGGTGAGAGGCATTGATGAAATGGCTAAAAATATCTCTACCTGTGACCTTAACAGAAAGTCGGCCATTAAGAAAAAGAACCAAAAGAAGAAATTAATGATGTGAGATGATCCTTGTTTGATCTTGTTTTGTTTTTATTGCTCCTTGCCATGTGTTGGGGCTCGTTTTTGTATTGTTCCTTTGTGGGTGTGGGGTACGCCCCACTCCCAGTGTGCATGTAATGGGGTATCCTAGTGGATGCCTTCTTTGGCCTTTAGGCCCTGTTTTGGTTGGTTTCCCCCATGGGGTATGCCCCTGGGGTCTCGAGGAGCTTCCCCTCCTCTAGCTTGTAACTAGTTCTTTTGTCTTTTTATACATAACTTTCCCCCCAAAAATAATAATAAATGCTTTGCGCCAAGTGGTCTTAACCTAAAGGTGCAGGATTAGTGTGTGTGTGTATATATATATATATATATATATATAGGGATGATGTGACTGTATATATATGAATATACTTGGGAACATTCTACTTGTGAAATTAGTAGATATAGTATTAATGAGAAATAAAATAATCTTAGTGGGTAAAAGATTAACCATTCGAACGGTGAATAATGGAACTTAGTTATGTGAGATAAACTATTTCTTTAACATATTGTATGGGTGATAAAGGTATACTACTGGAGAACGTAAATGGTGATATTATGATTTCGAACTAGTTAGGTCGGGTAGCATAGCTAGTGTGGGTTAGATGTACGTTAGGCGTGCGCAATAGATGAGAGGTGAGAATCTCATGTTAGAGTGCGATATCTAACATGCACATAATACTTGCTTCATTGCAATTTTAAATACTTGCTAAATATTTTTAAAAACATCAGGCTCTGACCCGTCTCTTGCATCTCTTCTCTTTTTTGCTATATATATTTATATCAGGTGCTCAGCCACAAGGATACCAGAACTAGAGATTTGAATTGTTTTACGTGCTGTAGCTATTGTGGAAGCTGTAGGTCCTTGCATTAGACGCATCCATCATTTCCATTCAGTTCTATTTAGACATCTTAGTTGGGGCATGTGTCACCCATTCCTAGTTTTTATCAGAGTTATTATTCAGTTTACTTTACCGTTCTTTTAGTTGGATGGATTTTACTATGAGTCTGTGAATTGGAATTTTGAACTGGGAGGTTTTACCCAGTCTTATTTATTTCGGTGTTTGATTCATGTTCAGTATTTAGTATATTCTTGTGTATGATGAATGGTTTATATTTCATTAATTAAATTGAGAAATGGTTTTATTTGGTTGTATGTAGAAAGGAAAATGTTTTGACGCCTAAATTAATTCTATATTAGGTGATTAATATGTTTATAAGTTTTTCGACAGTAATGCTGATAATGAACCAACTGAACATTCTGTTTTAAATTGGGTAAAGGATTAATCACCCTATATTTAATTGAGCGGGGTGTCACATCCGCCGTGTCGCAAATCCCAACTCAATCCACCGTATGCCTCATCTATTGGGTGAATTTAATAAAGTACATGTAAATATAGATACTAATCATAAGTGAATGTGAATGTGAATCGTAAAGTAGTAGTAAGTACCTTCATTCAGTCGAGAAACTTCTAGTAAGTACTATCTATAAAACAAAAGTTAATGAAGTTAGCATTTCATAAACTACTAGCATACATAATTAACATGAACATAGTTTTATAACAACGTTTTGCCTTTTAGTTCTTTAGTTTCATTTGTGAGGAAGCATTTAACCAACTCCTAAAATCTTTAAATGGTATAATGCTCATTTGAATAGTATAGGGATGGTTTAGTAATCTAATGCTCTAATGATATTGGATTCATGGTTTCCTATAAATGTTGAATGGCCTATAAAAGGAAATAGAAGAATTTCTCCTTCTCTCTAGACTTGCCTTTCCTAACCTAGCCGTAACCATCGTGCCAACCATCTTCCCCTCATTCCTTTAACCCCAATGTCTTTACCAGGTCCTCTTGCCATGGTTGAAGTCACTTCGCAGCCTTGCACTACCAGGCAAGAGTTGCCTAGTGTAATCACCCCAACAAAAAATGCTTCTTGCCCCGCTAGTGATGATGAACGAAAGAATGGCCATGATGTGGGTTCTGAGGAATACGTCTGGGATTTCATTAGGAGCAAAGGCTTCTCTATCCTAGATGCGGATAACTTTTCTAAAGCCTCTAGCAGGGGCGATGGCGGAGAACATGCATTTGATAAATCGGAAACATCTATAGTGGTTAACCCTACTAATGGTGCAACTAACGGGGTAGGCCATGAGGGTTCCCAGAATAACAAGGTTTCAGCTAACAAGGAAAAGGTGTCAGAAGAACGTTGAACTGGAACAAATGCACAGTCTATCAAAAGCGGGGAACCCAATGATAAGACTTAGTGCTCTGTTGCTGCTGAAAAGAGGAAACCAATACTCAGACTTGCTTTTCACCAACCCTTTGTGGCTGACAACGTTATCACTGTCAAGTCGTTGGCTGAGGTGACAAGAGGGGGCCATGGGAGATGGGAGAACAGCATGGTGGGTTATTTTCTTGGGAAAAAACTCCCCTACTCTTTCGTCAACAATCTAGCTACAAGGATATGGAGCAAATTTGGCATGACTAAGGTTTTGGCTCATGATAACGACTTTTTTTTCTTCATTTTTGATGACCCATGCCATAGGGATGAGGTGTTAGATAATGGGCCATGGCACTTTGCTGGCATGACCATCATGCTGAAAAAGTGGCAAGTAAACTTCGTCTTTTGCAAAGAAAGTGCAAAGAAAGTACCCATTTGGGTTACGTTGCATCACATTCCAGTTCAACTTTGGACTAAAGAGGGACTCAATTACGTCGTAAGTTCGGGGGGTCTTCCACTATACGCTGATATCATCATAGAAGAAATGAATAGAATATTGTTTGCTCATATCTGTGTCGAGATCGAAGCTAAGGAATCTTACGCTGACAGTATCAACATCGTCATGAAAGACGAAACTCTTGCTCCTGTGCGTATTGAATACCAAGCTAAGCCACCTTCCTTCCCTCATTGCCTTGTGTTTGGGCACACGCTCAATAGATGCACCGTGTCTAAGGCAGTCCAAATTACTCAGACTATCCCTAGTGGAGCTACGAAGACTAGGGTTAAGGTGGACGTAGAATGGACTGTGGTCTCCAAGAAGAGCACACCAAAGTCTCAGGGGGCCTTTGAGACTGGGGAAACTTCCGATAACAAAGATAACAATGGAGGGAGGGTGACCAGTGATGCCCACGAAACTAAACCATGCATACAGGTGCCAACTGATGCCCTGCCTCTTAACTTGTTTGAAGCAATTGTCCCAGAGGAAGAAGGTGAGGTAACTCCTGAAACCACCAACCTTATTAAGGTAAATAGCGAAGTCCACGCTGCAAAACAAAGTATACAGGTGTCTCATGTCGGCATGCCTCTTGTTAACTCGTTTGTGGCTTTGGAACAAGAATTTGAGAGTGAGACTACCCCTGAACCAAACGCCCTATTAAGGAGAGTTCTAGCAGTTGACAAACTTGTTCATAAACAAAAGGGGGAGATGATTTGTATGGTCCATTTGGGGAGTAGGAGAAGGAAAAAGGGAAGGGAGACAAAACCAAATGATCAAGATCGGGTCTTGGAATATTAGAGGGCTTATTCCCCTCACAAACAGCGAGAAGTAAATAAGATTATTAGACACCAGTAGCTTGACTTGGTGTGTTTACTTGAGTCTAAAGTCAGGAATAATAATTTGAGTAGGGTTAGGGATAACTGCTTCATTAATTGGGAGTACCTTGATAATTGCCCTAGTGGAGGTGGTGTGGCTAGGGTCTTAGTGGGGTGGAATCCATTTAGTGTCACTATGAAGTTGGCTCAATCTCACCCCCAAGCCATGCTGTGTAAGGTGGATATTGGTGGGAGGAATTCTAGCTTTTGGGCTACCTTCATTTATGGAGAAAACCTTCCGAATAATAGACTACCTTTGTGGGAATTTTTGAGATCCAATAGTGATATTTTCAATGACCAACCGTGGGTGCTCATGGGGGACTTTAATGTGGTTAGATCCAATGAAGAGAAGAAGGGGTTGGATGGCATTGATGTGGAAGCTACTAAAGTATTTAATCAATGTATTTATGATATTCTTGTAGATGATATGACAACGCAAGGGTTATGGTTCATGCGAAATAAGAAACATGAGGGTGAGGATAATATCCAGTCTAGACTCGATAGAGTTCTATAGAATGATGATTGGAATGCGGAATTTCCTGAGTCTTAAGCAACTGTGTTACCTCACGGTGTATTGGATCATTGTCCTATCATTGTGCTTCTTGCCCATGATGAGCCTAGAAGACCTAAGCCTTTCAAATCTGGATGTCCCATGCTAATTTTCAGGAGGTTCTTACTAATGCGTGGAACGGTAGAGTGCATGGAAACCCTATGGTTAGATTGAGCAAGAAGATGAAAAGTCTAAAGGCTAATCTTAAAGGGTTCAACAATAGATTTTTCAACCATCTTTTTTTGAGAGTTGGAGATGCTAAAGCTCAATTGGACGATGTTCAAACCAGGCTGGATTCTGATGGGGGAGATAGCACCATGCAAAGAGAAGAGAAGATTAAGCTCACCAGATACCTGGAGCTACGTAATGCAGAGGAGTCTTTCCATAAGCAGCAGTCCAGGGTCAGGTGGCTTCAGTTGGGCGACGGTAATAACTCCTTCTTCCACAAAAAGGAAAACCAGACTATGGCCAGAAGGAAGATCATTAGTATTAATGAATAGAATGGTAATATAATGGAAGGAACCCAAAATGTGGTGAATATCGCTGTTGAGTATGTTAGTAACCTCCTTGGCAGTAGCAACACCAATGAGGACCCGTCTCCTCTTCTTAATGCGAATGTTTGCAAGAGGAGAAGTGACACTGACATAACAACTTTGTCTAGGCATTTTAGTGATGATGAAATTAAGGGGCCATGTATACTATTGGGTATGATAATTCTCCAGAACCAGATGGGTGCAATGATCATTTTTTCAAAGAGAATTGGGAAGTGGTTGGGAGAGATGTGACGACGGCCATCAAATTCTTCTTTAGGAGCACTTACATGCCTCATCAGTGGAATTGCACTACCTTGGCCCTCATTCTGAAGGTTAGTACCCCCACTATTATGCATGATTTTCGGCCTATTTCATATTGAAACACCATTTATAAGTGTATCTCGAAGGTTCTTGCTAATAGAATCAAGCCTCTTCTCCCAAACATCATTAATCTGAATCAGGCAGCGTTCGTTGAAGGGAGGTCTATTTCAGATAATATCATCCTGTTGTAGGAGGTTATGAGGAACTACCACAGAGGGTTGAGCCCCTAGATGCATCCTGAAGATTGACCTCTTAAAGGCATATGATACTGTGAGTTGGGAGTTTTTAGTCAAACTGTTGGAGCATCTTGGCTTCCCATCTAGTTTTATTGGGTGGGTTATGGAGTGTTGCATGACGACTAGGTTCTCCATCAGTATGAATGGCCATCTGCATAGGTTCTTTGAGGGAAGGAGGGGTCTAAGACAGGGTGACCCTATCTAACCCTATTTGTTTCTCCTGGTCATGGGCACCTTCTCTTGGTTCATGGACAAGGCCAGTGCTGACCTGACTTTTACCTTCCACCGGAGATGAAAGGAGATAGGGCTACACCACCTATGTTTTGCTGATGATCTAATTATTCTTTGTAGGGGGGGGGGGACACTGCCTCCTGCTCAATTACTTAGAAAGTGATGGTGGACTTCTGTAGCATCTCTGGGCTCAAGCCTAACCCCAATAAGAGTAGTTTTTACTCTTCCGGCATTGATAAGGGTGGTATTAGTCAGATTGGGAGCATTATGGGGTTCCTTCATAATAGGCCCCCTTCCAGTACCTTGGGGTGCCTCTCATTACTACTAGACTCAAGAGCGAGGACTGCAATTAGTTTATTGATAGGATTACTATTAAGATCAAGTGTTGGACCAATCGGTTTCTCAGCTACGCTGGGTGACTTCAGCTCATTAAGTCTGTTATCTTCGGAATCTAGGTGTACTGGTCTAGTCTGTTTATCCTGCCAAAAAGAGTTATCCTTCGTATTGAGCAGCTTATGAAGGACTTTTTATGGACTGGGCCTGATTTGAAGCACACAGGGGTGAAAGTTGCGTGGAAGGACCTTTGATATAGCCTTGAAGAGGGGGGGGGGGGTATCAAGAGCATTGACAGATGGAACGACGCTGCCATTATGAAGCTACTTTGGTACCTCAGCATTAAAAAGGATTATTTGTGGGTCAAGTGGTGCAATGTTAATAAATTAAAAAGGAGGAGTTTGTGGACAATCGATATTGCAAATGACACTACCTGTAGTTGGAGGAAAATGATGCAACTTAGACACCTAATCAGGCCTCTCATCAGGTGCATCATTGGCAATGGTAACGAGACCTTCCTATGGCATGATAACTGGCACCCGTTAGGGCCTTTGCACTCCTTCTATGGGGACATTGTTATTTATGATGCTGCTAGTAACCACAAGGCGAAGGTGGCTGATTACATTGTTGAGAGTGTATGGAGGTGGCCCTCAACGGTTACTTGGGAACTTCTCGAGATTAGGAATGCGGAGCTCCCTAGTATTAGGCTTGATACCATGGATGAGGTGGTTTGGATCCCCAGGCTTCATGGGTTCACAATTAGTTCGGCATATGAGGTGTTGAGTCCGGGTCTCCCACCCACTTACTGGCATAACTTAGTGTGGAACAAGAACAACATTCCCAAGTGTGCATTCATTCTTTGGTTGATTTGTAGGGATACAAATGAAGAATAAGCTCTTCAACTGGGGCATTATGGACAACAACCTCCGCTGTAGCTACTCTAGTGGGGTGGAGACTTGCACTCACATGTGCAACGAGTGCCATGTGGCCAGGGAGGTCTGGGAGGAAGTGAGGTTCCGGAACCAGGAGGATAGAGAAGTCGGAGACTGGGATGGGGAGATGCAAGATGCCATCGCCAACTATGTGGGGCCTAAGTTTTATAACCGTATCAGGTGTGTGTCTTTTTCCTCTACTATCTACTTCCTGTGGATGGAGAGAAATAATAGGCTCTACAATAAGACGAATAAAAATATTGGATCCATAATAAAAGAGATCGAGGAGATGGTTAGAGTGAGAGTTATGTCTCGGGGGAAGAGGGGAAGAAGCTACGTCAACTCGATGTCATGCATGAACTGGGGTATCCTTGAGAGTTCTCTGGAGTAGATGCCGTTCTTAAGTCTTTTTAGTACCTTTGTCCATTGTTTCTCCATTTGGGGTATGCCCCTTTGGAGGTTTGAGGTTTTTCCTCTAATTTATCCCGGTGGTTGTTTTGTTTATAATATACATAATTTCCCAAAAAAATAGATAAAAGCATAAAAGATGAAATCTAGCTTACTTTAAAGGGAAAAAATAGCAATTGAACATCACTTTGAGAACTAAACGTTGTATTTCACATAAACCAACATTCTAATAGAACTTGCAAAGATCAAAAGCAATAGAAGAATCAAAGTGACTGTCATTTCTTTGGATAAAAAAAAGTACTGGAACTAAGATAAAAATTCATTCTATAACTTTGTAAACTAAATAAATAGCTCCAAATTAGTATTACTTTAAATTAAACACATTCCCACATAAAATTTGTGGGCCCATGAAGACATTGTAACTAAGTGAACTAAAAAAAAGCCTAAAAATTCAAATATATCCATTGTATTCTCAACTAAAACTTCTAAACAAACATATTTTTCATCTAACATCTATAGGGTTAAAAACTTATAAAGATAACACACAATAAAAACCTAAGTAGCTTTCAATATAATGTTATCTAATCTATGTATACACACTGTTAAACCTTACCCCAAACCTAAAAACCAAAGTAGTTGTCACCACCACAAATATTATAAAATGATAATCATTTTCACATTCAAATTTAAAAAATGATAATTAAACACTTTCACCACCACAAATATTATTTATAGAATGTAAAAATGAAAAACTCATTCAAAACCTTACCCCAAACCTAAAAACCCAAAAGGAGATCCACGGGGTTTGGCGCCTATAATCGAATAATAGAAATAATAATTTCAGTATAAAAAAATCAAATGAACATGACTCAAATGAGTGAATGACTTTAATGGAAAACTGAATGACAATTGAAACACGTGGTTTTCATTATAACATTTCATCAAACACATACCTCTAGTGAACTAATATAACCTAAAAAGGCAGATCTTTGATTGCAACAAAAAAAATATGATTCAGACCAAATAAAACATTAATCGGAGGAAGGGAAAGATCGAGATTCTACAAAATCGCACAAAAAATAACCTATTGTTTGATATAACCTATTGTTTGATTTGTATATGTAACCATACCTAGGTTAATTACTATCACGAGAGGTTTCGCTTCGTGGATAGTCTTATTCTGATGAGCCCATTTGGGGGGATATTGACTTGTAACTCGGGACATAGACCTTAGGAATTGAGCACCACTTATGTGAATGAGGGTGTGACCGATCATTTGGGTGTGTTAGGTATGAGCGTTCCCCAAGGCTTAGAGCTATAATGCCTCTAAAATTGTGTGATTTATGGATTGATGGGGATTATTCGAGCCGATGTCCTTAATTAGTACGTGATGTACTAGGATTTGATAGCAGAGTATGCCCACATTGTAGGTCTCCACCTAGTAGGGGTGTTGTATACGTATATATGATAAGAGTGATGTATATATGTACGTGTGATTAATTATTTTACGAGTATATTACTAGATAAGATTGATTGTGATATCTAAATTACTCAAATGTATGAGAACTAAATCGGTAACTGATAGATAGTGATATCTAAACTAACGAGTGTGTATCAGAACTAAATCATATATTAGAGATTCCTAATAACTATAAAGAATTGGGAAAATTTAGTATTGTATTGTATGGGAAAAAAAGGTGGGCATTATAAATGATTAGATGCGAAGAAATATAAACCAGACTAGTTAGGTGGGTAGCATAACTAGGTGGGTTAGAGTAGTACATTCGACGTTCACATTAGTTGAGGGGTGAGGATGTCAAGTGAGGGCATGCGGTACTGACATGTGCTTAGTATCTTATCTTGTCTCATTTTAAACACTTGCTAAAAATTTCCAAACTATTTTACCCGGTCTTTGACCCGTTTCAAATACATTTTGTAAATATCATTTTAGGTGCTCAGCCACAGGGACGCCGTGCATAGGAGTTCCTACATTTGACGTGCGGCAACTGCTTTGGAAGTTACAGGGCCTTGATATTAGATGCCTCCACTTTTATTCAGTTCTTTCTTATGTATCTTCATTTATCTCAGTCGGGCATATCGCCCAATCATAGTTGGATACTATTTGCAGAGATTTTGTATTTTCAGTTATTTCGTTTATTTCCAGTATTGATTTAGACTTTACTCATGGATGACTATATTTAGATTTTCTATGGAGTGTTATTGGAGAGTCAGTTATTTATGTCATTATCTTATTATTCACGATTTTGTGTATTGAAATGGTGAATGATATATTTATTTTGATTTATTTATTGCATGATAATAATTAAGATTAAAATTTTAACACCAGCTATTAAGTTAATTTAATAATGGATTGATCACCTAAGGTTAGAATAGGTGGGGTGTCACAGATGGTATCAGAGCATCAGGTCTAGTGTCCATAAGATTTGTCCGGCTTACTATAATTTTAGCCTAGCATTCTTTGATATAGAGCCCTATTATAGGATTGTGGTATTCCTCTTCGTATGCACGTTTATGTTCTCCTGCTACTAAGAATAGTCAATACGAATGATATGCGAGTTCAATTGGGTTTCATACACCTAACAATATAGGGAAACCAGCAAGGGCCATTAGAAGGCTGCAGGAGGAGAGTCTCAACAAAAGACATACAGTACTCTGGGAATGGTGACCATGATAGGATACACCATGATTATGGTTTAGGAAGATAACAATAGGATAATCAATAGGGTATAGTAGTTTCCTTAAGCACCATCGTAGAGAACGTTGGTACAAATTTAGACTCACCCAGCGTATTCGGTAAAGGGGGAAATCAAAAGGACCCTTTCGAAGAGCCATTTATAATGGTTCAGGGAAGAGAGGAAGTGCGATGGGCCAATCGAAGGAGGAAATCCAAAGGCAATAGCGTATAGTGGAGTGCAGTGGCACCCAGGATTTAAATTTTGGTTTAAATTTTTTGCTCATATGAGAAGTTTTTCCGTGGTAGGAGACGGTCACCATATCATATAAGGAAGTATATAAGGAACTAATTAAGAAATTTTGGGTGCAGTTTAACCACAAGTTCTTTCATCTGGTGTTCAAATGGAGATGCGAAGGAAGTTTCTAGAGTTTTCACAAGAGGGACGAATGGAGGATGATTGTGATGAAGAATTTATTTATTTAAGTAATGTTCATACTCAAGGAGGAAGGTAGTGGAGAGGAAGGTCCTTAAGGGTGATGATGGACTCATGAGTAGGAGTCACCAGTATTTAAGGGAAACCAGTCTTGGATGACTTATACACATGGTATAAATGACGTACTTTTACAACGTTTATATTAACATTTCTATAAGAAGGGAGCCAAAAGAGTTGGAGAGCATAACCAAAAGGGAAACACTAGAGGTAATTGGTGATAATGATTCACCACAGATGGATACTTAGCAGGGGACCCATTTAAATGATTTAGATCAATGAAACTCCTATCGAGTGATGATGGATTAAATTAGGGACAACAGTGTGTTCCATAGTGCCAGCAAAGCCAAAGGAACAACGGGGGTATCAATCGGGGACAAGAATACCAGGTCCGATAGAATGACAATCCCAATATGGCTAATAGGGCCAGAGATAGGGGAATTACACCAATAGGTGTCCTATGTGTGGAGAGTAGGGCCACATGTATCGACCTTGTCCGCAGCGAGTTAGGGGACAAGAGCAGGATGTCCAGCAAGGGTAGCAGTTGTAAGAAGTTTTTGGATCGATTTGGATGAGAGTGTTATTTCCAGGAAGCATTTGGACCGCCAATCCTATTGGCAATTAAAAGTGTGAGTTTTATCCTAGTAAATAGGGTATATTTGTGTGCCACAAGCGAGTCACAATATCTCGTTAGGCACTAGATTTGCACATGAGACAAGTTTCGTTGGTGTGTTGTTAATATTACTATTGTGTGCCTATATTTTACTATTTAGTAACATAACTTTTTGGTCCCATCTATAGGAAAGTGGGTATAGTCATTAAGAGAATAGTTTTCAGTGTAATTACTCATTTTGAGAGATGATATTCGAGTATGATGATATCCTAAGTATGGGTTTATTAGCAATGGGTTGAGCGATGGGGGCTGTTATAGCAAGGCTATTGTGTTCTCTATTCCGGGACTGGATGTATTGTTTAGCAATGTGTCACCTGGAAGAGAGTTGAGCTCTCATTAATATTATATTATGGATAAGACTTCAGATGTTATAGTCATCTTGTTATATTTGATCTTAGTGTGTACGGGCTGTACTGGGGTATATTAAGTTTACCATCAAGTGGATAAATTTATCTCGTTATCGACTTAGCACGAGAAAACTAGTGAGAGCACCATGTTGTGTAACTCCGTTAGTGATGTGGGAGTGTATGGTTAGACTTGTACGTCTGGATATAGGATTTTGGATATTCTAGTTATGAGCGTAAGACCTATAAATCTCGATGACTGACAACACTAGGTAGTAGTGTATCGGGGGGGGGGGGGGTTCCTTTTATGGATTTCACTTGCGAGACATCCCATTCATGAATCCCAACGAACGTCGAGAGTTATGTGAGTCACTGAGTTTATCACTTACTCTATTACACGTGTACAAGGAAAAAGGCCTAACACTGAGAATATTATTAGCTTTCTTTGATGTGGAGCCATATGATAGGATTGTTTTATTCTTTTACGTACATGAATTTACATTCCTCTAAGTATAGCTGATGTGATCCATATACGAGTTCGATAGGGCTTCATACACTGAACAATATAGTATGACCAGCGAAGCTCGTTGGAAGGAGAGGCTCAGCGGAAGCTATAGAGTATTTTTGCGATCGATGATTGCGATGGGCATCACCATGATTATTGTTCAGGAAGATGATGATAGGATAATTATACGAGAATAGTAGCTTCCCCAAGCACTGTCATAGATGAGGTGGTGAAATTTGTAGACTCGCCCCATGTAGCCGACAAGTGGTGGCGAGTCGAAAGGACTATTTTGAGGAGCCACTTATAAGGATACGGGGAACAGAGGAAGTGTGATGGGCCAATGGAAGGGGATAATCCAAAGAAAATTGTGTAGGGTGGAGTGCAGCGACACCCATGATTAATTCATGTAATTTAGAATGATATTTGTATAAACGGTTATGAACCCGATTCAAGAAATATTGGGGAAATTTTTATATATTAACTATGTTCGATTATTTTTAGCATGTTAGAATTCGTTTGGAAGGTAAAAATATGTTGGGAGAATATCGATTTAAGTTTTAGGTTGAGAATCAAAGAGTTTGAGGGTGTAACAATGGAGGAAATCAAATTTGGAGAAGATGGTTTTGTACTAGGTACAGTGAATCGGTTCGGGGGTCAGGCCGAATCGGTTCGGGGAGCTTGAATTGCCGAGGGAATTTTAGGGTTAAAATAGAGGGTTTCCAAGTTAAATTATTGATTGCAAGGAATAGGAAACTTGATAAAAATAATGTATTGGGTTATTTTACCTCGGTGAGAAGGGGGAATGTATGAGGGAAGTTATTACGAGTTGTCAATTAATTAGTGATCGGTTTTTATTATTAATAAAGTAAGGGAAATGAAATTCATAAGGTTTAAATAATGGGCCGAGTGGATGTGTCTGAGCATCGTATTTTAACTACCAAAATAATAAAATGGAGTGGCTAGGACTTTACGAATAGAGGGGGAAAATTCTCGAGAAAATACAATGAGTAGTAAATAGTGAATTAATAATACATAGGATATTTGGGTTCTATATATACTACGTGTGAAACATATACTCTAGGTTGAGGGTATTGATGTTATATAGATATAGATATATGCATAGGTTATGGGATTACCCATTGGTTGATTGATTATGTGTAAACATACCTAGGGTACTTGCTATCAAGGTAGGTTCCGCATCTTGGACAGTCTTATCCTGATGAGCCTATTGGGGGGGGAGGGGGATATTGACTTGTACCTCAAAACATAAAATTTAGTTATTGAGGACCACTTGTGTCAATAAGGGTGTGACCTATCATTTGGGTGCGTTAGATGTGTGTGTAGCCCAAAGGCTTAGGACTATGTTCGCCTCCAGTATGTGTGATTTGATTTTATGGTTCGAGAGTGATATCTGAACTGATGTCCTTATTTAGTACGTAATGTGCCAAGACTTAATAGCAGTGTATGAACGCATCATAGGTCTCCACCTAGGGTTGCCGTATACGTATATATTATGATAGTGATGTGAATATATATATATATATATATATATATATATATGTGTGTGTGTGTGTGTGTGTTTTGATTTATTCTACTATGGGTGCTTTAGTAGACATTGTAGATAGTGAGATATAAATTAATTTCCGTAAGTATGAACTTGATAATTAGTTGGTGATACTAAATAGATAATAAGGGATTGGGACTTTGGTATCGTATTGTTTGGGTAATACGAGTGGGCACAATAAAATATTAGACGGGGAAAAAGGCCTAAGACTGAGAATATTATATAAACTTAATTAAAGATGAATAATTAAGTTAATGAGATAAATAATTTATGAAAACGATAAGTACAATAGATGAATTCATGTAATTTAGAATGATGGAATTGAATCGAGAATGAGATTTTTATAAACTGTTATGAACCCAATTCGAGAAATATTGGGCAAATATGTACATATTAACTATGTTCGATGATTTGTAAGATGTTAGAATCTGTTTAGAACATAAAAATATGTTGGGAAAATATCGATATAAGTTCTAGTTTGAGAATCAAAGAGTTTGATGGTGTAACAATCGAGGAAATTGAATTTGGAGAAGACGGTTTTATACGAGGTACAGAAAACCGGTTTGGGGGTCAGGCCGAACCAGTTCGGGGAGTCTTAATTTCCAAGGGAATTTTTGGGTTAAAATAAAGGGGTTTTAAGGTAAATTATTAATTGAAAGAATAGTAAACTTGCTGAAAATAATGTATTGGGTTATTTTACCTCAACAAGAAGGGGGAATATCGACGGGAAGTTATTACGAGTTGAAGATTAATTAGTGATCGATTTTTATTAATAAAGTAAGGGAAATAAAATTCGTAGGATTTAAATAACAGGCATAGTGGATGTGTCCGGGTATCATATTTTAACTACTGAAATAATAAAATGGAGTGTCTAGGACTTTACGAAGAGTGGGGGAAAATGCTCGGGAAAATATAATGAGTATTAAATAGTGAAATGATAATACGTAGGATAATAGGGTGCCCTATCTACTATGTATGAGGAATATACTATAGGTTAAGGGTATATTTATATTGATGTTTTATATGTATATATGCAAAGTGTTTAACACGTGTTAAACACTTGCTAAACTTTTTCAAAATGTTTTACTTGGGGTCTGACCCGTTTCAAATCCTTTTTGTAAAAATCATTTTAGGTGCTTAGCCACAAGGACGTCAGGCATTGGAGTTCCTACATTTGATGTGCTACAGCTGCTGTGGAAGTTACAGGGCCTTGATATTAAACGCCTCCACTTTTATTTAGTTATTATCTATCTTCAATTATCTCAGTCGGGCATGTTGCTCGATGACGCGACTGAAAATGTGTCTCAGAAATGCGTACTCTCTAGGCTAAGTGCAAGCCTGTTGGTCAAGTAATAATCTGACAAGTCGGGTATCGATCCTCAGGGAAATAGGACAACAGGGTTGTGATGACAGGAAAAGACGAAGGAATCCTAACTTTGACTCTAAAGAAAAAGAGAAAATGATTGGTTTTGAGAATTGATTATACTAAATGCAATTATGAAATTATGAAAAGATGCAAATACACTAAACTACCTAAAATATTATTGTAAAAAAATGATTTAAACTTTTTAACTAAGTGATGAGAAAAAAACAGGATGGGAATACAATCCCCCAACCCTAGTGTATTGCAGTTATAATACTAATCATAAATTTAACTGATTAATTTGACCCAGAATTTAGTACTCCCAAGCATTACATATACGAGGTTCAAGCCCGTGTCATACTTAATCTGAGGACGAGTAAATCGATACCGCAAAAGTTACACTCGAATTGCATTCTAAATCATCCTGGTTACCCAGAGGAAAACGAGATATAAAGATCTACAATTGTTGTGTTCCTACGCAATACGGTCCTAATCAATCACTAAATTCAGATGACTAATTTTATACACATGCAATTAACACATCAGGCTGGGTTCATGTATCCCGGCCTTTTAAACCTAGCCGGACATATTAAACTGAAGGATGCATGGAATAGTAACATTGCATGCGAAAGAACTCATGATAAAACTAGATTGAAATACGTAACTAAGAATTATGAACGCAAAAATTGATTCAAATCACGCAAGAAAAATTACCATGCAAGAACAATAATCATAAGAATGAAACTTGGATTACAACTTGAAAACAAACCCATAATTGTATTAATCATGCATCAATTAATTCAACTTATGTTTCTAGATGTTCTTCTCCTTTTCGCTCTACCAAAACTAAAAAAAATATTCAGAACTGATGTTCCTAGGTCACTAAGTACGTCCAAAACTTTTTTAGAATGAGTTTTAACTTCATGGGATTCTTTGGACCAATCAGAAATAAGGAAAAAATTGGCGCTTCAGGACCCCTGAACCAGTTCGCATGTTCCCCGAACCGATTCACCCCCCAAACTGGTACAACATTGGGTTTGGGAAATTTCGCTGGCTTGGGTGCCTTTTTCTTTCATTCTAACACTTAGAATTTTTTCTTGTTTTCTTCCTTTCTTCCTTGGATTTTTCTTCAACTTTAATTGGTCATAACTCAGCAACCGTAACTCGGATTTGGGTATCGTTTGTTTCAGTGTTCTCGTTGTTCCAAGCTTTTTAACTTTCCAGTTGACATCTCCTCCGGGATCTGGCTGTAAAATTACCAAAATTCCCTTGAACTTGCCTTCCTAGCCTTTCTTTCATCACTTCTCTTTCTCTTTTGCACCGCTTGCATAATTAACCTGTAAAACAACTAGGAGAAACATGAAATACCTGCCAACAAAGGTTAGTAGAATAAATGTGCGTTAAATCCATATTGGTTGCATCACTCGGGTTCACAAATGTACCAAAATTAGGGGAATAAATATACAATATTTATGCCCAATCACCCGATCATAGTTGGATACTATTTGCAGATATTTTGTATTTTAAGTTATTCCCGTTTATTTACAGTATTGATTTAGACTTTACTCATTGATGGTTGTATTTAGAATTTCTCTGGAGTGTTATTCTAGACTCAGTTATTTATTTATGTCATTATCTTATTATTCATTATTTTGTGTATGGAAATGGTGAATGATATATTTATTCCGATTTATTTATTGCATGCTAATAATTAAGATTAAAATTTTGACACCAGGCTAATAGGGTATTAGTAATTAATTTAAAATTCGATAGTGATGCTAAGAGTGACACCGTTAATAATTCTTGTTTAATTTAATAATAAACTAATCACCCAAAATTAGAACAGGCGGGGTGTTACATCCACCACCATAACTTGAATAATTAACCCATTAATCAATTATCGTGACTAGAATTTTGAATTAATTTTGACAACAAACCAAATTGACACCCTAAATCGTGAACCCGTAAGCTGTATTTGAATCCCAACTAGTGAATTTAGATTTTTTGTTTTTAGGTTCTAGTGAGGGTTTCAGATGAATGTTGATGGGTTTTGTCCTCTCGCGATGTTGAATATCAAACTCTTTCAAGCTATGAAACGTTGTAAACTATTAGAGTACCCAAATTGTGCATGTGTTGATACTTCCTTCGTGACCTCCTAGTGGAGATGTCCAAAATACTGTCGCTGAGATGAGAAGCAATGACGTCGAGCCCTCAGGCCACGACCAAGAGACATAGTTGACTATCGCATCTGTGAAACACCCTTGTGATATGATAGTGGATACCTCGGATTGTTGATGCTTGTGAATTTCTCGAGGGGATAATTTTCACTATTCTAGTCATTGACCAACGTGCATGTTCTGCGGTCCTAAATAATGGGGTGTGATTTTTTCTTCATGCTTTTGTCTTCTAACTAAGTTTGCTAGTTCTAGTCCCAGTCAGGAAATCCTAGAATCAATGAATTTGTCCTCGACCTAAGTTGAACCCAATAGGTGGAGGACATCTCGGTTTTCTTAGTTATTTAGAAAAGGAAGTTTGACAGGGATTTCACAGATGTGGAGTTTTTGGAGTTTTACAGACCCAAAGAGGATAAAGTTAATTATTACTATACTATTATATGGCTACATGGACTACCACTAGGTACCTTACGACTGTGAAACCTTATAGTACCAAAAACTAGATAGGAAAATACTTATGTGTCCGGGGACACTAGGGAGATTCACTTTTCGGGGTTTGAACTTAAAAGAACAAATAAAACTCCACGGAGTCATCGAGTCATTCAAGTCACATAGGCTTGATTTGATGGGTGAGGGGTGGTAATTTTAGTTAGAATGAACCTTTGAATATTGAATATTTTACAAGCCACTCATTGAAGATTTCTACTGCCATGTATTCACATTGAATTTAAGACTATATCGTTTTTTAGTAGAGATTATGAATTGTTTATGTCTATACACACACATGCAAAAACATATTTGAAATGTGTGAATATGTTAAGATTAATGGAAAAAGTGCTTGAAATGTTTTTAAACGAACTGAGAGTTTGCTTTTATAAAAAGATTTTGGGAGTTGGATTTAAGTGTTGAACTTTGTTAGGACTATTTTGAAAACCTTTTTTAGCCTAACGGTTCGCATAACTCACAATTGAACCTATGTGCACGATTGTGATTTAACCCCGCATGCACTGCTTTTTCACGATTTCCATGCTAGATGAATTGTGTGCACGGACAAATATAATGGTGGCAACATATTTTGAAAATTTGCTATAAAAAATCCATTTTCCCTCTCATTTGTTAAAATCTGAAAACCCTATAACTCAAAGACATATTTGAGAGCATTTTTCCATTATTTCCTTTTCCAATTTCACTGTTCCATCCTATTTTGATCAAACTTATATTTATACTTGATACATGCTATTGAGATAGAATTGAGAGTGTTTTGGCTTAAATTCCACATAGCCTATTCAGTTGAAATAAATCTACTGTTGAATGGTATGGTCAATTACTCCTAACTCTAAAAAAAGGAGGCATTCCATGTTATTAGAGAATTATGAGTGTGGCGCGACTTCCAAGGAAGATAATGGACTTTATTCATTTGTGATGTGGAGCTCAATTTGAATTCTCATTGGCTATGGGGGAAGTTTAAAGGTTAATAGGTAATTACATATTAGAGATTATGTGTGAAAATGTGCAGAGTAGTCCGGTTATACGGTCAACTGTTAGAGATTAGGTAAAAAACAAGTCAACTTTTAATGTGCAGTGTTTTGGCTTAAAATTTTGCTTGTTATACGGTTATACGGTCAACTTTTAATCCAATTTTATCTTGATTAATTAGGTGAAACTAAGAATTTAAAATAATGAATCTAGATGAAACAAAAAAATAACCACACGAGATACGTGGAAAAATACTTTCAAACAAACCCTTATCAACACTATTTTAACTAAGGTATTACAGGAAACACGGATAGACTTATAGACTTAAACACCATTAAGTATTGCATTTTAATATCCTTATTTGTTAGTGACAGAAAGGAATGCAAATGCAACAATTCCCCACAACAAGCTCCACTTACCCTAGTATCCACCGACCAGCCTCAAGTGAAAGGTTCTTTGGGATTTGATAAAGTGATCACAAATATCCAAGTTGTTTGTTTTTTAGGTGAAGAGGGATAGTACCCCCACAAATTTTATTGATTATTCATGGAGAAAGAGCCTCTTTAATGGTGTATGCAAGCTCTTAAGAAAGAAAAGGATGTTGACTGTTGGACCCAATAAGTTAACATGAAAGCAATAAACTTGGAGATTTATAAATATCTCCATTGCAGTGGAAAAACAAAATAAAGAGAAATATGTGAATTCATAAACATTCCCATCACAATTTAATGAAACCTAAATCATAATATATGCTTTTGGGGAAATCTCAGAAATGGACAATTCCATTTCTCAATGTTAAGGAAACCTTTGGTTTGAGAAGGCACATCAATGAAGTTGTTGAGTAAGTAGAAACTATTGGAGAGAACACCCAGATTATCCATAGAATCTGCTGCTAAATTTGCTTAACTAAAACAATGCAAGAACTTCACATCAAAATCCTTGTAAACATCACCTATCCCCCTTATAATATGATCAATTCTGCAAGGGATTTTTAGGGGCCTATTATTGACAATGTATATGATGATTTTTGTGTCTAATTCCACATCCACGTTCTTGAGATTCATAGCTTCGCATATCTTCAAACTCAACAAAATGGCTTTAGCCTCAACCACAGAGTTATAATTAAAACCCCCATGATCATAATAAGCACATAGTAAGTAGCCCTTTTCTTCCCTTAAGATACCCCCCCCCCCCCCCAATCCACTACTTCCTGGATTACCTTTAGATGCACCATCAGTGTTGAGATTAATCCCTCCTTTGTTAGGCCTCTTTAAATGAATTATCTTAATTGAATTATCTTTAGGAGAATAGTATTTTAGTGAAAACATATTAAATCACTCAGTCATCTCTAGAGTTGTAATAAAATAAATAAGCATGGCCATGTCTTGAACTCTAGCCACTTTCTAAATACTGACAGAGGTCTTCATTTTAATCCCTTCAAATAAACCTTGATTTCTATTCTTCCAAATTTCCCATAAAATGCTAGAAGGAATAACATTGGACAAAAACCTTGGAATCGTGTTGTTTGATAACTTCTACCACAATTCCATCAGCATGATCTTCAAAATCGAGAAGGATACCTTAAGGCCAAATAAATTAGCAAAGTGAGACCATACCTGAATGGCAAAAAGGCCATTAATGAATAAGTGACTGATATCTTCACTAGTATTATCGCAATATCTACAAATAGAGGCTAGTTGAACACTATTATCCTTTAATTTCTCCTCCATGGGAACAATATTCAAATAGCTTCTCCACATCATAATGGACATTTTGGAAGGTATTAATTTAGCCCAAATGGACTTGAAGATTGGAGAAGAGGCTCTACAATATTTTATTCAGTCATAAGCTGATTTAAAACTATAAACTCAATTCCCTGTAATTGACCAATATTTTTTACCCTCAACTTCAATCAGTAAGTCTTCCACTTCTGGTATTACCTTTCTAAGGTTTTTCCAAGCCATTGATCCAGCATAAACTTATTGATTCTTATATTTACCCCTCATAAATTTAGGCCAAAGGCTATCTTTATTGAGATATTTCCAAGCAGTCTCCACCCCCAAAAAAAATCACTAAAAATGGCCTCAATTTTATTGATGATAGATTTTTTTTTTTTGGGGGGTGGGGGGGGATTGCAGCTAGAGTATAAAGAGGTATGGTAAAGAGGACATGATTCATAGGCATAAGTCTTCCCATATAGGATAGAATTTTGGATTTCCAACTTGCTACTTCGGCTCTGATATTTTCCACCAGGCTTTCAAAATAATTAACTTTCTTTCTCCCTTTGAATAACGAACATCCAATATATTTAATAGGAGCTTTAAATAAAGATTGACATGTTACAGAGGATATCATACTGATTCTCTTTCAATATGCTTTATAAGAAACCATAATTTGAATCTTAAAGATTTTGATTTTTTAGCGAGAGACTTTTTCGTTGTCTTTGAGAAAATTCATCAGAGCTATCAATATTGTTTTAGAACCCTTTGAGAATATTACTATGTCATCTGCAAAGCTGAGATTACTCACAAGAGGGTAGTGCCTTGGATGAGAGAATTGACTTATATCACCATTGGTCATGAGGAATTGCAACCCCCTACTTAGAACTTCTACTTCTAGGACAAAACGACTAAAGGCAGAGGATCCTCTCGTCTTAATACTCTTGAGGATTTAAAGAAACCAAATGGCTTTCCATTAATGATAATAGAAAACCAATTAGAAGATACACATCTTCATATCAAGTCTATAAAGACTTTAGAGATACCAAATCTTCTTATTCCTTTAATAAGGAACCACAAAGATAACCTATCATATGCTTTGGCCATGTCCAATTTCAGGACAATATTACACCCATGATTTCTCCCATCAATCAAATGAAGCATATCTTGGCCAAACAAAATGTTATCTAGGATATTCCTACCTTTAATGAGTCCTGATTGAGCAAGAGATATAAGTTGAGGAAGGAATCCACTCAACCTATTTGAGAGAATTTTGGATATAATTTAGTTCATGAAATTGCATAAACTTATAAGCATATACTCTTTACAACTTATAAGGTGTTTAATTTTTTGGACGAGGCAAATGTTTGTAGATACCTAACTTCTAGAAATATCTCTTCCTAAAAAGAAAGATTGGATGGATTCAACTAGATCCACTTTGATAAAGTTCCAACTATTAATATCGGAAGCCCCATTAAATATATTTGGACCTGAAAAACTGTTAGGATTCATATCTTTAATATCCCCAAGGATTTGTTCCTCTCCGGGAATGTTAGACAAATTGGAGTTCATATATTTAGTTTCTAGACTTGTCATGAAGTCCATCATATACTTCATATCTTCAGTGCCTTCATCAAGAAGAGCATTTTGAAAATGATTAAGAAATTCATTATTTAAATCATCATTGGACTCAGCCCGTTCTCCGTTATCTTTTCTGATTTCATGAATCAATATTGCTCTTATATAAGTATTGTCTAAGGCATGGAAGTATTTTGTGTCCCTGTCACCATCTAGATTCCATTTTCCCTTGGCTTTCTGGCTTCAATTGTCCTCCTCAAAAAAGGAGTTTGTCTTCCAAATTTTGCACTTCTTAAAGATGTTTTTGAATGTGCTTTTATTCCAAACTTTTAGGGAGTTTCTAAGCAATCTCAATTCTTGGGAAAAACATACACGGGACTGCCTTCAATATTAACATTCCAATCATCTTTGACAATAGTATTGAAATCTTTATGGTTGCACCACATGTTAAGTAACTTAATTATTTTAACGATTTGGTCTTTTGCATTGCTAATGGAGACCAAAAGAGAACAGTGGTCAGAACAATACCTATTAAGATCCATGACAGTGGTATGAGGGTAAATAGACATCAATCTCTGATTTACAAGGCCCCTATCTAGTTTTTTCGGAATACAATCATCTTCTCTCTTATTGAACCAAGTGTATTTTGATCCATTAAAGCCTAAATCAGTAAGGTCTAGAATTTTGAATGCATTTATTAAAATCCACCACTCTAATTTGATCAATGGATAAACTTCCCACTTCTTCACTACTGTCAGCCACTATATTAAAATCTCCAATCATAATCATAGACTCATTCTCAAAAAAGGTTGCATTGGCTTAAATATTATTCCAAAAAAAATAATATCACCTCTAGAACATTCATCATACACTATATTCATAATAATTCTAGTAGGAAGCATGGGATGCTCTATACTAAGAAGAACATCTTGCTCACCATTATTGATAGTGTTTCAATCAACTCCATATCTCTAAAACCACCACAGTTTGTTATTTGAATTTCTTCCACCTCCATCAAAATTAATCACCCTTGTTAAATCCTCCTACTTATATTGATCTATCATAGGCTCCAAAATGACTATAAAAGGAAGATGATGGAACTTACAAAGTTTTTTAAGTCTCCTTTTTGTCACTTTGTTTCCTACTCTCCTAGCATTCCAAATGATTGTATTTGTCAGTTATATTGTTGAGAAATTAAGCTATTCTCCCTTTTAAGGCCAAATCTTATGATTCTCTTGCACATAGGATCTTGGAATTTAGCAGATTTAGGGCATGGATTCTTGGTACCTTGAGAATATTCATAGTGGAGATTGAAATTTACCTGATTTCTCATTTTTTTTCTTCTGCTTCTCCTCTATTTTCTTATACTTAACCATCTTTGAATCTATGTTCTTTGAGAAGATGATAAGTTCCTCTAAAAGAGGTGTTTCAAAATCTGCATAATCATTAGACTTTGAGAATGCCAAACTGTCGTGTAAAGAATTATAAGTTTTGCAAGGTAAATCAGTAACTCTAGGTGATAAGCAATAGTCTTCAATGATCTTTATCTCTTCTTGGTGAACATCTACATATTTAATCATGTTATGAATAGCTTTGTGGGGGATAACTTTCCTTGTTTCCACTTTCTTTCTTGGCTTAGAGACTTGCACCTTATCTTGGATATCCATTTCATCATAGTTGTCTTCGTTTCTTGTTTCAATGGTTTAGAAGTTTGTTCTTGTAAAGGTTTGATGGTAAAGTTATAAGTTGAGTAGGCTGCATCTAGTCATCTCTTTTGAGGATCTTTTGTTACTTTGCTTGTTCTTTTGGCTTCCCTATTACTTATTCTTGCTTATTCTTTTGTGGCTGCTTTGGAAGATAATTATTAAAGATACACTTCCCTCCAATTGTGTCCGATATTGAAACATTTAACACAATAATCGGTAAGGATTTCATAAACTATTTCTTGCCCAAATCTAGTGTCTTTGCAACCAATCTAGACACAACTTGGCCTTTCAAGAAGTATGTCTAACTCCACACAAACTCTAGCCTCACTTGGCCCATTGATGGTAGCAGTGGATCCATCAAACTTTAAATGTTTACCCACGACTTGAGCTATAGAATATACTGATTTTTTGGCAAAGAAATGAATAGGAAGGGTAGGAAATGATATCCATACTAGGGCTATTGAGCTCTCCTTATCAACTCAAAAGTTAGTAGTCCATTTGAATGTTCTCATAGGAAAATTTCCTATAAACCATTGGTCTCTCATACATAATTGAACAAAATCTTCTTCAGAATAAAGTGTTAGAATATGTTTATGATCTAATAGATTTATATGGATTGCAATTTTCAATCCAAAGGCTTCAAAATATTCCCTTATAACTTTAATACTAGGTATACCATATGAGAACTTACCTACCACGGCTAGTTTTAATGCTTCGGCGAATTGTTGAATATCTTCTTTGCAAAATCCAATAGATGATTCTCCACGATATTTGAAAGGTGCTTTCTGAGATAATTTTTTGGTTCAAACAAAGCTTTGAGGACATTGATAAAATATTTTAACCAAAGCGTGGTTTGAGGTATAGGACCAGGAAGTTTTGGTTCGGCTTGCATGGGGGTTTTCATGGTGTTTGACATGCTAACCCTAGTTAGGGTTAAGGTTCAGAGAGAGGGAGAGCGAGAGGCGGCTGCCTAAAGAGAGAGAGAGAGAGATTATTTTTCAAGATAGAAATCCTCTCAATAGGGGTTTGGATTTTGAAAACCCAAAGTGTTTGATCACAATATAGGTTTAAAAGGCTATTAACAATGTGCATATTCGTATCCCTTAAATATGTTGGAAAATATAAAAGAGGTAATCTTGAAAAGATTATCTTTGAAACCAACTAAAAAGAAAATTTTGCGTCAGTTCGTTCAAATGAACTGGACATCATTCGAACGACGTTCATAAACTCATTCGGATGGATATCAAATGAGAGATCGAATGACTTTCCAAAATGTTGAAGAAAAATGCATGTTTGAAGCTCGTACAAATGGTTATCCAACGAGTTCTGTTAAGTCATTCGAACGACTCTTGTTCTAACAAGATTCATACAAATTTATTTTTTGATTAAAAATTTTCTACAAATATATTTTGGATTAAAAAATGTTTAAAAATACTCCTAAACATAAGTTAATACTAAATCTACCTAGTTACCTTCTTCAATGATTGTAGTGATGATATCGTATTTTCATTCTTTGATTGATGCGTTTGGTCACTAACTTGTCTTCGATTGAAGATTTTTTAAAATGTACATGATAGTGTAGCGGTGCAACGGAATATTCCATACTATAAACATATTGACCAAATCATAAACTGTTCTCTTACAAATCCCCCCCCCCCCCCATCTTTCGGGTATTCAGGTATAAAACACAAAATAAAACCCCTACGACAAGTTCAACTAATGTTCCTCCCAAAGCTAAAAAGGAAAAGACACTTGCAACTTTGTCTTTATTAAAAATCTTCATCGTGTAGTCCATGATATCATCAATGCGGAAAAAGACCTACACACAAGAAGCAAAGAAAATACCATGATGCATGGAGTTTGAAAAAAAACTTATTACCATAAAACTCCCCCTTGATATGTTATCCCCTTTTTTCTGTAATAAAAAAGGGTTAGAAGATAAACCTAAAGAAGATAGCATCAAAAGCTTAAAAATTTGAAATATCGTCACAAAGTATGGACGATTAAGTATATGCCATGAAACTTCAACAAACCAACAAGCTATATTTGGAATTTTTGAAATTTTTTAGTATAAAAATATACAAATATAAATACAAACAAACAACACCATGGATTAACGCATATACATATGAATCATGGAAATGGATAGTAGGTGTGTGAACTTAATTCACGTGAAAGTCAACAAAAACATACATAGAGACGGCGCATGAAGTCAAAGAGACACTCCTAAAGAAAGTACTCAATTCAACCTTTTGTATAAAAAATTATTCAACAAAGTCAAATTGACTCTACCCATACAAAATACCTCGAGTTTCAATGCTTCTCAAATAAATAATGTCAGACTATTTAATATTTTTCAAGCAATTTTATTGTTCAAACTCATTGATCTTTAACTAATAACACCCATAAAATCTCACATTTAAGCATAAACTTTCAATTTTTTAAAGGAATCATATTGTTCATTTTTAATTAAGCATAAATGAAGCAAATTTGGACATGGGGCTTTTGTTTCTATGTGCCAAAGTCAACTTTTAGGCTCTTTCCAATGGTGGATTTTAAAGAAAAGAAGACTGCTTCTTTCATAGCCCATTTTAATTACATAAACGCCTATCAATATATTTTCCAGTAAAAAACTGAGACAGTGGTTTTACATGCACAATTATTTCCTAGTACATTTTGTTCATCATGAAGCACGATTGAGATGAGAACATTATATTCAACATATAAGAAGTAAGTGTTCAAAAGTTCGTGAAAAGTGTGTGCAATCAATTTGATATAATGAGTCTAGCTTGAATGTAATAATCGACAATGAACGATGCAATGCAAAACATGCATTATTAAGCACCAATTTTTTTATGTAGCCATATCTAATAACACCATGACTAAGTCATGTGAATAGATGGAACGAAATTGTTATTCGAGCATCTTAAATGTGCATCCATATACAGTGTAAAACAAAACATAAAAATCATTTTAATTTTTAATCAAAATAAAATCTTATTTATTTTTATTAAATTTTGGTAAAAGAAAAGAAAATATTTTTAGATTTTTCAATTTATAAGCCTAATAATACAAAATCGCACAAAATAATGTACAATTTAGTTGTAGGGACAAATAATAGCAATATGAATGTTACTCTAGACTATAAACAATTCTTGAACTCAATTAATAGAGCAAATACCAACAGACTTCCTAAGATCCTCAAATCGAAGGGCATATAAAGGTTTAGTGAAAATGTAGGTCAATTGACGTTCGATACTCACGAAGCATAAAATTGATATTTTCCTAAACAAGATTATAAATAAAGTGCTTGCGAATCCTAATGTGCATCGTACGAGAATGTTGGATAGGATTACGAGAATTGTTGATTGCACTCATATTATCATAATAAATAGTCATAGTTTCTTGATTAATCCCATAATACTCCAACATTTGCTTCATCGATAAGATTTTTTTTTTGCAAAAACTCTCGGTGGCTATGTACTCGACCTCCTACATGGACAAAGGAATGGAGTTTTGCGTCATGCTCAACCAGGAGACAAGAGCACTACCAAAGTAAAAGATTCCACCCAATGTACCTTTACATCCATCAACATTCTCGGGCCAATTAACGTCTGAATAAGTCAATAAACGTTCATCAGTATCAAAAGAATACTAAATTCCATAATAAAGAATGTCACTCACGTATTTAATGATACATTTAAATGTAAGAAAGCGTGACTCTTTTTGGGATTGTTAGCACTGTGCACAAACTCCAACACTAAAGGAAATATCGGGACTTCTAGCAGTAAAGTAAAGGATACTACCTATCATACTCCTATAGAGTGTTTGCCTTACGTCCTTACCTAAAGTTTCTTTTCTAAGGTTTGTCGAGGAAGTCATGGGTGTGCGAGATTACTTAACGAAGTCCAACATAAACTTTATCATTAGATCCCTAGCATAATTAGATTGAGATATAAACATCCCATTATCGAGTTAAGGCACTTGGAGATCTAGGAATAAAGTAATACTACCAAACTGTGACACACCGCCCAATTAAATACCGGGTGATCAGTCCTTTATTCAATTTAAAATAAAGTGTTCCGTTGGGTCATTCTTAACATCACTCTTGAAAAACATTAACATTAATAATCACCTAATAAATAATAAAGCTAGTGTAAAAAAAAATTCATTTTAAGTTATACCCAAAGAATCCATTTGTAATTTCTAATTATTACGACATTAACTATTTACCATTCAAGGGAATATAATAAATACTGGATATAACTCAACAGCTGAAATCGATAAGACTAGATATAAAACATTCCAGTTTAAAGTCTCAATCCAATAAACCATTAAATAATCAAAAGAAACTTAAATGAACTACTGAAGTAAACTGAGTACAACCTTTCTGATAAAACGACTGAGAATGGGCAACACATGCCCTAAAGGAAATGTCTGAATAGAACTGAAAGAAATGATAGAGGCGTCTAAATGCAACGACCTACAACTCCCACAACCACTGCAGCTCGCTAAACAATCCAAGAGTCTAAGTCTGGAAACCCTGTGGTTAGGCACCTGATATAATATATATATATATATATATATATATATATATATATATATATATATATATATATATATATATATATATATATATATATATAGCAAAAGAGAGAAGAAATGCAAGAGACGGGTCAGAGCCCGATGTTTTAAAAATATTTAGCAAGTATTTAAAATTTTCAATAAAGCAAGTATTATGTGCATGCTAGCTTTTCGAACTCTCACATGAGATTCTCACCTCTCATTTATTGTGCACGTCTAACGTACATCTATCCCATATTAGTTATGCTACCCAGCCTAACTAGTTCGAAGTCATCATATCACCATCTATACATTATTTAAATAGTTTATCCGACATAACTAAATTTCATTATTCGCCGTTCAAATGGTTAATCTTTTACCGAATAAGATTATTTTATTTCTAATTATTACTATATCTACTAATTTCACATAGTATAATTTTTTCCCAATTTTATTCTCACACACACACACACACACACACACACACACATATATATATATATATACCCACACACACACACACACATAGTCACATGAACCCTATACATATATATACTAATCCGGCACCCTTAGGTTAAGACCACTTGGCGCAATGTTTACTATGCTATCATGTCCTGGTGCATCGCTCGCTACATAAAGGACTGTTGGTTCAATCTCTCATGAACTATAAAATTCAAATCACATATATTGGAGGCGAACATAATCCCTAGCCAAATGGGTCATGCACCTACCTACGCTCCCATTCAACCGTCAAAACTATCCTACATCTCAGATAGCATGTAACCAAGTTCATATGCTCTAGGTACAAATTACATATCCCCCTTAATGGGCAACACATGATAAGACTGTCCACTACGCGAAAACCTCCTCCTGATAGCAAGCAATGTAGGTATGCTATACACATAATATTAAGCATATAATAGGCATACACACATCCTATTAAATCAATAGGTATTCACCCAACTAGAACATATACTTTCCTAACATATTATTCTCTCATTACTACGTATAGTATATTTATTTCGATTACTATCTCTTTCGTAATCCCCAAAGTCAATTCACCGTTCCGAATATTTAAAGAATTATTTCCCACATACTTTCCGAAAATTCTGAACTATGCTAAATTTATCAAATAGTAGTTCTCCAAACTTAAATTAACTATATAACTCGATTTGGGTAAAAATAGGATTTTCTAGGTTTTTGACCTTTCGTTCGAACCAGGTCTCATGTCATTTGAACGACTTCTCGCGATATCCAGTCTCGTTCAAACCAACTTCATGCGACATCGCGCGCCTTCACGCGACCAACACTATTACTTCTTCAAGCATTAGCAGTTACATTTTTATCAGATTTACAACCCTAAAACCTCTAAGATTTAAACCTAAACACCAAGCAATCAATTCCAATAATCTTCCTAACATCTATACATGATTTCTAGCAATATTACATCATTTAATCATCACTAATCATCAATAAAATTTGAAATCCCCAATTTAATAATCAAGAACCCTAGTTCTCAATTGTTAATGCTTAAACCTAATTTAAAACCCAGATTTATACAAAACATTATCATAAATTCTTAGACATCATCCCATTTATATGAGGAATAAAACTCTTATCATATGAGTCCTAATTTATGATCAATTCTCCCAAATTTTCACCCAATTCAACTTCATAGGGATGGGGTAATTACCTACTCTAACATGAACATAATTATTGCTAAAGAAAGCAAGAAATAAACACTTTCCTTGATTATGATGTTCTGATCCGCTAATGAAATTGGTATAGACTTGTTCCTTATCTTTTGATTTACGCTTCGGTGGGATTTGTGGTGTGAGTTCTTGATTTTTGCACCAAGAACGCCTATGGACTTTCCTTCTTCTTCTGTGGTTCTCCTCTCTCTCTCTCTCTCTCTCTCTCTCTCGTAGGTTTACAAATTGACAGACTCCTTCTCACTTAGTACACTCATATTTAATTATCTAATCTTCGTCCATAATAATTCCCTAAAAATCCAAAAGATAAAAATACCCCTTCGGGGTACCGATTAGACCTAAAAATATTCCGTAGTCCGAATAAAATACCCGGATAGAGTTTTTTGACTATCTCGACCCTTTCAAACACAATGGAGCACTCAAAATGACCATAGGAGTTACTTAAAAAGAATTTAATTCTTTAATCCGTTAGATCAGTCCTGACATGACTCACACGCGCGTCCTAACTTAGTATACCAAATTGTCATATTTCTCAGTCTCGACAATTTATAAAATTTTATTATTCCATATTGCATATCCATACAGTGATATTAAATAATTCTCATCAATAAGTATTAATCCTTGGCATGCTAGTTAATAATTATTTTAATCCGAATTAATTAACAAGTAATTTCTCACATTTTAATTTAATTAATCCAACATTAATAATTAATCCCATAATTATTTAAAATCATCAAAAATACGGTGTGTTACATACTTCCCCCCTTACAACGAAATTTCGTCCCAAAATTCGGAAAAAGTGTACCAGGTACAAACAAAGTTGTATATAAGTTGCGCATTGCATCATTGCTCTCCCAAGTAAACTGCTTCGTACCACCCATATAGTACGCTATTGAATACCCTTAATAATGAACCCCCCGCATATGTTCGTTTAAACTTCAGGTCACCCTATCATGTAGGTTCTTGCCTAAGCGTGTCGTTTAAGTTACACTACTTAAACTTTATTTTAGACATTCCCTATCTATCCTTATACTATTCGCACCTTAGTAGATTAATCATTTTTTAAATACATACGATCTAATCTCGCGACGATCGCTCACAAGTAGGTTATTTGTGCAGTATATATTTTACGCACATGATATACTAAGCACCAACTCATTCCTAATCTTCGCAATAATACCTTGTCCCCTATCTTTAACTAATAAGTAAGAGGACAACAAGGATTACCGTGCCATACGTCAATTGGCGACATGCCCAAAAGTGAACTTATATGAGTTATTATGTAAAAACTCCACTAGTGGAAGGGACTGCTCTCGTCCTCCCCCGAGATTCAAGGATACTCATATAATTTATTCTCCAACATCTGACTAGTCCGCTTGTTCTGCCCATTCGTTTGCTGATTATAGGTCATAACCAATCACAACTCGGTACACATGGCTTCGTGAACACTCCTCCAAAATTAAAAGACAATGATCTTGTCCCAATCGAACACGATATCAAATGGCACCCCATATAGTCTCACTATCTCGATTATAAAGATTTGTGCAAACTATCTCGTAGTATGACCAATCTTAACTTGGTATAGCGTGAGCTACTTTGATCAGCCGATCCATTATCACCCATATAGGATCATAACCCCCTTCACGATAAATTCCTTTGGAATACTCTCCCCTTACTACTTTGAAATCCCTAACGGTTGAAGAAACCCTTACTAGTTTCAGGTGGTCCACCTTTTTCCAACGAACAGGTGGCCATTGCAAAACTAATTTAGCAATATATCTCTTCATTAAATCCCATCACCATTGTCATTTATAACATGATATGTCTTATATTCTCTCAAATGTACCTCTAACCGTGATCCATGTGGATTTGCCTCACCGCGTGTCACAGGTCCTTCCCCATTCTAAAAAGCAGTTTCTCGTGAAACGTAAGACTTTGACAATTCTTATGGGATAAACTTCGACTCCCCTAGCTAAATGTTGTCGAATTCACATGATAATCATAATCCACTACCTGATAAAATATTTTCAATTACCTAAGGAGCACATACACCCTATATCTTGCACATTATTGGACAACTGAAATATATTCTCACATCATAGTGGAATTATCAACTCTCAATTATACTCTCATATATATACAATTACTAAGGTATAAATTCCATGTAGTATCATCCAGACTTCTCTCCAATTCTCGAAGTTTGTTAGTTTCATGTGTGGAATATCTCGCAAAGAGAAATCCAAATAAGGACCCCCCGATACACTACTACCTAACATTGTCAGTCGTCGAGATCCATAAAGTCCCCAGTCCATAATATGTACCTTCCCACAATCACCATGTGTTGACATATTAATCTACGTATGTACTTAAAAATAACATGTAACATGGCGCTCTCACTATCCCAAGTTTCAGCGCTAAATATATAACAAGCTATATCTCACTACTTGATAAAGAACACAGTGCATCCTGAGTCACATCAGTAAATAAATCCCTACGCACTGGGATCACATCTAACGAGACAACCTACTCACTAAAGTCTATGACGTCATGAAAATTTTATATATATACAAATATATAGACCCAACCCTATATCGGGTGATGCCTTACCAAAGTAATATTACTCCCCCAGGAGTATCCAACATGACAGTCTATCACTAAATCTAGTATCATTCAAACATTCGGTAATTATCACTACGCATTACTATAATAATCTCTACTTTACTAACTCAAATCAATAGTAAAAATATGACAATAAAATATTCTTTTAGTGTCCACCCGTCTTACTCACGGGTGACAACTAAAAAGTCCTGTTACCCATGATCAATACATTTATAACCAGACTATCCAACTAACGTACCCACTAAACTCGACTCGTATGTGAATTTTAGTGTTAATCATTCATATATAAGTTGTGACACACTCCAATCATGTAATTAAATCCTTTACTACCAAGGATGAAACAAAACTTAATAAATCTCTCCTAATCATATGGTCCTTACATGTACTTCTCGCGGCCAAAATAACCCATGATCACTTTCACTATTATAAATCTAGGAAATCATTCAATAGTTGCCCCCTCCTCGTTGTGGGAAAATTATTTTGTCTTGCAGCTTACACACCCATCACTGAAACGTTGGCCTAACATCTCTAGGCCTCACTTATGTCTTTACTGGCCACTCTATTTCTTTATGGGCCCCAATGACCCTGAGGCTTAATATGCTATTGTTATCGATGATTCCACAACTCCTGCCTAAACCCACCACTCTCCAGTTGTAACTTCTTGGGCCTCATTCGCTTGACCCAATTCCTCCTCTAAAAATCTCACTCCTCTAGTTGTTATGTCTAACTGACATGATTTACCATTATCAAATCTTATCAATTGCACTTCTGAACATGGACACATTCAACACTGGTTGTCGCACTCTCTACACATAGGGAAACTTCCTGAGCCATTTCCCATCACTGGTCCCACTGACCATTTTGGAATGTCCTTCCCTCAGACTGGCAGTCTTTGCTCCCAATTGTTCTCCCGTTGTCCCTTTGGCTATACGGGGCTTTTGGAACTATTGTTGGCCTCCACAACCCTAATTGACTTCATCATCACTTTTTTGGAAGTTAATTAATCAAAATTATCTAAATGAGTTCCCTATTGGGCATACTCTCATGTGGTGTTTCACTAACACCGTTAAGTTCAATTTTTCTTTTTGGCCAAATTCTCTAACCCACTTGTCTCACTTCTTCTGGAAGTGCTGAAATAACTTGCAAACGTATAACCTTGAAAACATCAACATTAGTTATCCTAGATGGATTTCTCATCCATCCTCGTATTTTAAACACGATCCTTTATCAACTATAGACCCATTTATATTATATTCCCCTTTTCTAGGTACGAAGTTCGTTATGCAATTCAACCTTTCTCTCACGATCGGTCTCTAGTTTACCCATTGTGCTAAGTTTTAAAATTCCCCTTGCATCTCTGTTATAACATCAAATGGAAGACCTCACGGTCAAATCGTAACCAAATTTCTCTTTAAATTTCAAACACACTTTTTTATATGTGGTGATTGACTCTAATCACTTTATGTCGCTCCTAAGAGCTACAAATTTAACTCTAATTTTAATTCTGAGTGTTGTTGCACTCCAATATACACAATCTCCTTCATATTTTCTACTTCCATTGGCCTGTTACACTTTCTCTTTTTCTTTTTCGCATCTTCCCCAATGATTTTTCAAAAGGGTCCCTCTGATTTCCCTTTTATCGACTACGATAGGTGATCATGAAATCGCTCCACCATTATCTACAATTGTGTTTGGGGAACCCACTGTCCCCGAGTGATAATTCTACTATAAATTGGTTAAATATTACTCATGGTGATTTTTTTCACGATCGCCATTCCCATATTATTCTATGTCTTTTGTTCGGCTTCTCCTCCTGCAGTCCTTTTTAATACCCTCGCTGGTTGTCCTGTAATGTTCGGTGCTCAAAGCACACCTGATTTCATATAATGAGTCACATCCATTATAATTCATAGCACTAGAACGTAAGTCACATACACAAGGGAATACAACAATCGTATACTAAGGCCCATCAAAGAACTCTACGATGAAATGTGAAAAGCCGCACAAATCCTAAGGACACTTGAACCTGATGTTTTGATACCACCTGTGGCACACCGCCCTATTAAATAATGGGTGCTAAGTCCTTTACTCAGTTTCAAACAAAGTGTTCATTTGGTTCATTCTTAGCATCATTGTCGAAAAAAATTTAACATTAATAATCATCTAATAAATAATTAAGCTAGTGTCAAAACATTTTCCATTTTAAGTTATACCGAAAGAGTCCATTTATAATATCTAAGTATTATGACATAAACTATTTACCATTCACAGGAATATAATAAATACTGGATATAACTCAACTGCTGAAATAGATAAGACGGTATAAAACATTCCAGTTTAAAGTCTCAAGCCAATAAATCATAAAATTCTCAAAAGAAACTGAAATGAACTACTAAACTAAACTGAGTACAACCTCTCTAATAAAATGACTGAGAACGGGTGACACATGCCCTAAATGAAATGTCCAAATATAACTGAAAGAAATGATAGAGGCTTCTAAATGCAAGGACCTGCAACTCCCATAATCGCTGCAGCTCGCTAAACAATCCAAGCGTCTAAATTTGGTAACCCTGTGGCTGGGCACCTGATATAATACATATATATAGCAAAAGAGAGAAGAATTGCAAGAGACGGGTCAGAGCCTGGTGTTTTAAAATTTGCAATAAAGCAAGTATTATGTGCATTCTAGCTTTTTCGACTCTCACATAAGATTCTCACCTCTAATCTATTGTGCACGCCTAACGTACATCTACCCCATATTAGTTATGTTACCCAGCATAACTAGTTCAAAGTCATCATATCACCATCTACGTTCACTAGTAGTATACCTGTATCGCCCATACAATACGTTATTGAAATAGTTTATCCCATATAACTAAACTTTATTATTCACCATTCAAATGGTTAATCTTTTACCCACTAAGCTATTTTATTTCTCATTATTACTATATCTACTAATTTCACATAGTAGAATTTTTTCCCAAGTATATTCATATATATATAGTCACATCATCCCTATATATATATACTAATCCTGCACCCCTTGGTTAAGACCACTTGGCGCAAAGCATTTATTATTATTATTACCATATCTTCTAGTTTCACATTTATTATCATTATTACCTTATATATATATATATATATATAATATATATATATTGTCACATCATCCCTAAACATTTATATACTAATCCTGAACCATTTGATTAAAACCACTTGGCGCACTGCATACTCTCTATAATACCCCGATGTATTGTTCACTGCATAAAGGACTGTTGGTTCAATCTCTCACGCACCATAAAATTCAAATCACATATATTGGAGGCGAACATAATCCCGAGCCAAATGGGTCACGCACATACCTACGCTCCTATTCAGCCATCGAAGCATCTCAGATAGCACGTAACCAAGTTCATATGCTCTGCGTACAAGTCAAATATCCCCCTAATTGGCAACATAGGATAAGACTGTCCACTACGCGAAAACCTCCTCCTAATAGCAAGCAGCGTAGGTATGCAATACACATAATAATAAGCATATAATAGGCAGACACACATCCTATTAAAATCAATAGGTATTCACCCAACCAGAACATATACTTTTCATAGGTATTATTCTCTCATTACTACGTATAGTATATTTATTTCGATTACTATCTCTTTCGTAATCCCCAAAGTTAATTCACCGTTTGAATTTTTAAAGTATTATTCCCCACATACTTTCCAAAAATTTTGCACTGTGCTAAATTCATCAAATAGCAGTTGTCCTCACTTAAATTAACTGTATAACTCCATCTGGGGAAAAATAGGATTTTCCAAGTTTTGTACCTATCATTCGAACCAGGTATCATGTCGTTTGAACGACTTCTTGTGATATCCAGGCTCTTTCGAACCAACTTCGCGCGATGTCGCATTGCTTCCTCTTCAACACCTAGCAGTTACATTTTTATCACATTTACAACCCTAAAACCTCTAAGATTTTAATCGAAACACTAATCAATCAATTACAATCATCTTCTTAATATCTATACATGATTTCTAATAATATAACATCATTAAATGATCACTAATCATCAATCACATTTGAAATCCCTAATTTAATTATCAAGAACCCTAGTTCTCAATTTTAAATGCATAAACCTAATTTAAAACCCATATTTATACAAAACATTATCATAAATTCGTGAACATCATCCTATCTACACGTGGAATAAAAATCTTATCATATGAGTCCTAATTTATGATCAATTCTCCCAAATTTTCACCCAATTCAATTTCATAGTAATGGGGTAATTACTTACTCTAACATGAACATAATTATTGCTAAAGAAAGCAAGAAATAAACACTTCCCTTGATTATGATGTTATGATCCGCTAATGAATTTGGTATAGACTTGTTCAGCGTCTTCCGATCTACGCTTTGGTGGGATGTGTGGTGTGAGTTCTTGAGTTTTTCACCAAGAACACCTATGGACTTTCCTTCTTCTTCTATGGTTCTCTCTCTCTCTCTCTCTCTCTCTCTCTCTCTCGTAGGTTTAGAAACTCACAGACTCATTCTCACCCACGTACACTCGTCTTTAATTGTCTAATTTTCGTGCATAATAATTCGCCAAAAACCCAAAAGACAAAGATACCCCTATGGGGTGCCAGTTAGGCCTAAAAATATTCTGGAGTCCAATTAAAATACCCAGGTAGAGTTTTCTAACTATCTAGACCCTTCTGGACTCAATGGCGTACTCAAAATGACCATACGAATTACTTAAAAATAATTTACTTCTTTAATCCATTAGATCAGTCCCGACACGACTCACACGCACGTCCTGACTTAGTATACCAAACTGTCCTATTTCTCACCCTCGACAATTTATAAAATTTCATAAATCCATATTACATATCCACACATTGATATTCAATAATTTTCATCGATAAGGATTAACCCTTGGCATGCTAGTTAGTAATTATTTTAATCCAGGTTAATTAACAATTAATTTCTCACATTTTAATTTAATTAATCCAACAATAATAATTAATCCCAGAATTATTTAAAATCTTCAAAAATACGGGGTGTTACACAAACATACTCATCTCAAGTTCATCTCCATCTCCTCCTTAAAGTGTGAGTATGATAGGAACACGTGGATCTAAGGAATATGTCGTCCATATAAACTAGGGTAGCCAAATGACACCACCCTCTCTCCTAACTAACAACGGCATATCAACTCCCCATATCCCGAAGACACAAGCTAAGAGATAATAAGTTAGATTTTTTACCAAGTACGGGGCTCTTGATTCAAACCGAACAAGACCTTCTTTAGATAAAAGACGCGTTTCGAGTGCTTTGGGTCTTTAAACCATTTAGTTATTCGATATAAACCCTCCTTGAAGAATATTGTTGAGAAAGGAACTTTTGACATCCATTTGGTATAGCTTAAATCGTAGATAACATGCTATGGTGACTAGTAGGCGGACGAACTCAAGCCTAGCAACAGGAGCGAATGTCTCATCAAAGTTCGCAACTTTAATTAGTGTGTAACTGTAATACCCCAGATTTTTATGCTATGCTTTCAATTTTGGGAATAATTAAATTAATTTGGGATAATTAATTGGAAATTAATTCGGATTTAAATAACTAGCGAGACGAGAGTTAGTATTTGATTATGATGATAAGGTTGAATATTACTGAGTGATTATGGTAATATGTGATTATTAAATTTATTAAAATTGTCGTGAGTTAAAAATACGGCAGTTTCGGAAATTAAGTTAGGATGCGCGTGTCAGTCATGTCAGGATCCAATTAAATGGATTCAAAAGAAATTTATTTTTATGTCATCCGTATGATCATTTTGAGTATGACAATGTGTTCGGAAGGGTCAAGATATTCAGAAAATAATACCCGGGGGTTTAGTTTGGGTCCCGGGGCATTTGAGGCCTAATCAGCAACCCGGGAGGGTATTTTGGTCATTTTGACTTTTTGAGGAATAGTAGCCCACGAATTTTAGACTGAGATTATCAGACAACACTTGAGTCCCTTAGGGTTTCACAACCAAAAAGCATAAACGACAGTTAGAGAGGAAGAGAAGAAAGTTCCCAAAGAAGAAACCACCCTAGAGGCTTTTGCACCACCGTCACCACCACCGGTTAGATTGAAAAGAGAGGATCACCCCCATACCGTCTTCTTCAAAGGATCAGAATCTTTATTTTCCAGGCAAGTGACTTATCTTGCAAAGATTTTTGGCATGTGTTCTACATGATAAATTAGATTTGAAAACAAATCATGAATAATTGTGATAAGGTGAAATTAGAGACTAAATCATGAACTTGGGTAGGTTTGCATGTAGTGAGCCTTCTGGAATTATTAGGTGAAAGAATTATAAACCAAGAGTTAGGAAATCACGAAATTTAATTAAGGTTTATAATTATTTTTGAAGAGATGATGAAAAACTAGGGTTATAGAATTATTAATGACTTTTAATCCAAGAAATCGATAATTTGTGATGTTTTGAAGAATCTTGAACGTTAAGAATGGTGTAATAATGTTGGTTTCATGATTAGTATACTCATTTGGGGAGTTTGGGACGTTGTAATATGAATTGGAGGTGTAAAAATGGTAGAATCCCGTAAATATTAAAGGAATTCTGGGCAGATAACTGCTTGATCGATCGATCAATCAAAGCATGTCGATCAATCGACCCATTTCTTCGATCGATCGACCCCTCTAGAAAAAAGTGAAGTATTTTTCTTTAAAAAATGGATAACTTCCAACCTTTAGAACTCTTTAGTGGTGATTTATTGAGCACATTGGTACTTAGGGAAGACCATTCGGATGATATTTGAAGCCCGAAAAATTATTTTATTTAATTGAGGTTAAGTGGTAGACTTACGAATATCCGACTAGTGAGGTACAATTGTAAGTTGTGAGAACCTGAATATCTTTTGCTCCAATTAGAATTTGAGGTTAAAGACAAAAGGGGGAAACTTTAAATACTGAGATAACCTTAGGTACTAGCAGGGGACTTAGTAACCCTTTTGGGATAGGGTATGTACTCGGAGCTATACGTCGAGAATTATCGCATTAAAATCTATTGTGTAGAATAAATGGGACGATATTATTGTATGTGCGAGTCATATAATATGGGGCTAGAATATACCTATACTAAAATGATGACTACCTAAGTTGTGTGAATACTTAGTATATGGATGATTATATGTATGACATACCTACCATACTTGCTATCTCGGGAGGTTGATTTTTGAGAAAGGATCGTCTTATTTTTGTGTGCCTTCGGGGGGAATTTAGACTGATACCTTGAGGACATTGGACTGTGAATGACTTATTTGTGAGTTGATAAGTCAGCTGACCATGGAGCGTAGGTATGTGCGTGACCCATGGGTATATGAACTATCTTCGCCTCCACTATGTGTGATTTCTATTGAAATGGTTCCTGAGTGATTCGAAACACATGATCCTTATGTACGAGATGTACCAGGATTCGATAGTAGTGGAATGTTCTGTCAAGAGAAGGCGCATAAGTATGGTTTGACCATAAGTTCCTTCATCAGATGTTCAGGATAAGACGCGAATGTTCTCAACTCATACAAGAGGGTCAAACAGAGGTCAAATTGTGAAAATAAATTTAATCAATTAGCGAACCTTGCACCGCATGAAGTATGTGCAATGGAGAAGAGGACTTTAAAGGGGAAAATTAACTTACAAAAAGAAATGCTAGCACTTCTGGGGAAATTCTGTTTGGACGTTCAGTACAGATGGTAACAATGTTGCATTTTGTCAATATGGATGTTAGCCCTTCCTTGTGCGGGGAACTATAAGAATTGGACAATTTAGTCAGAGAGTAAGACTGGGGAAAATGATGTTTGTGAAGAACCACAAGGGTACCTATCAGGGGACCCATTTAAATGATTCGGATAGCTAAAAATTTTTACCGAGCGATGGTGAATTCAGTATGGGCTGTTGAAGCCAGTAGCATGTTCCTTAGGGCCATCAAAGCTAAGGGAACAACAGAGGTAGCAATCAGAGGCGAGACTACCAAAGTCCAAGAGAAGGACAAACCTAACATGTCAGTATGATCAGAGATAAGTGGGTTATGTGTAAAGGCTTTTGGGGAGAGTAAAACCCCAGTAATTTTCAGTTTGGTTCGGGTAGGTGTGTTATATCCAAGAACCATTTAAGCAGCCAGGGCAATTGGTAAGGTAGAAGTATGAGTTGTACCCTCAGAAGATGAGGTGTATTGTATATGACATGAAAGAGTTACTACATTTTTTATTAATGCTATATTCGCATGTGAGATGGGTTTAGTGTACATATCGACTACGTTATTATTATGTGAATATTTTTCCTGGTATAGCAGGGTTACCTTTAGATTTACCCGCAGAGGATACATGGTTGTATTTATAGTGGTATATACTTTATTTTTATTACTCATTTTTGTGATATGTTATATGAGTATGATATTATCCTGATTATGGTTTTATGAAAATGATTAGACAGGTAGTGGGAGAATATCGCAAGTCTATCGGGTTTACTACCTCAGTGTAGGATGTTTTGTTATTGCGAAACCTCACCTGCAAGAGGGTCGGGTTCGTATTTATATATATATATATATATATATATATATATTATAGAGACTTCGAAAGGTATAGTGGTCTTGGATATTCGATCTCGGTATGTGTAGGGACTTTATTGTTATGATTCGGAGTGTATTGGGTTTACTGTTCAGCGGAAAGATTTAGGTTGTTATTATATCTAACGCTCAGGACTTGGTAATAGGAAGAGTGCATTGTTATATAATCCCTTTAGAGCCATGGGAGTAAATACTCATAGTTGTATGTCTAGGGACAGGATTTCGAGAGCCCTAATTATATGTGCACGATGTTTATGAAATGTGATTACCACCAATGTTAAGTGATAGTGTATTTCGGAGGAAGTTCCTTATTTAAGTGTAATTGCGGAAGGAGGTGTAATTTTAGTGTCAAAAGGCGGGAATATAGGGGTACATGTTATGGACTGATGGCCTAACGGATTTCGATGACCGGTAATGCTAGGTAGTTTGTATCGAGGGGGTTCCTTATTTGGATTTTGCTTTGCGAGACATCCCACGCATGAAACTTAGCGTAAGGTTGGTAGTAGGGATATGTTTGGCCATTCGTCCATGAGTTCATTATCTCAATCGTTATATATATATGTAGTTATAACTATAAGTTGAAAGCTAAATTTTGATATAAGGCCAGTAGAGCCAGCTGTGTGGTAAGGAAGTATTAAAAATTTTGTTTAATTACGATGAGTTGAAGGATGGAATAATGTTAAGGAGGATTTAGAATTTCAAATCCTGGGGTGATTGAGAATTCCTAAGTGGTATAGCCACGTTGCGAATATAGGGGCAATAAAGAATTAGGCGTATGTGCGAAACGTATATGATGTTTAAACCCATATGCACGGTTTATAGGGTGTGTGGACACATTGGTTTGCTGATGTGAGAATCGCCTGAAAAAGAGACATGGAAATGGATGGGTTAAATTTAGGCTTTGGGGACTAATATGATAAAATGGAAGTGGTAGAGTGGATCAAGCATCGTGAGAGAAGGATGAGAATCCATATATTCATGTACAATCAGAGTAGAACGTCCGAACATGGTAGGAAGGCAGTGGGAAATCATTTAAAAAGGGATGACCCTCGATAAGTAAAATATTTAACTATTATGGATAATTTGGAGCAGAGTTCTACCCAGTCTAATGGTGAAAGTAACTTGCGCATAAATAAAATGACGATGTCAAAAAGGTATAAAGAGTCCAGAAGTGCACATTTTGGTGAAAGGTGCACGGGTCAGAACTTTCGATATATGCCAAGGCAAGAAGAGGATTATTAAGTGTCACTTAATAGGAGGAATTATAAGTTGAAGTCAGTGTTGAGCGGGACATAATGAGTAGCCTCCACGTACACCACTTATAGTTAGAAATCGGTTGGAGTAAGAGTATCAACCAAAAAATTTTGTATTAAGCCGACGATTTCAGTAGTGGAAGAGTCAAGTTGGTAAATTTCTTTGATGGGTTGCCAACCTAAAGATAAGTGACAAGTTCCTTCGAATGTGTGGAATGGCTTGCCTAGAAGGAAAGTAATTGTTATATCCTTGAGTGATTTACACTATTAGTAAGTGATCGCGCCGGTACGTGGTCCTGCCTAGTATTATTCTGGACTAGGATGAGATCCTTGAAACCCACCTTCAATATGGGGTATCAGGAAGTAGTGGGGATAACGTTTCATTTTAAGAAGGTTGTATCACCTATTGCCCGAGGAGTAGGCGCAAGGTGATTGACGACTGATGGAGATGTATGAAAGTAATTTTGTACTCATTGCGATCATTGCATTTCCACAACGTGTATAGCTAGTAAGTGAAGTACAATATGGTAAAGGGGATAGGATATTACCTAATAGTAGAGTTGTGTGAAAGCACCCGTGCCTATTTATAGTGGACAAGGTTCTTACAGATGTTTTGTGGAGATAAACCATACTATCCTTCCTTTGGATGCTTAGAGGTGAGCGGATTATCAGAGTTTTGGGATCAATCATAAGTTAGAGTCCTATGACTATAATGGGATAACCACCAACGTCTTAAGTGGATTTTCCTTATGTAAAAGTCACACCGCTGGGAACAGAGATTCGAAGAACGGACATTAGTAGTCAGATGTTCTATGGTTTCTCCCAAGATGGGTGTTTTGTGTTTAGATAAACGCGGGAGATGATACGAAGTGAGGTGCGAATTCCTAATAATATTGAGATAATGCAGCCAATGATGTAGGCTATTCTTATTCAAATGTTGTTTAGTAAGAGCACAACGTGAGGTGCATTTATTGAGGTGTGACCCTATAACTGATAAAGTGTCGAGAGTGTTCAACAAGCTTGTTGTGAAGCGGGGACTGTAGTGATTGAGCCTTACTATGAATTTTATTTTGAGTACTGGAGGATACCTAACTTTTCCAGGTATGCCTTACTTTTCCAGGTATGCCTTACTGTTCCGAATTTCGGGATGAAATTTCGTTATTAGGGGGGAAGTATGTAATACCCTGTATTTTTATGGATTTTAATTATGAGATTAATTAAATGAAATTGCTTTTAATTTTGTGATTTATTAAATTAATTTGGGATAATTAATTGGAAATTAATTCGTATTTAAATGACTAGCGAGACGACGGTTAGAATTTTATTATGATGATTATGTTGAATATTACTGAGTTATTATGGTAATATGTGAATATTAAATTTATTAAAATTGTTGTGAGTTGAAAAAACGGCAGTTTCGGTAATTAAGTTGGGACGCGCGTGTCGGTCAAGTCAGGACCCAATTAAATGGATTCAAAAGAAATTTATTTTTATGTCATCTTTATGATCATTTTGAGTGCACCAATGTGTCCGAAAGGGTCGAGATAGTCAGAAAACACTAGTCGGGGTTTAGTTTGGGTCCCAGGGCATTTTAGGCCTAACCGGCAACCCGGGAGGGTATTTTGGTCATTTTGACTTTTTGAGGAATAGTAACCCATGAATTTTAGACTGGGATTATCAGTCAACACTTGAGTCCCTTAGGTTTTTACAACCAAAAATCATAAACGACAGTTAGAGAGGAAGAGAAGAAAGTTCCCAAAGAAGAAACCACCCTAGAGGCTTTTGCACCACCGTCACCACCACCAGTTCGATGGGAAAGAGAGGATCACTCCCATACCGTCTGCTTCAAAGGATCAGAATCTTTATTTTTCAGGCAAGTGATTTATCTTCCAAAGATTTATGGCATATGTTCTACATGATAAATTAGATTTGAAGACAAATACTGTGATAATGTGAAATTGGAGACTAAATCATGAACTTGGGTAAGTTTGCATGTAGTGGGCCTTCTGGAATTATTGGGTAAAAGAATTATAAACTAAGAGTTAGGAAATCACGAAATTTAATTAAGATTTATAATGATTTTTTAAGAGATGATGAAAAACTAGGGTTATAGTATTATAAATGACTTCTAATCCAAGAAATCAATAATCTGTGATGTTTTGATGAATCTTGAATGTTAAGAATGGTGTAATAATGTTGGTTTCATGATTAGTATACTCATTTGGGGAGTTTGGGTAATGTGATTTGGAGGTGTAAAAATTGTAGAATCCCGTAACTGTCAAAGGAATTATTGGCAGATTACTGCTTGATCGATCGATCGATCCAAGCATGTCGATCGATCGACCCCTCTAGAAAAAGTAAAATATTTTCCTTTAAATAATTGCATAACTTCCAACCTTTATAAATCTTTAGTGATGATTGATTGAGCACATTGGTACTTAGGGAATGCCAGTAGGATGATATTTGAAAACCAAAAAATTATTAGATTTAATTGCGGTTAAGTGGTAGACATACGAATATCCGACTAGTGAGGTACGATTGTAAGTTGTGAGAACCTGAATATCTTTTGCTCCAATTAGAATTTGAGGTTAAAGACAAAAAGGGTGAAACTTTAAATACCGATATAACCTTAGGTACTAGCATGGGACTTAGTAACCCTTTTAGGATAGGGTATGTACTCGGAGCTATACGTCGAGAATTATCACGTTAAAATATATTGTGTAGAATAAATGGGAAGATATTATTATATGTGTGAGACATACGATATGGGGCTGGAATATACCTATACTAAAATGATGACTACCTAAGTTGTGTGAATACTTAGTATATGGATGATTATGTGTATGACGTACCGACCATACTTGCTATCACGAGAGGTGGATTTTCGAGAAAGGACCGTCTTATCTTTGTGTGCCTTCGGGGGGGATTTAGACTGATACCTTAAAGACATAGGACTATGAATGACTTATTAGTGAGTTGATAAGTCAGCTGACCATGGGAGCGTATGTATGTGCGTGACCCATGGGTATGTGAACTATGTTCGCCTCCACTATGTGTGATTTGTATTAAAACGGTTCCTGAGTGATTCGAAACACGTGATCCTTATGTAAGAGATGTACCAGGATTCGATAGCAGAGTATACGTGCACCATAGCTTAGCCTAGGTGCGCCACATATGTATATATGTAATGGGTGACTTATATATGTACGTTTGACTGATTCACCGCTACTTAATAGATGCGAATAATTAAGGAATTTAATGGAGTTAAGAACGATGTAGACTTAACTAATACTTGAGTTAAGTAACCTGATGATTTAATGTGTGAGTTATGAATATATTCTATGGGTGTCATCTAAAGTAAGAACCATCTAGATGGGGGTAGAATAGACAAGTCACGTAGTTATGTAACTAAGTGGAATTTAAAGGATGCATTAGGCGTGCACAATAGTTGAGGGGTGAGGATCTCAAGTGAGGGCACGTGACTAACATATTTAATATATGTGTTGTTTACTATTGTAATTTAAACACTTGAGGTTTTAAAATATTTTCACCTTGGGCTCTGACCCGTTTTCCTCCAAATCTATTTTGTTTGTAAAAACCTTTTAGGTGCCCAGCCATAGGGACGCCAAGCATAGAAGTTTCATTCTGAAGATGTGTTGTAGCTGTTTTGGAAGCTACAGGATCTCGCTATTAGACGCCTCCACATTTATTTTTGATTCCTTTAGAGTCATTTATATCAGCCAAGACATGTTGCCCATTCTTATTTAGAGGTTGTAGTTACAAACTTTCATTATTTCAGAAATGGTTTATTTATTCAGACTCTTGTATTGGAACTTTATTTACTCTGGTATTATTATCATTGGAGTGTTTACTCCAGACTTAGTTTATTTCATTTCGTTGGTTATTTATATGAGATTGTTTTTGCGATTGATGGTTGATAATTTAATTACTTGGTTATTTGTTAACTTAATTAATAAAATTTGACATCTCTCTTTTTAAATATTAGGTGTCTAGCAATTAACTAATTGTTTTCGTCAGTGATGCAAAGACTGAACCAACTTGATATTCTGTATTCATTTAATAAAGGAGTAGCCACCCGATATCTAATTAGATGGGGTGTCACATTAGCCTTGAGTGACCAACCTAGACTTTATTGAGAATGATGGTACCATTCTCATTCATCCTGGTTTTGTACCCTCACTTTGTACTAGTCACATTTGTCTCGTGAGGTTGGGTGACTAATTCCCAAACATTATTCTTTCAAAATTGGAGAAACTCTTCTTACATAGCATTTATACAATGCTCATCCTTGAGTTCTTTCTTCACATTTTTGGTATCTACTGTGGAAGTGTAGGAAAAGCAGCTAACCATTTTCTAGTTGAGCGTGAGTCTTGACACCTAGTGTAGGATCACCAAGCATGTCATTAGGGTCACAACTCTATAGAACCCAAGAAGGTGGATCCTCTTTTTTAAGAGTCGGGTCCATTGTACTGGTGTTAGGAACAATGGGATCATCACCAGGTGTGAATTTCTCTCACATGCGTGATCATCATCAATAAACGTAGCCGGTGAATTATCTCTAATCATGACATTTATCTATTCCATGATCTAAGAGATTGTAAGGTTATACACCCTATAGGCTCTACTAGTCTATGAATATCCTAAAAATGTTACCTCATCTCTTTGAGAATCTAATTTCCCTAAATTCTCACTATATCTAAGGATATAACAAGGACTCCGAGAAAATAAAAAATACAATAGGATAGGTTTCTTAGTGTTCCAAAACTCATATGGAGTTTCAAATGTGTAAGGATTAAGATAAACCATATTCATCGAGTGGCATGCGGTGCTAATCGCCTCTACCCAAAATCTTCTAGGCATGTTGTCACCAGGAGCATGGATCCTACCATCTCTTGGATAGTCCTATTTTTTCTCTCAATAATCCCATTTTGTTTAGGCATGCCTACCTCCGAAAACTCATGTTTGAGGCCTATACAATCACAATATGCACCAACACCAGCATCGATAAACTCCTCACCATTATCACGTATCAATCTACTAATGGAAATAATATGTTGATTTTGATATAGACGACACTTGTTTGTAAAGAACTCGCAAGAATCGGACTTTTCCCTAAGAAATCCAACAATGGAATATCTTAAAAAGTCATCGAGAAGTGTATAAAATCCAAGTTAAGAAGTGTTCACGAATAGTGAAAAGCACATTAAAGTGTATAAAATGGGTATTTGAACTCAAAGGTTAAATTTCGTAAGGAATGATAAATAAGATTGTTTTAAAAGATGAAATACTATGTTAAAGGTAAAATAAAAATGAACTTTTGATTAATTTTGAAACTTGGAAATTAAGTGGACTTGTCTTGTCCCGGGTATTTGGCATCATCGTCTAATGAAAGGAATAACGCTGAAAACGAATAAGAAATAAAAAGGTAAAAAGGGTTACAATGATGTAACAAGTAAAATATACTCAAAGGTAATTAACAAGTTTAAGGATGGCCCGAAGCCCTAGGGTAGAGGCTATATTGAGACCCAAGACCAATAATTAGGAGCATATTGCGTCATTATGGCAGTCAATGAAAGTCCATAAACATACATAGGATTGATTACCTGATTAATAAAGTGAAAATATGATTTTGATCATGGATTTAATTAATGTAAAGGCAAGTTTATGAAAGAACTTGAAACATGTGAAAATACGTTAATGGTTAAATTAATGGGATACGACTAGTATTAAATGAAAGATTAAGTGTGACTAGGCTCATCGCCCAGGTTGCATGGTTATAATCCACACTACATGGTTACGTTACATCTAGAATGAGAACACTTAATCAAATCATGGGTGATTTCATATAAAATAAAATACATTTTCTATGCAAAGATATCTCTTTGCACGATATATACACTGCTAGTATTTATCCTACTGGGCGTGCGCTTATACCTCGCCATTTGTCAAAACCCCCTCAGGTAATTCAAATAGAGGAAATCATAAGGATAACAGGAAAGGAATGAAGATTTATTAATGCAATTAGAGCTCTGTCACTATTCATTTTAATTATTTAATTTAATTTCAAGCAATGGTTTTTAACATTTAACTTTAACACAAGTATTTTAATTTTAGAGTGTAATAATATAATATTGTATGAATTTCACTTTAGTTTTTATTTATTCCATGAAAGTGAAAAAGTCTTTTGTTCCAAGTGTTCCTATGAATTTCATAAGCTCGACATCATTTCATTAATTAAACTATATATATTCTTCGACATAAATCAATAATCAAAATATTTATTTCAAAAGGGGATTTTCTTAAATGAAGTCAAAGTATAAAAATGTTTTCCACATTAACACCTGGATTCGGGGCGTCACAACTTGATATAGAGCATATATTATGTGAGTTTCGAAGAGTGTCCTTACATTTTTCCTTCATTAAATCATAGTTCTTTATGTAGTCTGCTTCCTATCTGTATCCACATTTATGGAAGGCATGGCTTTAATTTACCATACGAGGGTTCGAGATTTATTTCATTCTGGTGTTCTGACACCTCGCCTAATAAAATATCGGGTGATCAGTCCTACACCATATTAAATAGGAGTCTCATCTGGTTCATTTTTAGCTTCACTGTCGAAAACTTTTTAAAACTTACTAACCACCTAGTATTCAAAAGACATGGTGCCAAATTTTATCTTTTTATTTAACATCCCAACAATAACATGCAAAAAAAATATACAACTAACCATTCACACGAACACTAGGATGAACAATACTAGACATGAATGAATATAATCCTTACCGAGACAACCATCGGCTACAAATAAAATAACGAAATAAATCACATGAGTAATAACCGAATACATAAACTAACTGAAATAAAATGGACAACTAGAGCGACATGCCCACATGGAATACTGACTGCGTCCTACTCTAGGAATGAAATGACTGAAACGACTAAGTCAAAGTCCTACAACATCCACATGTATCACAGCTGCGAAAAACCTGGAATAAAGAAATTTTGGCGTCCCTGTGGCTGGACACCTAAAAGGTTTTGAAAATAGTTTATAGCACGGGTTAGAACCCAAAACATTTTGAAAATATTTAACAACTGAATTTAAATGTAGTAAATTAAAATGCAAGTATGCTCTCCATATTTAAGTTAGTGTCACACACTCTCTTGAGGACACCTCACCCCTCCACTAATGTGCATGCCTAACATACTACATCTAACCCATCTAGCTAACCACGCCGTAACTAGTCTTGTCACACATATCCCACGATTGCCCACTACTCTATCCCTAGTGGGTTTAGTATACTTTATAAGTTATTAATCTCATTAACTTAATTAAGTCATTTCTTAGTTAATTGCCGTATAACATTCTCATGGGTTATACCACTTATACGATTCACATCACGTATGTGAGTTATAAGTTTATTATTCACATGAACTTTTTTAAATCAATTCCAATTTAATACTATATAACTGTCTCTTAAGTTAGATTAATTATACCATTCTCATCCTATATTATCCATAGATAATTATACCATATATACGTACAAATCCTACAACATTCACATATACATGAAGTAGATATATACTATCCCCCGAGTAGGCACTCATCGGGTGTTCTCTAGGTGCTATCATAATCGGGTATTCTCGTCCACCCGAAAACCTAATATGGTTAGCTCCCCGTTTCATAAAAATGGTCAAATGCTATGGAGGCAACCATAATTTCCCATGGGTTTGAGACCGAATCATACCCAAAGCATCTCATTCCTGAACCCGAACGCAATGACCTGGGGACTATACTCACCCTGTATTCTCTAGCCAGGGGATTCACCCAAATCCCGCAACCTCTCCTGATAGCACTAGAATGGGTATGCTTTACTATAAATATTATTCACACAAATATTTATAAATCATACACATATATATATATATACTAGACATCACCGTATATATATAGAAATCTAGGCTACCGATGTACTACGCCCATAAACAAGCCTAAAACATATAAGTCTATGGTCCGACTTTATTCAAATTAATTATACACTAATTACTTTATCATTATTTTGGTGTCACTCTACTAATAATGCCCGGACTCTCTCTCTCTCGGCCCGAAACTCAATATTCCCAATTCAATGTTCAATTTCATCCAATTAAGTTTCCCCCACTTAATTAACAAGGTTTCAATCACTCAATTATAAACATTAATCTCTCCAATTTAATTAATCCTCTAATTAATCCAAGGGTAATTAGTCACACATATCAATCTAGGCAATCTCCAACGGAATAAAAACTAAAAAATATTTCTTAAAACTTTTCCCACGAATCTGCCGAGATTTTTAAAAGGCCGTTTTGGGGCATTTTGGAGCCGTTTTTTGAAAAAATATATCAGAGAACAAAAGTTAGAAAACACGATTTTCTACAGGGCTACGCGGATAGAATTCCCATTAGAATAGTAAATACCTCAATTCTGTACAGATTTCTTCGTCAAAACTTTCCAAGATTCTTCATAAATCCATCCTTTTATCATATTCAATTTAACCCTAACAATTACATCAAATAGAGCATCAAATCAACCAAATCTTGTCATCTCTTATAGAATTATAACTCCCAACAATGAAAATCCCCAATTTCAAATGACTTGTAAACCTTAGCATATTAATTGATTTCACCTCCTTTAATATGAGTAGGTAAATGAAAATTAACAATTGCAAATTAAACCACTTGCCACAATTTGTAGATCAAAGCCTTGGGATGATAATGTTGGATTGAATGCAAGGATCTCCTCTGTGACACCCCACCTGATTAAATACAAAGTGATCAGTCCTTTATTAAATTAAATCAAAGCATCCGATTGGTTCATTCTTAGCATCAATGTCAAAAAGAACTTTCATTATTTATCACCTAATAAATAATTAAGCTAAGTGTACAGTTAATTTTATAAATTAAGTCCCATTGTTATTAGTTATTATACGAAACCATTTTGGAACACAAATAATAATATTGAACACCAAACCATCCAAGTGGAATAAACAGGCAAGAATAATCATTCCAAATAAAATATCCCAAATCGAAGGACAATGTAATAATTAAAACAATCTCAACTAAAACTGAATACTGAAATAAATAAAGAGTACAAAGTCACTCTGAACTAAATAAAAAATTGTAAATGGGCGACGCATGCCCTATCTAAAATGACTAAGTGAAGAGCTGAGATGACAAGGATATAGTCGTCTAAATGCAAGATCTTGCAACTCCCACACTAGCTGCAGTACGTCAAGAATCCAACGATTTAAGTATGATGACCCTAGAGTTGGGCACCTGTAATACATTCATATATATGAAAAGAAAAGGGTCAGAGACCGAGTATAAAATAACTTTTAAAATAGTTTAGCGAATACATAAAATGCTCACCAGTTGATATTACATACATGTTAGTATTTCGACACTCACTTGGAAATTCTCACCCATCAACTAGTGTGTACTCCTAACGTACCACTAAACCATGCTAGTTAATGCTAACCCAATTAACTAGTCTAACCCAATCGCCTCTCATTAATCCCGATTCCCATTATCGCATAACTATAATTTATACACGATAACTTTATTCGCTTAGGAATTTAGCAAGGAAGTTATCTCAATGCAGCCTTACGTTCTCAAACACTTAATTTATTTAATATCAATTATTGAATTTTATCTACTTACAGGCATAGTAGATGAATCATACTCATAATATATATACTGATAGGGCACCCCACATAAAATCTATGGTGATGGCATACTCTACTATCAAGTCCCTATACCTCTCGTACAAAAGAAGGAAATACTAGATCGGATCTACTCTCGAACTGTATTTACAAAAAACACACATATTGGAGGCAAAACATAGTTCCCAGTCACTAAGAGGACAGCACATACACTCACATCTCTTAAGACCGTCTGACTATCATTCTCAGATAGCCTGTACCAAGGATCCTATGTTCTAGGGTACAAGTCAATATTCCCCACAAAGGTCACATAAGAATAAGACTGTCCTGACGCGGGAACCTCCCTGATAGCAAGTAGCGCAGGTACGACTAAACACAGATATTCATATAATATATATATACATGCACTCATATATATATTTACATTATTCAGATAGGTTCATCCATGACCCATAACATGTTCCACCCATACATGTCACGTAATACCGAAATTTACGTATAATTAGTTCGTTCTTTTATATTCCCTTTTTATCGCAAGTTCTCAAGTACTTCTCGACCCTCGAAGTGTAACATTTTGATAATTATAGGTGTACTCTCTCTACCCTACCGGTCTAAGACATCCTTAGTTCTCACAAGACCTAATTTAAGGTACACACGATTATCACCCCATTTTATACCCTCGTGACCTCACGGTTAAGTCTCATATAAAAATCATACTACCCGAACCTTGCCTATCCCCTATGGTCCTCCTAAGGTCCCATCATGGTATTTAAGTTATGCCTAAGAGTCCTTACACATTGGGTTGGATTAACATAAAAAAGACAGAAGGTTCAAATTTCAGGAGGAGTAGATCAATCGAAGGGAAGGGTCGATCAGTTTGTGACACCCCGCCTACTTAAACCTTGGGTGATCAAGCCTTAATTTAATTTAAACAGGTTTCTTAAATGGTTCATTCTTAGCATCACTGCCGAACTTTTTAAATTACTAACCACCTAAGTGAAATTAAGATAGTGCCAAATTTTATCTTCCTTAAGCAGAATAAACAACTCATGAGGAACGATACAATTCAAGTAGTACTAAAACGATTCGCATAAGACTGAATAAAAAGAAAGTCTTGCCGAACACCACGGCCAAGAAAACTAACTCAAAATCCAAAATCAGAATAACTCTAAAAGTAAAGATTGGACAACATGTCCCAACTGAGAGTACTAAAATTGAGATCCAGCACTAGATCTAAAAAAGAGAAGCGTCTAAGCAATCCCTGCAACATCCACACGTGTTGCAGCTCCCAAATCCCTGGAATGAAATCAAGTTGGGTGTCCCTATGGCTGGGCACCTAAAAGGTTTTTAAAAGATTTTTACATAGCAAGAGTTAGTACTCAAAAACATTTAAAAATATTTTGCAAGAAGTTATCACAATTGAGCTATTGATTACAGATATTAAGACTTTGCACACTCCTTTGAGCTTCCTCACCTCTCTTCTATAGTGCACGCCTAACGATGGTGCTTAGTTCACCTAGTTATACTACCCCAACTAACCAGATCAGTATACCCCGCTGCATGTAACCCCTCTCTAAGTCCCCATAACTTACTCGCAGTATTTTAATAGTCCATATCTCATATGCTATAAATGTAGATAACTTACTTACTTCTTGTTATCCTTATTCTTATAATAATTACACCACGCTTCTTAATTATTACTAAGATAATGTCAATCCATCTTATTATCTACTATATTTAGTCAGTAGATTATACATATGGAATATGTTTTATCACACAGCATGTATTAAATATTAGTCATCACTAATATACCCTTATGACACACATAAATGATTCTTGGTTCGGAATGATTCATCGACCCTAAGGGAGAGTTGGTTCAGAATGATCCATCGACCCCAAATATTTATATATATACACATATTCTGGTTCGGGACTCTTTCATCAAGACACTAGTTTTAAGGTTTGGTTCGGCATTTTACGTCGACCCCAAACATATAATAACTTTATGTTAGTTCGGAATATCTCATCGACCCTAACATAATTAATTTAGGTATAATTATCTTAACCCAAAAATTTATACAATTTGGTAGGTACACACCTGACCTATCAAATCATGCACGTACGAAATATATTTTTCTTATATTTACCGTACTTATTAATTTATGAATTATTTCACTATCGAATTTATTCGAGTATTCACACAACTCTAAGGGTCCAAGTTACCCCTCCCTTAATTTAGTAGTTAAGCTATCTTTAACCTACTGGTATATTTTCGGAATTTACTCTCACTCTTTTCGTAACTAAATTTTCAAATCCATGATACACGACTCAATCGCCTTCTTCCCGTCGATCCCTTTCTCCAAATTTTACACTCAATCATTTATAAAGAAATCTCACGGTACCCTTATTGGTATTCATTAAGTCCCTACATAGGTAAAATAGCATCACTAAGATTCCCATTAAGTGACGGTAATTGAAAAGACATTCATCCACAAAATTCTCTAAAATACAGCACGAATCGATCGATCGATGAGATATGGTCGATCGATCGACTACTCAATCGATCGACATTCAAGGGTCGATCGATCGATCGAGCAGTGACAGACCTAGATCGTCTTCTTCATGCGGGTTTCACCATTTTTGTTTATCCATCTCCCATGATAATTCACCACGCTTGTAACTAACGATTTTTAATCATTCCTACAAACCCTGGGATGATTACTAACGATCTAAAACAACATAATCGTTACAAATTTCATCCAGATTAACTCAAAATCTTCTTATTATTCAAGAACCCTAAAACTACAATCTTTCCATATTTTCATCATAAGTCCAGATTTTTGGTTCAATTCAATCATCAAGTCTTCTATGATATCAGATTACTTGGAGATAACAAAATGTTCTACATGCAATCCCTATCAATCATGGATCATATGTGACACCCCGACTAATTAAATACCGGGTAGCTACTCCTTTATTAAATTAATACAAAATGCCAAGTTGGTTCAGTTAACAGCATCACTGTCGAAAACATTTTAAAAATTACTAACCACCTAGTATTTAAAAAGTGAGTTTCCAAAATTTAAATTAACTCTGATTAACATGCAATAAGAGGCAAATGATAGAATAACAACATTCACCATAATGAAACAATAGAATAACCAACAACATAATAATAAGTCCGGAGGAAAAACTCCTCACAACAATCCCACAGCTGAACTAAATAAAACAAAGTATCCTGAATTAATTACATGCCAAAAGCCTGAAAATCTGAAATAGGAAATAACACTAATGGGAATGGGCGACATGCCCTGCAACTGATGAATACTGAATATGGAGTCAAGATGAAAGAAGCGTCTACTAGCAAGGCCCTATAGCTTCCACAAACAGCTACAACTCGTCACCTGAATGAAAATCCTATGCATGGTGTCCTTGTGGCTGGGCACCTAAAATGGTTTTTACAAAAAGTAGATTTGAAAGCAAACGGGTCAGAGCCCGAAAGTGGGGATTATTTTAAAAACAGCAAGTGTTTTAATAACATTGAAACAATGAATGCAAAATACATGTTAGGACGTGCACTCACATGAAATGCTCACCTCTCGACTAATTGTGCACTCCTAACGTACCGTACCCATCTAAGTGACATACATAATCTAACCAAACCATAATAAATTCTACCCCTTAATACTCAATTCCCATTATAGGTTCTAGCGTTACCAAATAAATAGAGGGCTTTACTTAACTCAGCTTCTCAATTATTAGTACAGGTTATCCCTTTATAGATACTCAAAGCGTTTCTGGATTCATACGCACAATACCAACATGAAAGTTCTCATTAATTTAAGTGTATATTAGCCACGCCATAAATATACAATACAAGCACCTGAGACTAAGCTGCGGTGCACACATACTCTGCTATCCATCCCGGTACATCACGTACATAAGGATCACGCATTCCGAATCTCTCAGGAATCGTTCTCAGATAATAGCAAATCACAAACAATGGAGGCGAACACAGTCACATCACATGGGTCACGCACATACCTACGCTCCCACGATCAGCAGACTTATTAACATCCTAATAAGTCCTTCTATGACCTATGTTCTCGAGGTACCAATCTAAATTCGGGCAACACAAGGATTAGAGGGCCCTAAGCGAACGTAAACCTCCCGTGATAGCAAGTATGGTAGGTATGTCATACATGTAAAATCATATACATATACTAAGTATACACACGTCTTAGTAATCACCGTAATTTATTTGTGGTACACTTCTCATTCTCGTACTGACTTATAATGTTTCACAATTCATAAGTTCCCGATTAATTCAATTATTTAAGCCGTTAATAATTCTCACATCGTAATAGTCACTCACGTCCTATTCCACAATTTCCATTCAATTCGAATTGCACTTCTAGGTTTTATTCCTCAATATATCCCAAATGTCCCAACTATATCAATTTATCATCAAGGGAATGGTATCTCTACAATTAAACAAGGTTACGGGACATGCGGAATCAAAACAGGCCAAAAAGCCTAAACTGTCAGCTCGTTAGAAGTCTCGTTCGAACGAGGCTGTTCGAACGAGAGTTCGTTCGAACGAACTGGGCATTTAACGAGATCTCGTTCGAACGAAAGACATCGAACGAACATCCCTCTTGTTAGAAGGCAAACTGTCAACTCGTTAGAAGCTCGTTCGAACGAGCTCGTTCGAACGACCTGGGCAGGTCTTCTAACGAGAGGCCAGTTTCGAGCCCAGATTTTCCCTTTTTCGTTTTTCCATCTTTTCTTCACATCTAATCCCACATAAAAATCGTCCCAACATTATTTCAAGGTTTCTAATCCATACCAAACAATCGTAGGTCATAATTAAACAATTATATAGGGCCAAATCTTCCTAAACATCATCAAATCATTAATTCCCCTCATTTATCCCCAAATCCCATAAACATGAACCCTAAAATTTTAAAGTCACCAATGGGTATAATTAAATCCGTTTTTGTTTCATACTAGGTATATTATCATCAGAATAATCACCTAAATACAATTCTACATGCAATTCCTCATCAAAAAGTAAGTTCCAATTCCAATTTAAATGGGTTTTTATCAATCTCCCAACAACAATGAAATTTCAGAAATGTCTAAGCATGGAGAAAACATTCAATGCTATTAACGAAATTTAAACCACTTGCCTTATGTCTTTCTCTGATTTTGATGTTGAATTGATGAATTATTCTCTCTCTCTCTGCAGGATTTCTCCTCTCTTTTCTCTCTACAAGCTCTTCTTCTCCAAGGTGACAATGGTGGCTAGGGTTTGCCTTAGGAAACTCTTGGAACTAATTCTAATAACCCCCGTAGCCCATTAGGTCATAAGGTGTAGTTAGTGGGTTTAGTGGGTAATTACCAAATCAGATTTTTATTTCCTAATTTTCGTTGGTTTTAATTCTCAAAAATCTAAAATTACCAAACTACCCTTATACGTTGCTGGCATGACCTAAAAATGCCCCGGGACCCAAACTAAACCCCCGGGTAGTGTTTTCTGACTATTTCGACCCTTCCGGACGCGTTGGCGCACTCAAAATGACCATACGGTTAATAGAATTAAAATTCCCTTTTTAATTAAATAATAATATTCCTGACGCGACTGTCACACGCGTCTCAACAAAATTCCAAATTGTCGTATTTCAATCTCACGACAAATTTCATAATTCATTATTCATATATAGCCATATATACTCATTAAAATCAAATACCAACTCGATGCTGGGGAATGACAAGGTCTACCGTACAACGCCTCAAATGGAGCCATGCCAATGGTGAACTGGTAGGAGTTGTTGTAAGCAAACTCCACCAGTGGAAGATACTGCTCCCATCCACCCCTAAAATCAATGATGCACATACGTAGCATGTCGTCCAACATCTGGTTTGTACGCTCGGTTTGCCCATCGGTCTGTGGATGATAAGTCGTACTCAACCGCAATTCCGTGCCCATGGCCTCCTGAAAACTCTCCCAAAATCGTGAAACAAATATCTTGTCTCTATCAGACACGATATTTAGGGGCACACCGTGAAGTCTACTATCTCTGCGATAAAGAGCTGGGCATACTGTCCCGAAGTGTAATCTGTCCTTATGGGTAGAAAATGAGCGACTTTGGTCAACCTGTCCACAATCACCCAAATGGAGTCGTGACCCCTCTGTGACGTAGGCAACCCCGTGATAAAATCCATGGATATGCTCTCCCACATCCACATCGGGACCTCCAAGTGCTGTAGAAGTCTTGCCGGTCTCTGATGATCCACTTTTACTAGCTGAAAAGTGGCGCATTTAGAAACAAACACGACAATATATCTCTTCATCCCGCTCCACCAATATTGTCGTCTCATGTCTTGGTACATTTTATCCCCACCGGGATGTACCGCGAATCGTGAGCCGTGCGACTCTGCCATCACCTCGTATCGCAATTCCTCCCCTTCCGGAACTACCAATCTCCCATTGAAGCATAATCCCCCGTCTGAACTAACGGTATAGGACTCGGCTACCTCTACTAATAATCAAACTATCTGCTCCTGACAGAACGAGTCATCTGCTTATGCCTTTACCACTCTCGTGACAATCTGTGGTGTAACAGTCATCACCGACATGAAGGATCGGGCCACTCAATCCTGGTGTCCCAACTCCTTCCACTTGGCCTTCCACACCCCTGCCACTTCATCTACTAGCCTACGGCTCAACGCGTCTTCTACCACGTTAGCCTTCCCCGAGTGATATTGGATATCAAACTGATAGTCCTTCACAAACTCAAGCCACCTTCGTTGCCGCATATTCAACTCCTTCTGCGTGAATAGGTACTGTAGGGACTTGTGGTCCGTGAACAATCGAAACTTCTCCCCCAAAAGATAATGTCTCCAAATCCGAAGGGCAAATACCAGTACCTTTAATTCCAAGTCATGAGTGGGGTAATTCTTCTCGTGAGGCTTTAACTTACGGGAAGCATAAGCTATGTCCTGACTCTCCTGCTGCAATACACCTCCAAGTCCTTGCAAGGACGCATCGGTGTAGACTAGATACTCAACTCCCGGTCTCGGTAATGCTAACACAGGTGTTGAGGTCAACTTATCCTTCAACTCATCAAATGCCAACTGACAGGCATCACTCTAGATGAATGGCACACCCTTACGAGTCAGATGTGTCAAAGGACCCGCTATCTTCGAAAATCCCCGAATGAACCTCCTGTAGTATCCTGCTAGGCCCAAGAAACTACGGATCTCAGTCGGTGTCGTGGGATGTCCCCACTCCCTCACTGCGGATACCTTCCCCGGATCAACAGATATCCCCCGGTCGGAAATAATGTGTCCCAAAAACTGGACCTCCTTCAGCCAAAACTCGCACTTCTCATACTTTGCATACAGCTCGTTCTGACGTAGCGTCTACAAAACCTTCCTCAAATGCTCTGCGTGCTCCTCCTCTATCTGGGAGTAAACCAGAATATCATCAATGAAGACAATGACGAACTGATCAAGGAACTCTCTGAACACCCTATTCATCAAGTCCATAAACACTGCTGGAGCGTTGGTCAAGCTAAAAGGCATAACCCGAAACTCGTAGGAACCATATCTCGTTAAGAACGCAGTCTTCGAGACATCCTCTTCCCTGATACGCAACTGATGGTATCCCGATCGCAAATCAATCTTCAAGAAGAAAGAAGCTCATCTCAACTGGTCGAATAAGTCATCGATTCGGGGCAACGGATATTTATTCCGTATCGTGACCTTATTCAACTCTCGGTAATCCACACACAACCTCAATGATCCATCCCTCTTCTTCACGAACAACACAGGGGCACCCCACGGTGAAGTACTCCTCCGTATAAACCCCTGACCCAACAACTGCTCAATCTGATCCCGTAGCTCTCGCATCTCTGCCGGAGCCATACGGTACGGTGCGCGTGCTATAGGTCTCGTATCTGGTAATAAGTCTATGACAAAGTCTATCTTTCGACTGGGGGATAGGCCTGATATCTCCTGAAACACATCGGAATACTCCCTGACAATTGGGATCGAATCTAAAGAAATCACAACCTCCTTAGAGGTATCCTCTTCTATGTAATACAAATGAGCGGTCGAGCCTCCCTCTGGGCGAGGCATCGCCACTACAAACATCTCTTGCCCCGGAATGGCAAAAACAATGCTCCCACCGAAGCAATCAATCATGGCTCTATAAGCTGCGAGCCAATCCATACCAATAATCACATCGTGCTCGTGCATATCTAATACCAACATGTCTACAGGTAATACCAAACTACCAATCTCTACCCCCACTCCCCGGCATATAAGAAAATAAGTGACCCACTTCCCAATGGTGAGTCTACACACGTCACTCTGCTCTCTGTTGTGGCTAACAACCCTAAGGCTTTCGCAAAATGTGTAGCCATAAAACAATGCGTTGCCCCCGTATCAAACAAAACCCGGCCCATAGTGCCATGGATAGGAAACATACCCTCAATAGCGGGTGGTGCCCGTGGAGCTGCTTCCTGCTGAAGCTGGTATACTCTCCCATACTGCAGTTGCCCCTGCTGAATTGGGACCGCTGAAATGGGTGGTAATGCTGCCATCTGCGGTGGCGTCGGGAGGGCGGCGGGAAACACGGGTCTCTGCAGCTCCTGTCGAGCACCCTGCTGCTGCTGCTGCAGGGCCCTGCCCCTATCAGGACAGTCCTGGAGTTTATGGCCAGTCTTGCCACAAACGTAACACTTCCCCGGGAAGTTCCCCCTTTTCTGTCCCTGTTGCCCCCGGCCCTGGTGGCCGTTACCGTTCCTCCCCTGGCCCTGCTGAAACTGTTGTTGGCCGTTCTGACCCTGTTGGCCCTGATGGCCGTTCGGACCCTGATGGCCCTGCCGGAAACCTCCCTGTCCGTGCCTGAAATTTCTCGATCTGAACCTCTTGTGATCCCCCTGCTGAGAACCTTGGTCACCCTGTCTCTTCCCCTGAACGGATTATGCCCCACTGGCACCATGTCCTCCAGTCCTGCCCTGATGGCTGGACTCTCCCGATCTCTTGCCCTCAGCCATGTGAAAGCGGTGATCCTGGCAGTGTAACATTGTAGCGTTAACCACATCAGAGTAAGTGGCCAACGATAGGTTCCCCAATAAATGCTGACGGATCCTCCAAGTCAACCCATCTGTAAATTTCTGTATCTTCTTCTCTTCTGTTGGTATCTCATCCGGAACAATATTCAACAGATTGGTGAATTCGGCCTCATACTCAGCCACAGTCTTACCTTCCTGCCTGAGACTCATCAACTTCCTCCTCATTTCCATGTGAACAGCTGACGGAAAATACTTGCGGTCAAACCGCACTCAAAACTCCTGTATAGTGAGAGTATCTCTCTCCTCTACGGTGGTAATAGACTCCCACCACTGCAGTGCAGACCCCACTAGCTTAAAGGTAGCTAGTATCTGCTTCTGGACATTGGTGCACTCATACATCCTCAGGTGCCGCTGAATGTCCTTCCTCCACTGACTCGAGACCACAACATCGGAGCTACCTACGAACTCCGGTGGGTGTGCTTTCTGAAAAGCATCACGTACACGTTCCCAAGCAGACGGGAATGCATGTGCCTGAACTGGCGTGGCTAATGGCACCTGAGGTGGTGCCTGCTGGACTATGGCTAGTGCGGCAGTTACCACCTGGGCCACAATGGCTGCAACCTCGGCGGCATTCATCGTGCCCTGAACTGGTGCGGGCTGTGGTTCTGGCGTAGCATCCCTGGGAACCCGTTGTGCACGTCGTGGAGGCATCTGAAATAAGAATAAAGTTTATAAGTTCGCAGTTATAAACTTAAAATACCTGAAGAACGTAGCATATACAAAAGAATACAACAGTCCTAAAATATAGGGATCTACATCAAAGAAGGCTCAGCGGAAACATAATAAGCCGTACAGATCCTAAAGGACACTAGAACCTGATGCTCTGATACCACCTGTGACACCCCGACTAATTAAATACCGGGTAGCTACTCCTTTATTAAATTAATACAAAATGCCAAGTTGGATCAGTTAACAGCATCACTGTCGAAATTATTTTAAAGATTACTAACCACCTAGTATTTAAAAAGTGAGTTGCCAAAATTTAAATTAACTCTGATTAACATGCAATAAGAGCCTAATGATAGAATAACAACATTCACTATAATGAAACAATAGAATAACCAACAACATAATAATAAGTTCGGAGGAAAAACTCGTCACAACAATCCCACAGCTGAACTAAATAAAACAAAGTATCCTGAATTAATTACATGCCAAAAGCCTGAAAATCTGAAATAGGAAATAACACTAATGGAAATGGGCGACATGCCTTGCAACTGTTGAATACTGAATATGGAGTCAAGATGAAAGAAGCGTCTACTAGCAAGGCCCTGTAGCTTCCACAAACAGCTACAGCTCATCACCTGAATGAAAATCCTATGCATGGTGTCCTTGTGGCTGGGCACCTAAAATGGTTTTTACAAAAAGTAGATTTGAAAGCAAACGGGTCAGAGCCCGAAAGTGGGGATTATTTTAAAAACAGCAAGTGTTTTAATAACATTAAAACAATGGATGCAAAATACATGTTAGGACGTGCACTCACATGAAATGCTCACCTCTCGACTAATTGTGCACTCCTAACGTACCGTACCCATCTAAGTGACATACATAATCTAACCAAACCGTAATAAGTTCTACCCCTTAATACTCAATTCCCATTATACGTTCTAGCGTTACCAAATAAATAGAGGGCTTTACTTAACTCATCTTGTCAATTATTAGTAATACAATTCATTACAGGTTATCCCTTTATAGATACTCAAAGCGTTTCTGGATTCATACGCACAATACCAACATGAAAGTTCTCATTAATTTAAGTGTATATTAGCCACGCCATAAATATACAATACAAGCACCCGAGACTAAGTTTTGGTGCACACATACTTTGCTATCCATCCCGGTACATCACGTACATAACGATCACGCATTCCGAATCTCTCAGGAATCGTTCTCAGATAATAGCAAATCACAAACAATGGAGGCGAACACAGTCACATCACATGGGTCACGCACATACCTACGCTCCCACGATCAGCAGACTTATTAACATCCCAATAAGTCCTTCTCTGACCTATGTTCTCGAGGTACCAATCTAAATCCAGGCAACACAAGGATTAGAGGGCCCTAAGCGAACGTAAACCTCCCGTGATAGCAAGTATGGTAGGTATGTCATACAGGTAAAATCATATACATATACTAAGTATACACACGTCTTAGTAATCACCGTAATTTATTTGTGGTACACTTCTCATTCTCGTACCGACTTATAATGTTGCACAATTCATAAGTTCCCGATTAATTCAAGTATTTAAGCCGTTAATAATTCTCACATCGTAATAGTCACTCACGTCCTATTCCACAATTTCCATTCAATTCCAATTGCACTTCTAGGTTTTATTCCTCAATATATCCCAAATGTCCCAACTATATCAATTTATCATCAAGGGAATGGTATCTCTACAATTAAACAAGGTTACGGGACATGCGGAATCAAAACAGGCCAAAAAGCCTAAACTATCAGCTCGTTAGAAGTCTCGTTCGAACGAACTGGGCATTTAATGAGATCTCGTTCGAACGAAAGACATCGAACGAACATCCCTCTTGTTAGAAGGCAAACTGTCAACTCGTTAGAAGCTCGTTCGAACGAGCTCGTTCGAACGACCTGGGCAGGTCTTCTAACGAGAGGCCAGTTTCGAGCCCAGATTTTCCCTTTTTCGTTTTTCCATCTTTTCTTCACATCTAATCCCACATAAAAATCGTCCCAACATTATTTCAAGGTTTCTAATCCATACCAAACAATCGTAGGTCATAATTAAACAATTATATAGGGCCAAATCTTCCTAAACATCATCAAATCATTAATTCCCCTCATTTATCCCCAAATCCCATGAACATGAACCCTACAATTTTAAAGTCACCAATGGGTATAATTAAATCCGTTTTTGTTTCATACTAGGTATATTATCATCAGAATAATCACCTAAATACAATTCTACATGCAATTCCTCATCAAAAAGTAAGTTCCAATTCCAATTTAAATGGGTTTTTATCAATCTCCCAACAACAATGAAATTTCAGAAATGTCTAAGCATGGAGAAAACATTCAATGCTATTAACGAAATTTAAACCACTTGCCTTATGTCTTTCTCTGATTTTGATGTTGATTTGATGAATTATTCTCTCTCTCTCTGCAGGATTTCTCCTCTCTTTTCTCTCTATAAGCTCTTCTTCTCCAAGGTGACAATGGTGGCTAGGGTTTGCCTTAGGAAACTCTTGGAACTAATTCTAATAACCCCCGTAGCCCATTAGGTCATAAGGTGTAGTTAGTGGGTTTAGTGGGTAATTACCAAATCAGATTTTTATTTCCTAATTTTCGTTGGTTTTAATTCTCAAAAATCTAAAATTACCAAACTACCCTTATACGTTGCCGGCATGACCTAAAAATGCCCCGGGACCCAAACTAAACCCCCGGCTAGTGTTTTCTGACTATTTCGACCCTTCCGGACGCGTTGACACACTCAAAACGACCATACGGTTAATAGAATTAAAATTCACTTTTTAATTAAATAATAATATTCCTGACGCGGCTGTCACATGCGTCTCAACAAAATTCCAAATTACCGTATTTCAATCTCACGACAAATTTCATAATTCATTATTCATATATAGCTATATATACTCATTAAAATCAAATACCAACTCGCATCTCGCTAGTATTTTTATCCGGATTAATTCCAATTAATACACATTTTATTCAATTAATCCCATAAATAAATATCATAAAAATACGGGGTATTACATTCAAGTGTTTGCTTCCAAAAATATCACAAAAATCTTGTTCTTCATAAGGCTTATATATGGGTATTATAACTCAATTTATTTTGCAAATAACCACTTGCCTTATGTTCAGTAGGGTCTGATTTCGTTGTTGTTGTTAATGATTGATGATCTTTATCCTTCAATGCTTCTTCTCAATAAGTTGGTGGTGAAAATCTCCTTTGAATTCTTCCTACTTCTTTCTTTTGCCTTAGGAAATTTTTTCTTCCTTCTCCTAATGGCTATGGTGTATTATTCTTTTCTCTAACCCTAGCCTCCAATTCTTATAATCTGACTTAGGGTTCCAAAATTCGTAGGTCTCCTCACCCTTAAATGTAAAGAGACCAAAATGCCCTCGTATGGTCCTAGTTTAGCCCAAAAATGACCCGTCACTCAGCTAGTACCCTCGGGTATACTATTTTGACTAATTCGACCCTTTCGGAATCATCTGTGGACTCTAAATTAACTTTGAGTCTCTTAGAAATATGTTTCTCATCTCACCTTCAATTTTGTCTATGCGTGATACTCGGTCGAGATAAACTCAGGTACGTACATATAACTCGCTAAGCGTACATATAAATTTTCAATATTTACTATTGACACTTAGTAAATTTTAATCGTTATATTAATCAGTATCTAACTCTCAATTAATGTCTAATGGTCATAATGATTAAATTACTCTACTCATGTAATTTAATTTAAAACGTATCACAATAAATTACTCTACTCACGTAATTTAATTAAGACGTATTTTATCATATTAAATTACTCTACTCACGTAATTTAATTTAAAACATTTTTTTATTTTTAACTATGCAGAATTTTGGGGTATTACATACTTCCCCCCTTACAAAGGAATTTCATCCTCGAAATTTAGAAAATACATGCGGTGCATTGAAAACGTAAGAAAATTTCCTTTGTATTTAAAACTCAATGGATGATGCAGAAGCGTTGAATGATATGATGGTTCAACTAAAAATACTGTCCAAATTTTAATTTCTTCAATACAAATTAAAATAAGTTAATCCAAGTCCTAGAATTTGCCTAAATTATATTTATCAAAATTAGCAAATTAGGCGAAACCAAATTTTAGCAAATGACTTGAATTAATTAAACATTACTCAACATTTAATATAAGTCCAAATTAAATGAGTGTGATAATTAAACCAAATTTTATCTTGAATTAAACCTAAATCATGGATTCTAAATTATTGTGCAAGATAAAATAAACAATATCACACTACGCCACGATGTACGAGGAAAAACCCAAGACGGGAAAAAACCTCGGACGGCCCTAGCCACAAGTCCACTAGATATGGAATTACAATTACAAGACAAAAGACTTACATCCTCGACTCGAACCCTCTCAAGCCTTGTTGCTCCTTCTTGTAGAAACCTCTTCCTAGCGGACAACCACGGAGCTCCACCGCGATCTCGGAATCCACCGATAGGACTTTGTATGGTCACCGTCACCCAAGCTTGGAGCCTTTCTCCAAGTGAGTAATACCGCAACAAACTTCTTCTTCTTTGTGATGGGATGTAGAAGGAAACCCGAAACGTCTCTTTTTCAATTCGGTAGAGAAAACCGGTGCCAAAACTCCAAGTGAAGATATGTATATAGAACTTGGATAAACAACTATTGGGTGTAAACACTAGAGTGTGTAGGATTTTTCATTAAAGAATATCACTCAAAACTTGATCTTTTTCCTTAAACAAATTTTTTATCAAAACACTCTCTAGGAGTTTTTATGGTATGAAAAAGATAATTTGGAAAATGTCATTCCCGCACATTATTAAGTCTGAAAAAGTTGGTTAAAAACCAAGTGGGGAAAGTGGGTAAAAACTGCCAAAAACTGCTCAAAACTGTTCCCGCCTGGCATTCTCGTTCGAACGACATTTACACTCATTTGAACGAGACTTCTAACGTGCGACCAGTCTGGGCTCATCAGAAACTCGTTAGATACCTCGTTAGAACGAACAAACTCGTTCGAAAGACATATCGAACGACTAACCAGTTTAGGTTCGTTGGCAAACTCGTTCGAACGAAACCTCGTTAGAACAAAAAACTCGTTCGAACGAGATTTCGAACGACTTTCAGAAATTTTTCTAAAATTCTATTTTGGCCCAGGAACTTTATATACGTTAATTAAAGTTCCAATTAAATTATTCTGAAAGTAAAACATGGTTTTTTATTAAACCTAACACCCAAATAAATTTTGTTCCAAGCTCCTATATAAATATAATTACATTCATACCTTGCGAGCATGGAACCTTAGTTGACGACGTAGAAACGAGGCACGCAAACCGGCATTTTGATGAAGCTTTAAATTCTTTGCCGCTACGTCTTCAACACATACTTCATAGGCTTGAGAGTATTACACTAAAACACTAACCTATGAAAAAATGTTTTTGTCCGGAATTGAGCCAACACAATACATGGACTCAATTGGAAATTTGTGTCCATACAAATATTCTGGATACTGTTCTCGTATATCCTCCTCTCGTTCCCAAGTAGACTCATCCATATTGCGATGTCCCCACTGTACTCGCACTAAGGGTACCACCTTGGACCGTAGTTTGCGCTCACTATAATCCAGAACAGCCACGAGTCTTTCCTTATACGAGACATTTGGCTGCAAGTCGATCTCCTCAAGTGGAATGTGCCAGAAGGCTCTCTCACTCCTCTTGTATTTCTTCAGCGATGCCACATGGAATACGTCGTGTATTCGCTGAAGATGCTCTGGGAGTCCCAATTTGTAAGCTACCGGTCCCACCCTCTCAATGATAGGGAATGGTCCCACATATCTCGGTGCTAACTTCCCCTTCTTGCCAAAACTCATAATCCCCTTCATAGGAGATACTTGAATTAACACCTGGTCGCCCACATCTAGTTCTACGTGTCTCCTACCGGCATCAGCATAACTCTTCAGCCTATCCTGAGCTATTCGAATACGTCCTTGAATTAACTCTATTTTGGAAGAAGTCTCGTGTATCATCTCTGGTCCCAATATCTTGTTATCCCCCACCTCCAACCAACAGGCGGGCGAACGACAAGGCCTCCCATAAAGTGCCTCAAACGGAGCCATACCCATAGTGAATTGGTAAGAGTTATTATATGCAAACTCTACCAAAGGAATATATGGCTCCCATCCTCCTCCAAAATCTTGGACACACATTCTCAACATATCCTCCAACATCTGGTTTACCCTTTCAATCTGACCATCTGTCTGCGGGTGATACGCCGTACTCAATCATAAGTCGGTGCCCATCGACTCCTGAAAGCTCTGCCAGAAATATGGCACAAATTTTTTGTCTCTGTCAGACATAATATTAATAGGAACTCTGTGCAACTTAACGATCTCTGAAATGAATAGCTGCGTATACCGCATCATATCGTAATCCGTACGATCCGACAAGAAATGAGCTACCTTAGTCAGCCGATCTACTAACACCCATATGGAATCGTGACCCTTCTGCGATGTTGGTAACCCATTAATAAAATCCATCGAGATACTTTCCCACTACTACACGGGAATCTCCAGTGGTTGTAGCATCCCTGAAGGTCTCTGATGGTCAACTTTTACAAGATGACATGTAACACACCTTGAGACAAATTCTGTAGTATCTCATTTCATACCTGACCACCAATATAGTCATCACATATCCTGGGACATTTTATCCCTAACTGGATGTACAGAAAACTTTGACCCGTGAGACTCCGTCATTATGGCATGCCTCAAATCATCATCTTCGAGTACTATCAGTCTACCATTAAATCGTAGTCCGCCCTCTGAGCTGATGGAGTAGGACTCTGCCCCCTCGGCCAGTAAATGTCGTACTCTGTCCTAACAAAATGGGTCCTCGGCCTGTGCCCTCACTACCCGCATAACACTCTCGGGAGTGATAGCTAAAACTGCCATGTATGCTCTAGCTATCTCATCCTCGTGTCGAAGTTCACTCCACTTCGGCTTCCAAATTTCTGCTAACTCTCTGGTAGGTCTTCTGCTTAATGCATCTGCCATCATGTTAGCCTTACCAGGATGATACCGTATATCAAACTGGTAGTCCTTCACAAATTCAAGCCACCTCCTTTGCCTCATGTTTAGATCCTTCTGTGTGAAAAGATACTGAAGTGACTTATGATCCATGAATATAGTGAACTGCTCACCCAGAAGATAGTGTCTCCATATCCTCACTACAAAGATGACTACTGCCAACTCGAGGTCTTGGGTGAGGTAATTCTTCTCATGTGGATTTAGATTTCGGGATTCATAAGCTATAGCTCTCTCCTCATGATGTAACACACCCCCAAGACCCTGTAAGGATGCGTCAGTATAGACTCAGTACTCCATTCCGCTCCTAGGCAAGGCCAGAATGGGTGCTGATGTCAACTTGTCCTTTAGCTCATCAAATGCTAACTGACAACAGTGACTCCATACGAAGGTCACTCCCTTCCGAGTCAAGTTCATCAAACGTCCGACAATTTTTGAGAACCCCTTGATGAAGCGATGATAATAACTGGCCAACCCCAAGAAGCTACAAATTTCGGTCGGTGTCGTGGGCTGTCCCCACTCCCTCACCGCCGATACCTTACTCGGGTCAATAACAATGCCTCTGTCGGATACAACGTGGCCTAGGAACTGAACATCCCGAAGCCAAAATCCACACTTCTCAAATTTGGCGTACAACTGATGGTCCCTGAATGTCTGTAGAACCATTCGTAAATGTTCAGTGTGTTCCTCCTCCGTGCGAGAGTAAATTAGAATGTCGGCTATGAATATAATCACAAACTGATCCAAAAACTCCCTGAATACCCTGTTCATGAGATCCATGAAAACTGCAGGCGCATTAGTGAGCCCAAACGGCATTACCCTGAACTCGTATGACCCGTACCGCGATAAGAAAGTGGTCTTAGGTACATCCTCTTCTCGAATGCGCAATTGGTGGTAACCCGACCTCAAATCGATCTTTGAGAAGTACGCATCCCCTATCAACTGATCAAACAAGTCGTCAATCCTAGGTAACGGATTCTTATTACGTATTGTCACTTTGTTCAGCTCCCTATAATCTACACACAGACTAAGTGAACCATCCCTTTTCTTTACAAAAAAAAACCGGCGCACCCCACAGCAGTGTACTCCGCCGAATGAAACCCTGTCCTAAGAGCTGTTGAATCTGCTCTCTCAGCTCTCGCATTTCTGAAGGAGCCATGCGATACGGTGCTCTGGCAATCGGTTTCATCCCCGGTGCTAGGTCAATAACGAACTCCATCTCCATGATGGGTGGTAACCTTGGTATGTCCTGAAAGACGTCCTCAAAATCCCTCACAACTGGGATTGAGTCCAGAGAAACGACCACCCCTTGTGAGGTCTCCTCCTCATTATAATATAAATGAGTGTGCGATCCTCCCTCGGGGAGGGGCATCGCCACAAGGAACATCTCCTGTCCCGTAATGGAAAACACGATAGTCCTCTCATAGCAATCTACCATTGCCCTATAACACGCCAACCAATCCATGCCTAGGATGACGTCATAACCCTCCATATCCAGCACTAGAAGGTCTGCCGTTAGACTTAATCTCCCGACCAAAATGTCTACACCCTTACAAATCGAGTGTATAAGGGACCCACTACCGATCGGTGACTCCACGCATATAAGATGAGTGTCGACTGTCGCTAAGAGGCCGGCTTCCCATGCAAATCTAGTGGCAATAAAAGAATGTGTCACCCCCATATCAAACAAAATACTACCCTCTAGTCCATCGATAGGAAACATACCCGCGACTGCCAGCGGTGCTGGAGGTGCTGGCTAGAACAGAATGTCGCGGACGTTGAACACACGGCTGTAGTGCATCTGGCCTGGCTACGGGGCCTGAGCTGATGTTGAGGCTAACGAAGTCTGCTGCCCCTATTGAGCACCCTGCTGTTGTGCCTTGTCTTGCTATGGACAATTCCTACTCTTGTGACCCTTCTGGCCACAGGTGAAACACTGACCCTAAAACTGCCTCTGACCTTGGCCTTGTTGGCCTTGACGTTAGCCCTGCCGACCTTGGCCTTGCTGTCCTCCTCCTTGGTTCCCTTGGCCCTAAGGAACTGGCTGCTAGGAACCCTTCTTGCACTATCTGTCAAAGCGATGCCTCCTATGCCTAAATTTCTTGGCAGAGTTCCCCTTCCGGGAATCCTGCCCTAGCTGGCCCACTGTTTGCTGCTGTGGTGGGCTGCTGCCACTACTTCCATCCACTTTGCCCGGTTGGCTAGGATCACCTCTCTTGTTTCCCTTCGCATGAAAGCGGTGATCCTGACAGTGTAGTAGAGTAGCATTGACGACATCTGAGTAAGTTACCAATGCCGGATTGTCGATTAAAAGCTGTCTGATTCTCCAGGTCAAGCCATCCATAAATTTTAACTTCTTCCGCTCCTCATCGCTCACCTCATTTGGCACAAAGTTAGCCAAACGGGTGAACTCCTCCTCATAATCAGCAACCGAGCGATCACCCTGAACCACCTCACTGAATTTCTTCCTTATCTCTGACTCTACCGCTGGAGGAAAATACTTGCGGTCAAACCGCACCCAAAACTCAGAAATTGTCATTTCGTCCCTTTCTTCGGTGGTGGTAACTGACTCCCACCACAGTATGGCCGCTCCTGCCAGACGAAAAGTAGCTAGCATTTTTTTCTGTACCTCGGTGCACTCTAGCATGTGCAAGTGGCGCTGGATATTTTTCTTCCAATTGCACGCCTCCACTACATTGGTACTACCCTAGAACTCGGGTGGATGCCCTTTTGGAAATGTCTCTCTCACTCGCTGCCAAGTAAATGGCCCTACTGGAGCCTACACTACTGGTGCCACGGGAGGTGGCACTTGGGGCTGAGGAAAATGGGCTGCCATTACCCTCATCGTTGTCTCGACTGCCTTATCCACTATCACTGCAACTTGAGTGGTGGAAATCAACTCGGCTCGGGGTGGTGTCAACGGAACCTGTGGCTCCTGATGAGCCTCCCTCACATCATCTCTGGTTTCATCCCTCTCCACTCATTGTCTCCTCGGTGGCATCTGAAATTAGATTAAATTGTATAAGTACACAGTTTTTACAAAATTTTAAGAGCAGATGTACGATATCCCAAAAGAGAAAAGTGAATCAACAGTCCTAATAGTAGGGCTCTAATACAACCAAACATTACACAGAAACATAGTAAGCCATACAGATCCTATGGATACTAGAACCTAGCTTTGATACCATCTGTGACACCCCGCCTAATTAAACCTTGGGTGATCAAGCCTTAATTTAATTAAACAGGTTTCTTAAATGGTTCATTCTTAGCATCACTGTCGAACTTTTTAAATTACTAACCACCTAAGTGAAATTAAGCTAGTGCCAAATTTTGTCTTCCTTAAGCTTAATAAACAACTCATACGGAACGATACAATTAATGCAGTACTAAAACGATTCGCATAAAACTGAATAAAAATAAAGTCTTGCCGAACACCAAGGCCAAGAAAACTAACTCAAAATCCAAAATCAGAATAACTGTAAAAGGAAAGGTTGGACAACATGTCCCAACTGAGAGTACTAAAACTGAGATCTTGCACTAGATTTGAAAAAGAGAAGTGTCTAAGCAATCCCTGTAATATCCACACGTGCTGCAGCTCCCAAATCCCTAGAATGAAATCATGCTGGGTGTCCCTGTGGCTGGGCACCTAAAAGGTTTTTAAAATATTTTTACATAGCAAGAGTTAGTACTCAAAACCATTTAAAAATATTTTGCAAGCAGTTATCACAATTGAGTTATTGATTACACATATTAAGACTTCGCACACTCCTTTCTGCTTCCTCACCTCTCTTCTATAGTGCATGCCTAATGATGGTACTTAGTTCACCTAGTTATACTACCCCAGTTAACTAGATCAGTTTACCCCGCTACATGTAACCCCTCTCTAAGTCCCCATAACATGCTCGCAGTATTTTAATAGTCCATATCTTATATGCTATAAACGTAGATAACTTACTTACTTCTTGTTATCCTTATTCTTATAATAATTACACCACGCTTCTTAATTATTACTACGATATTTTCAATCCATCTTATTATCTACTATCTTTAGTCAGTAGATTATACATATGGAATACGTTTTATCACACAACATGTATTAAATATTAGTCATCACTAATATACCCTTATGACACACATAAAGGATTCTTGGTTCGGAATGATTCATCGACCCCAAGTGAGAGTTGGTTTGGAATGATCCATCGACCCCAACTATTTATATATATACATATATTCTGGTTCGGGACTCTTTCATCACGACACCCGTTTTAAGGTTTGGTTCGGCATTTTACATCGACCCCAAACATATAATAACTTTATGTTAGTTCGGAATATCTCATCGACCCTAACATAATTAATTTAGGTATAATTCTCTTAACCCAAAAATTTATACAATTTAGTACGTACACACCCGACCTATCAAATCATGCACGTAAGAAATATATTTTCCTTATATTTACCGTACTTATTAATTTACGAATTATTTCACTATCGCATTATTCGAGTATTCACGCAACTCTAAGGGTCCAAGCTACCCCTCCCTTAATTTAGTAGTTAAGCTATCTTTAACCTACTGGTATATTTTCGTAATTTACTCTCACTCTTTCCGTAACTAAATTTTCAAATCCCCGATACAAAACTCAATCGTCTTCTTCCTGTCGATCCCTTTCTCCAAATTTTACACTCAATCATTTATGAAGAAATCTCACGGTACCCCTATTGGTATTCATTAAGTCCCTACATAGGTAAAATAGCATCACTAAGATTCCCATTAAGTGATGGAAATTGAATAGACATTTATCCATAAAATTCTCTAAAATACAGCACGGATTGATCGATCAATGGGATATGGTCGATCGATCGACTGCTCGATCGATTGACATTCAAGGGTCGATCGATCGATCGAGCAGTGTCAGACCCATATCGTATTCTTCATGCGGGTTACACCATTTTTGTTTATACATCTCCCATGATAATTCACCACGCTTGTAAGTAACGATTTATAATCATTCCTACATACCCTGGGATGATTACTAACGATCTAAAACAACATAATCATTACAAATTTCGTCTAGATTAACTCTAAATCTTCTTATTATTCAAGAACCCTAAAACTACAATCTTTCCATACTTTCATCATAAGTCCAGATTTTTGGTTCAATTTAATCATGAAGTCTTCTATGATATCAGATTATTTGGAGATAAAAAATGTTCTACATGAAATCCCTATCAATCATGGATCATATTCAAGTGTTTGCTTCCAAAAATATCACAAAAATCATGTTCTTCATAAGGATTATATATGGGTATTATAACTCAATTTATTTTGCAAATAACCACTTGCCTTATGTTCAGTAAGGTCTGATTTCGTGGTTGTTGTTGATGATTGATGATCTTTATCCTTCAATCGTTCTTCTTAATAAGTTGGTGGTGAAAATCTCCTTTGAATTCTTCCTACTTCTTTCTTTTGCCTTAGGAAATTGTTTCACCCTTATCTCTAATGGTTATGGTGTATTTTTATTTTCTCTAACCCTAGCCTCCAATTCTTATAATCTGACTTAGGGTTCCAAAATTCGTAGGTCTCCTCACCCTTAAATGTAAAGAGACCAAAATGCCCACATATGGTCCCGGTTTAGCCCAAAAATGACCCGGCACTCAACTATTACCCCCGGGTACACTATTTTGACCAATTCGACCCTTTCGGAATCATCTGTGGACTCTAAATTAACTTTTGAGTCTCTTAGAAATATGTTTCTCATCTCACTTTCAATTTTATCTACGCTTGATACCCGGTCGAGATAAACTTAGGTACGTACATATAAATCGCTAGGTCGTACATATAAATTTTTAATATTCACTATTCACACTTAGTAAATTTTAATCGGCATATTAATCAGTATCTAACTCTCAATTAATATCTAATAGTCATAATGATTAAATTACTCTACTCACGTAATTTAATTTAAAACGTATCACATTAAATTACTCTACTCACGTAATATAATTAAGACATATTTTCTCACATTAAATTACTCTACTCACATAATTTAATTTAAAACTTTTTTTTTAATTTTAACTATGTAGAATTTCGGGGTATTACACAGTTATTTGTGAGTTTTGCATAATTTCAACCTACGGGTTTCATCAATTTCCACCCTCTTCATTAATTCATCCGAAACTCCAAAACAATGGAACCACAAGTTGTACTAATATAAGTACATGATTCCTAATGTAAAACAAATACAAATTTATCAAGGCCCATCAATTAAAGGGATTAATTCAAGCTAATGCATTAAAAATCCATTTTTTATCACTGTATTCAATATCCTTATAATTGTTCCAGATTTCAACCTCTACAAGGCATTAATTTGGTAGTTAATCTTCTACATACATCAAGATAGTTGTCCTAACATGGTTTCTACTCAAAATTTCAATATAAATCTCCCAAACAACATTTTATTTACACGAGAACATGAAATCATATCTCCTACACTAGCATGGATGTGCTATCAACTCAAGAATAACAAGTTAGATACTTTCCTAAAAATCACAGGTCTGATCCGATGAATATGAGTGATATAGGAACGATCATCTTCTTACGATCTATGCTTTGGTGGTGGTGGAGGTGTACAACGGGTGGTTCTTGGCCATGAACACCTTGGAAAGCTCTCTCCTCCTCCTTCCTATAGTTTTCACCCTTTTTGCTTATCAGAACCCTAACTTCCTTGACAGACCATCTAATATAACCTCTTAATTTTCGTCATTAATAAAGGCCCAGAATTAGAAATTACCAAAATGCCCTCACGGGTTGCCGATTAGGCCGAAAAACGTCCCGAGATCCAAATTAAACCCCGGGTACACTTTTCTGACTATTTCAACCCTTTCGTACACATTGGTTCACTCGAAATGACCATACGGGTTACTTAGAATTAATTCACTTTTTATTTCATTAAATTAGACTCGACACGACTAACATGCGCGTCTCGATTTAATTTCCATAACAGTCATATTTTTCACTCACGACAACTTTAATATTTTATAATCATATATTACTTTACTCACTAAGTAATATTCAACATAATTATCACCAATAAATACTAACTCTCATCACGCTAGTAATTATTTAATTAAATCCGGATTAATTATAAATAAATTTACTCCAATTAAATTAATTAATCCCAATCCCATAATTAAAATAAAATACGTTAAAAAATATGGGGTACTACATACTTCCCCCCTAATAACGGAATTTCATCCCGAAATTCAGATACAATCTGCCACTAAGACCGAGAATCTTGCAACACCACATCCTCCAATACTCAAAACGAACTTCAGAGTAAGGCGCTCAATCACTATAGCCCCCGTCTCATAGCAAGCTTGTTCAACACTCTTGACATTTTATTAGTTATAGGGTCACACCTCAATAATGACACTTCACATTGTGCTCCTACCAGACGACATTCGAATAAGACGAGCCTATACATCATTGGCCCCATTATCTCAATATTATTGGGAGGTCGTACCTCACTACATGTCTGTGACACCCCGCCTAATAAAATACCGGGTGATCACTCCTACATCGAATTATAACAGGAGTCTTATATGGATCATTCTTAGCATCACTGTAGAAAGCCAATTTAATTACTAATAACCTATTAGGTTGGCGTCAAAATTTTACTTAACTACTCTTTTTAAACATCTACCAAATTAAAAAATCTACACAGTTTATGTAAATGAAACTGAAGCGAAATAAAATAACCGAACACTCGTTTCAAATATGATACAACCATATCGAATGCCGCACTAAAACGCGAAAAAGAATAAATAAATGCAACTGGGCCATTGGCCCGAATGTTTATACAGTACCTCCAATCTAGATTAAAAGGATAGAAGCGTCTAACGAGAAAAACTTGATGCGACTGAAAATGTGTCTCAGGAATGCGTTCACTCTAGGATCAAGTGCAAGCCTGTCGCTCAAGTAATAATCCCAGTAAGTCGGGTATCGATCCTCAGGGAAAAAGGACAACGGAGTTGTGACGACGGGAAAATACGGAGGAACCCTAACTCTGACTCTAAAAAGAAAGGAAAAAATGATTTGGTTTTGAAAATTGATTACAACTAAATGAAAGTATGAAATTATGAAAAGATGCAATTATATTAAATTACCTAGAATGCTAATGAAAACTGGTTTAAAATTTTAAACTATGAATGAGAAAAATAGGACGGGAATACAATCCCCCAACCCTAGTGTATTGCAGTTATAATACTAATCGTAAATTTAACTGATTGATTTGACCTGGAATTTAGTACTCCCAAGCATTACGTATACGAGGTTCAAGCCCGCGTCATACTTAATCTGAGGACGAGTAAATCGGTATCGCGATAATAACACTCGAATTGCATTCTAAATCATCACGGTTACCCAGAGGCAAACGAGATATAATGACATACAATTGTTATGTTTCTACGCAATATGGTCGTAATCAATCACTAAATTCAGAGGACTAATTTTATACACACGCAACTAACACATCAAGCTGGGTTCATGTATCCCGGACTTAGAAAATCTAGCCTAGCATGTTAAAAATGATAGAAACAGTATTGGATTTGCAGAAAAACATGATTAAACTATGGAAAATTAATGGAATGATGTAAAACATAATTAAAAAGAGGAAATAACTCACTAATTTTTACCAAAGCAATAACAACAGCAATGAAGAACACAGAATTCTGAATTAACCTTCAATCTTTGGAATTAAACTGGAAATTGTATCTAAACTAGGGTTTGCTGGAAAAGAAAGGAAAAATCTATTATTCTCCCTAAAATCTTCGTGCTAAGAATGATAATAAAATGGGTTTATATACCCTACAAGACTCCAAGAGTTTTAACAGCACTAGGACTCTCCATTAGAGGAGAATTAAAAAATTAAAACTGCGACAGCCGGACCAGTCCCCCTCCTCCCCTGGACCGGTCCCAGGGCGGACCGGTTCTTTTATTTTTGGTTGACCGGTCCCAGGGCGGACCGGTTCTTTTATTTTTTCCTTCTTCAGTTTTCTTGTGATCCGGGGTCTTCTGGAGTTTGGCATAGCGGACCGGTTCTTTTATTTTTGGCGGACCGGTCCCAGGGTTTGACAGCTTTTTTCTTGGATTTTTTCTCAACCTCAAATTGGCATAACTTCTTCACCGTAGCTCGGATTGAGGTGACGTTTTTTCCAGTGTTCTTGTAATTGAAAGCTCTTCAACTTTCCAGTTGGCCACACCTCCGGACTAAGGCTGAAAAATTATGAAAATGCCCTTCAACTCCCCAATTCTTGGTTTCTTTCACTATTTTGATTTCTCTTTTCCATCTTTCTTGCATGGAATACCTGTAAAACACATAAGAGATACACAAAATACGAAACACTTTCCAAAAAGGGTTAGTAACATAAATATGAGACAAATCCAAGTTATTTATACCACACGGGATCATAAAAATACCGAAATTAAGGGGATAAATGTGAAGAATTTATGCCTAATCAACCTGCATGCATCCACAGCTGCTGCAGCAAACGTCTGACTCGAAACAAATGTCATCCAGGTGTCCCTGTGTCTGGACACCTATAATATATATATATATATATATATATATAGCAAGAGAGGGAAAAGTAGATAAACGGGTCAGAGCCCGAGTTTTGAAAATATTTAGCAAGTGCATAAATGCTTTATTTTTAGAAAAATAGTTTTGTTTCATATTTAAATTTGGTATCGCACTCCCATGAGATACCCCTCACCTCTCTTCTAATAGTGCACTCCTATCGCATCCTGACAAAATACCCTAGTCAAACTGCCCTGCCTAAGTAGTCTGTTACTCAATCTTCTAACAACCCTAGTTATCCCAAGTACTAAGGGCTAGACTTCTTCCCAGTCTCAACACTATGCCATGTTCGTGCGTGGGGTGTCTTGCAGAGCGAAATCCAAACAAGGAACCCCCCGATACACTACTACGTGGCAAGGCCGATCGTCGAGATCCATTAGACGCTCAGTACACACCGTATATACATACTATATAATAATATACATATCATACTTATATAGAAACATATCATGTTACACTTCCGGATATATCTCCCGGAATGAGAATTCATTTACAACATGTTTACCAATTTCATTTTCATTTTCATTTTCTTTTTATCTAAAAACTTTCCATTTCCTTTCTTCTATCCAAGAACGGTTTTTAAAAGCCAATTTTATTATCATAAAAATGCTTTTTCATCTCATATATTCCCATTTCCATTCTTCCATCTAGGAAATGTATTTAAAGACAATTTATTATCATAAATTGCTTTAACATCAATAATGTCCCACATTATTGAAAATAGTTATATTACATATCATATAACGTTTCTAACTGTGCGCGCCCCTAAATGGCTATCATCTTCCAGGGCCTATCAATCAAGACAACCTGGGATCCTACAATGCAAGACGTCGGGAAGCGGCCATATGCATGCGGGAGAGTAATAACCACACCAAGAATTACCTCACCATCGCAGAAAAACATACAATAAGCGCTCATATGGCCTAGGACTATATCCACCCTGCCTTCATTAGCGAGGGGGCTTCCCCTAACGTGCGCAACTTCCCTTATGATAGCGATTTGTAGAGGTGTGTATACATAAATTATCATTTATCAAAATCATTTTTTCATTTTGAAATCATTCACTTTTACATTCTCAAAACCATTTATTTCCAATGATGAAATACCAATTTTAGCATGTGCATTTCTTATTCTCATAGTCATATTTTATTAATGACCTGGGACCTAAAGTGTAATTGTCCTTACACTAGTCTCCCAATAATCTGAAACATCACTATTCTACCTTCTATTAACTCTAGGTTAACTTCCTATATCATGTGGAACTTTAACCTCTATAAAACATCCTTATAATGAACCCAATTAAGCCCATACTAGTCTAGGATATTTGACTCCCTAACATAATCCGACAATACCCTAAAATTAAATAGGTTATGGATTTCCTTCCCACAAACCCAAGGACTACATCTCGTCCAAACAATAATTTAGAGGTCCCCACCCTATTTTAGGAACCCCAACCTCCTAATTTATCAATTATTTTATTTTTCTCGAAAATATAGTTTTAGTGTCACACACATAAAACACTCACTTAGTCCCCATAGATTCCATCCATTTTATGTCTATTTACTCGTAAAAGATTACTTAATTCCTTTCTAAAATAATCTAGAATCAATTAAAATTGGAATTCATCCCATCCAATTAGCCCTAGGAAAATTATCAAACTTCCTGAAGGGTCGATCGATCGACCCTAGTCGTCGATCGATCGACCCCCCACGCTCGATCAATCGATCATGGCGGACAACTTCTTCTTCGAGAAGCTGTTTCGGCCATTAAAGCTTCTCCCAAGCTTTTATCTCCATCTCGAACGTCCTAGAACCTCAACCAACAACATGTACACATATAATAAGGGTTCTAAACATCCTAGAACCCGAAACCAACAATTAATTTCGATTAAATCCTAAATTTCTCTGATTAGAAAATTATTGGGGTTTATTCGTTTTAACTCCCGAAAACCCATTTTATCCACGAAAACCCAACCCAAAATCTTTAGGGTTTGTTATTACCAAACTACGATATGAAGCAAGTAAACACTTGCCTCGTGGATACAATCCGACGATCCCGAGTCGATTTCGGCGGAGTTTGGCCCGAGATCTCCCTTTTCTCCTCTTTTCTTCCTTCCTCTCGCTCTTCTCTCTTTTCTTTCTATTTTCTTTCTATTCTCTCCCTCTCTCCCTCCTTATATAAGGAGAAAACGGTTTATACCCCTTAAAACCCAAAAATGACTCGTTTACTCAATTACGAGCACTTTTAACTCTAAAATTTCCCAAAACTCAATTTTGACAATCGGACACTCTTTTCCGACTATCTCGGCCATTCCGAGACTCACGGTGCAGTCGAAATTTCTATTCGAGGTACTTGACCACAACCCCCTATTTTAACCCATTACATTTCAATGCGAGTTTTGCAACTAAACTCTTACCTTTTATCTCTTTACTCAACGACGATATATAATTATAGTACTTCGACCTATTTAATCCCAAAAGTAATTACAACGCACATAAAAAATCATCCAATCCTCGAAAATCCCAAAAATTACTATTCTGAGAAATTCCTCAAATCTCCAATTTATAGAATTTAATTATCTCCCAAAAGGACGGGTTGTTACATACTCCCCTCCCCCCCAAAAAAAAAAATAGAATTTCGTCCTCGAAATTCGGATATAACTTACACCACCAAACTATGATTACAAATCCCACTACGTCTTAGTACCCCCAAAATCAAGAGGTGTTAACATGATAGTCCCTTACCATATTCCACCTACCTCAATGTGTACTCAAATGTACTAGCTTCACCACAAGCTCATCTAAATTTCTACCCATTAACGCACAACAACGACGCATTACTCCGATGGCTTCTCTTGCTTCCAATAAGAGAAACGACTTTATACTACCGCTCTAACATCTTGCAAAGTTGACACCCTTGCTAACAAGTGCCCGCTCGTCCACAGTAGGCCAACTGATTTCCTTTAAAAAGGAAACTCTACTAAAATTTGACTACTTCCAATAGTCTCGTCGCTTATCTTGGGCACGTTACCCCTTATTGCCCCTTATACAATTGGAATATCGCATACCTCTCATGACATTCCATCAAACACACTCCAAGTCCATTCATGACTGCCTCACGGCATAATATTCAACTTTATATACTACGCCCCTCCTATTTCAGGCGGTATATAAACCAACTTACTAAGGTGCCTATAAACCTTTTTAACCCGTGCACATCTGCACATCCATTGTGAATGTCTGACACGTAACACTCTCTCTAAATAAAGGTCTCCTTTCCTCGGTGTAATACTCACACATGGGTCCTTCCAACCCGCGAAATTCAATTATCCTTACATCGGCGCCACTAAATCTATGGAACTTACATCCTAATAATGCTACGGTCTAAGCGTTACCCTACCTACTCAAAATAAATATAATCCTAAGTATATACCTAGTGCCCAAGGCCTCTCTCAACTTCCGACATTTGCTTGGTTTCATGCGTGGGACGTCTTGCAAAGCGAAATCCAAACAAGGAACCCTCCCGTTACACTACTCCCTCGCATTATCGGTCATCGAGATATAGTGACCTAAGGCACATCCGCGAGACTTCCTAAATCCTACCTCGCTAACCTACGAACACATTTCTACTGTTCTATCCTCCCACCTGAGCGAAAAGGGAAATCTAACTAATCGAGGTGCCCACTCTCTGCAAAAGTGTCACGAACATCATACCCAAAACATATTTCCTCAAAAAATTTCCTTTTCATTAATGCCTGGCTGTAATCTTCAAATCAATTTCTCTAAGTCGTACTTCACCCACCCACTTGTGGTGAGATGACCACTTTAGTCCTTTTCCATAACACAGTATTTCCATAAGCATACCATCATCAGATGGCTCATAGTCTGTAGTGTTTCATCCACACTATATGACTTACCAACAAAAACAACATCCTCGCATCCTATAACATCTCTCCACTCCCGATGTCGTTAAGATTCATGCGTGGAGCGTCTCGAAAAGCGAAATCCAAATAAGGAACCCCTCCACACACTACTACTTAACTTAGTCGGTCATGGAGGTCCGTTATTTTCGAACATGCAATCAGGATAACCCTATCACCTCTTTCAACCAAATGCGGTCTGAACTCCCATTTCTATTCAGGAGCCATACCACTAAGCGCTCGCACCCCACTCAGTCCTTGCGCAAACAATTATGAGCTTAAACTCACAGCTCAACAATCAACCCTGCATACCTTAAATCACATCTATAAGGTCGCCACATACTCAAATCATGATAATGAAACCTTTGCCCATCGAAGTTCCAACTACCCGTAATAATAAAGGCGAACTCAACCTGTATCCAGGTGAGATATTGCAACAATCACCCGTTCCACCCTGGAACGGGTATATATGTATTCAAACCAGATATATATATATATATGTATTCAAAATATCAACACCCTCCTTTATGGCGAATGAAGGAAAATAAAATTCCGCTATCGCGGAAAACACATAGATTTACATTATATAATGTTATCGAGACCGCCACAAAACAAAAATTACACACACGAGTCTAGGCCTAACGAACATCGCGACTTTATCTAGCCAAGACAATTATACCTCTTCCTTCTGAGATGAAACTCATAACAACCACTTTTCCCTACTCCTTACAATCATCTTACTAGTCCTCTTAACTTCTCCGTTAAAAGAAAACTCCACTATAAAGCTTCAATCCTATTTCAATAAATTCCCCGGGTGGATATCCACCAATGGGGTCCTCAAACATACCCATTCTCCATAAGGGATAGCAACACTTCTCTAGTGAGCCTATCCTTTCTGGAAAGGACTCATTATCCAACGTAGCTACATCACCTCGGTACAAGGTTCACTCCTCCATAATACACTTTATTCACTGTCGGCCTCTGGCCGATCCTTATGTGAATAATCCAAAACTGCAATCTTTTCAATCTTGTTAAATCAGGGAGAATCACGATTAAAACTATCCGTAAGATCCTTTTCGAACCCTTATCATCACTGGGAAATTCAACTTTAGTACCACTTTCTACTACGGCGGTACTACGGTACTCATAACTACTATACTTTATTAGTCGTTACAACCATCCTTAGTAAACACTACAAATGAAGAGACCTCTACTACAGTCCTCGTCCCCGACTTCACCTACAACTCTAAATAAGCCCCGCCTCCTGCTGCCATCCAAGCCCCGCACACGAATCTCGAACGAGTGCACAAAAGATTTACATAATCTTATACTATAGCAGGACAACGAAATATCACAAGAGAAATCAACAATCCTAATCATGATTCTCTATATCAACTCGAGAGCAATGCTGAAAGCATATTACATCGACATTGATTCCTAAGAACACTAGAACATGATGCTCTGATACCATCTGTGACACCCCGCCTAATAAAATACCAGGCGATCACTCCTATATCAAATTATAACAGGAGTCTCATATGGATCATTCTTAGCATCACTGTCAAAAACCAATTCAATTAGTAATAACCTATTAGGCTGGCGTCAAAATTTTACTTAACTACTCTTTTTAAACATCTACCAAATTAAAACATCCACACAGTTTATGTAAATGAAACTGAAGCGAAATAAAATAGCCAAACACTCAGTTCAAATATGATACAACCATATCGAATGCCGCACTAAAAGGTGGAAAAGAATAAATAAATGCAATTGGGCCATTGGCCCGAATGTTTATACAGTACCTCCTATCTAGATTACAAGGATAAAAGCGTCTATTGAGAACCTGCATGCATCCACAGCTGCTGCAGCAGACGTCTGACTCGAAAGAAGTGTCATCCAGGCATCCCTGTGCCTAGAAACCTATATATATATATATATATATATATATATATATATATATAGCAAGAGAGGGAAAAGTAGATAAACGGGTCAGAGCCCGAGTTTTGAAAATATTTAGCAAGTGCATAAATGCTTTATTTTTAGAAAAATAGATTTGTCTCATATTTAAATTTGGTATTGAACTTCCATCAGATACCCCTCACCTCTCTTCTAATAGTGCACTCCTATCGCATCCTAACAAAATACCCTAGTCAAACTACCCTGCCTAACTAGTCTCTTACTCAATCTTCTAACAACCCTAGTTATCCCAAGTACTAAGGGCTAGACTTCTCCCCAGTCTCAACACTATGCCATATTCGTGCGTGGGGTGTCTCGTAGAGCGAAATCCGAATAAAGAACCCCCCCGATACACTACAACATGGCAAGGCTAATCGTCGAGATCCATTAGACCCTCAGTACACAATGTATATACATACTATATAATAATATACATATCATACTTATCTTTTAGATACATATCATGTTACATTTCCGGATATATCTCCCGGAATGAGAATTCATTTACAACATGTTTACCAATTTCATTTTCATTTTCTTTTTATCTCAAAACTTTCCATTTCCTTTCTTCTATCCAGGAAAGGTATTTAAATGCCAATTTTATTATCATAAAAATGCTTTTTCATCTCATATATTCCCATTTTCCTTCTTCCATCCAGGAAATGTATATAAAGCCAATTCATTTATCCCATTTCCCTTCTTTCATCCTGGAAATGTATATAAAGCCAATTTATTATCATAAATTTCTTTAACATCAATTATGTCCCACATTATTGAAAATAGTTATATTACATATCATATACCGTTTCTAAGACCGCCCATCCGGGTTTCCCCAATGTGCACGCCCCTAAATGGTTATCATCTTCCAGGGCCTTTCAATCAAGACAACCTGCGATCCTACAACGCAAGTCATCGGGAAGCGGCCATATGCCTGCGGGAGAGTCATAACCACACCCATAATTACCTCACCATCGTAGAAAAACATACAATAAGCGCTCATATGGCCTAGGACTATATCCACCTTGCATTCTTTAGCTAGGGGGCTTCCCCTAACGCCCGCAACTTCCCTTATGATAGAGATTTAGAGAGGTGTGTATACATAAATTATCATTTATGAAAATCATTTTTCCATTTTGCAATCATTCACTTTTACATTCTCAAAACCATTTATTTCCAATGATGAAATACCAATTTTAGCATGTGCATTTCGTATTCTCATAGTCATATTTTATTAATGAACTAGGACCTAAAGTGTAATTGTCCTTACACCAGTCTCCCAATAATCCGAAACATCACCATTCTACCTTCTATTAACTCTAGGTTAACTTCCTATAACATGTGGAACTTTAACCTCTATAAAACATCCTTAGAATGAACCCAATTAACCCCATACTAGTCTAGGATATTTTACTCCCTAACATAAGCTGACAATACCCTAAAATTAAATAGGTTGTGGATTTCCTTCCCACAAACCCAAGGACTACATCTCGTCCAAACAATCATTTACAGGTCCCCACCCTATTTTAGGAACCCCAACCTCCTAATTTATCAATTATTCTATTTTCCTCAAAAATATAGTTTTAGTGTCACACACATAAAACACTCACTTAGTCCCCATAGATTCCATCCATTTGATGTCTATTTACTCTTAAAAGATTACTTAATTCCTTTCTTAAATAATCTAGAATCAATTAAAATTGGAATTCATCCCATCGAATTAGCCCTACGAAAATTATCAAATTTCCTGAAGAGTCGATCGATGGTTCGATCGATTGATCCCCCACGCTCGATCGATCGATCATGGCGGACAGCTTCATCTCTGAGAAGCTGTTTCGGCCATTAAAGCTTCTCCCAAGCTTTTATCTCCCTCTATAACGTCATACAACCTCAACCAACAACATCTACACATATAATAAGGGTTCTAAACATCCTAGAACCCGAAAACAACAATTGATTTCGATTAAATCCTAAATTTCTCTGATTAGAAAATTATTGGGGTTTATTCGTTTTAACTGTCAAAAACCCGTTTTATCCACGAAAACCCAACCCAAAATCTTTAGGGTTTTTTATTACCAAACTACGATATGAGATTTATGATCAAAAGTAAATAAAGCAAGTAAACACTTGCCTCGTGGATACAATCCGATGATCCCAAGTCGAGTCCGGTGGAGTTTGGCCCGAGATCTCCCTTTTCTCCTATTTTTCTTCCTTCCTCTCTCTCTTCTCTCTTTTCTTTCTCTTTTATTTCTATTCTCACCCTCTCTCCCTCCTTATATAAGGAGAAAAGGATTTGTACCCCTTAAAACCCAAAAAGGACTCGTTTACTCAATTACGAGCCCTTTTAACTCTAAAATATCTCAAAACTCAATTTTGACAATCGAACACTCTTTTCCAACTATTTTGTCCATTCCGAGACTCACGGCGCAGTCGAAATTTCCATCCGAGGTACTTGACCGCAACCCCCAATTTTAACCCATTACATTTCAATGTGGGTTTTCCAACTAAAATCTTACCTTTTGTCGCTTTACTCAACGACGACATATAATTAAAGTACTTCGACCTATTTAATCTCAAAAGTAATTACAACGCCCATCGAAAATCACCCAATCCTCAAAAATCCAAAAAAATACTATTCCGAGAAATTCCTCAAATCTCCAATTTATAGAATTTAATTATCTCCCAAAAGGACGGGTTGTTACAATGTCAACTACTCATATTTATCTAAACACAAAACTCCCATCCTGAGAGATACCATATGAACATCTGACCACTCTTGTCAGCTCTTCGAATCTCGATTTCCGACAACGTAACCCTTACGATTGTAAAATGCCACCCAATATAGTTTGTGGTTATTCCATTATAGTCATCGTACTCTAACTCAACCAATCCAAAAATACTAATTATCTTCTCACCTTTAAATAACCAGAGGGAGAATAGTTAAGGTTTTTCCACACAAAACCTCAATAAGCAGTTTGTCCACAATAAACAGGTGCGAGTGCTTACTCACAACTCTACCATTGGTAATATCTTCTCTCAATTATCGTAATATAGTTCACTTACTAGCTATATCCGTTGTCGAAATGAAATGATCACAATGAGTCCAAAATTACTTTCATACAGCTCCACTAGTCGTTAATCACCTTTCGACTACTACTTGGGCTATAGGTGATGCAGCTAAAAATAAAACGTTATCCCCACTACTTCCTGAAATCCCATATTAAAGGTGGTGTTCAAGGATCTCATCCTGGTTCATAACAATACTAGGCAGGACCACATACCAGCACGATCCTTCTTCTCAAAGAAAGACTGGGGCACACTATCTAATAGTGTAAATCACATGAAAGATTAATAATTACTTTCTTTTTTTGTCAACTTGTTCCACACATTCGAAGGAACTCGTGAATTTTTCTTGAGGTTGGAAACCCATTAAAGAGATTTAACAACTTGACTGCCCTCTTCTTTTACATGAATCATGGGCTTGCTACAAAATTTTCTAGTTGATCATCTTGCTCCAACCGATTTCTATCTGTGAGTAGTGCATGCGGAGACTACTCTCTATGTACCACTCAACATCGACTTCCACTTGTAATGTCTCACATTAAGTGGTACTTAATACTCCCCTTCTTTCCTCGACGTATACCAAAAGTTCCTACCCGTGCACTTTTCACCACGAGGTGCACTTATAGACTTTTTACACCTTATTGACATCATCATCCTATTCATGCACAAGTCACTCTCAACATTCGACTGGGTAGATCTCCACTCCAAATTTTCCATAATAGTTAAATTTTACTCTTCTCATGGGATACCCCTTTTTAAATGGCTTCCTATAACCTTTCAACCAAATTTCGGGTGTGCTACTTTGATCGTACACACATATATGGATTATCGTCCTTCGCACATGACGCTTAATCCACTTTACCATATCTACTACGTTATATTAGTCCCACATGCATATATTTCACACATCTATTCCCATGTCCCTTTAACCCGGATGACTCTGACATCCTCTAACGAGGATGCCCGCACACCCTATAAACCTGGCATACTGGCGTAAACATCACATACTCTTCATACATAACACTCAATTCTTTATTGCCCCTGTATTCATAATGTTTCTATAACACTTGGGTATTCTCAATCACCCCAAAAATAGAAATTTTTAATCCTCCTTAACATCGTTCCACCATTTAACTCGTGGTGATAAAACAAAATTTTCAATGCTTCCTCACCACACAATCGGCTCCACTGGCCTTAAATCGTAACTTAACTTTTAATTTACAGTTATAACTTCATACTTCTATAACGACCGAGGTATCAGACTCATGGACTAATGACCAAATATATCCCTACTTCCAACCTTACGCTAAGTTCATGCATGGGATGTCTCACAAAGCGAAATCCAAATAAGAAACCCCCCGATACATTACTACCTAGCATTATCGATTATCAAAATCCGTTAGGCCCTCCGTCCAAGGCAGTCGACGTGAGCCCTATACACACTAAAGGAAAATAAAAATATGTAGACAAGAATTAAGTTAAAAGAAATTATGTCATAAGTCACAATAATATAGAGGGGATGAAGTGAAAATACTAGATAGGTTGATGGTGAACATTTTATTTTATAAAAATTGGGATCACATACATCAAAATCCAATAGATAACCAACAACTACATTATTATTTCAAATACCATAATGCCACAAAACAACTTAATACAATAGAGTACTATATAGAAGAAAAAAAAAATAATAAGAATAATTTCCCATTACAATAATAATACTCTGAAATCGGGACCACCAAAGGATCCCGCGCATATCTTCACCTAATCCCTTCCGTCCTTGTAAGACGTATGCCTCAACTTCACCCCCATAAATGTCGTATAAGAAAATATATCAACTCCTCATTGATGCGACCATTCGTGGAACAAAAAAGCTCCTAATTGTGGCGACGCAAGTTGACTCACGCCACCCATTCACCACGGAACCCCTCGATGGCACACAGTTGGTTGAATCATACTTTTGATATTGCAGCCATTTAAACCTTCAAAACAACAATTAGTTGAGACAAAAAAATTGTAAAGTGCAATTAAAGTTAGTCGGTGAACGAGTCAAAATGGCATGTGCAAGTGTGTGAAATCGGGGTAAAATGTACCACATTGTGACAAAAAGTGTCGGGGTGCAACAATGAGTGAAAAATATGCAGGTGTGAGAACGTGAGAATTACGTGTGATAATTGATTAACTTCGCAAATTTCTTATTTGACACACTAATTTAATTTCAGCCCCTAATCATGCATCTAAAGTGCAAGTGTCAACCCATAAACAAATAAAGCAAGCGACACAAAGTTAAGAAAAAATCCCCAAAGGGCAAAACCTTTTATTTCTAGAACTTTGAAGAATTTACAAGACCATTGACTTACATACAACCTGATAATCGCCCACAAGTGTAACGCACGGTGTCTTCGTCAAACCTTCAAAGCAACGGCTAGAAACAGTGTCGGCTGGAATCTCCCGCAGGAACTCCAGGTGGTCAGCAATGAAGCAGAGAGACGGCTTCTCCACAAGGGTTTAACAATAACAAAATTGTGTTCTAGGGTTCAAAAAGATTCACAAAAGTAATTGGGATTTTTGTGTGTGAATCAAAAAGATGTTTGGCACATCAAAAATTGAAGTCTTGTTGTGTTTGAACTCTTAAAAACGTTTTCTCAAAGACTTGAAAAAATACACCAACGAAGTAGGAATATATATAGAAAATAAAAGCTGGTGGATTAAAATCTCACGGAACTATTCGAACTTATCCCAGGCGGACCGGTCCGGCTTGGGGGCGGATCGGTCCGACCTCGGATCGGTTCTTTTAAATTTTGGCTTCTTCGGTTCGCAATCGGTCCGGGGTTTACTGGATCTGCAGCAAGCGGATCGGTCCGGTATAGAGGCAGACCGGTCCGACTTCCCAGAAAACTAAAAAACTGTTAAAAGCCTCATTTTGCTTGAAAAAACTTACTTCTAATTTTAAAAAAAAAACATTTTATAAAAATTTCCCAATACTAAATATGAACTTCAAGGAACGTAAAAACAAAATTTTACCATGTTCATTCTCGCAGAGGCTATGACGTTGAAGACATTTTGATATTCGGATCCGTTGATATAGATGCGATCTTGAGTTTCTTCAACGGTGTAACGACGTACGACATACAAATTGACAATGGACAAAAATGTCCTTACAAGGTGTTTGCTAAACCTCTAAAAAAAATTGGTATAGGCATTTTAACAATCACTTGGTGTGCACAATGTGGTATAAGGGTGTTTGAGTGCCATTTGAACCAACACAATCCCTATTCATGAACAAATGCAATAATGCATCAACAATTAAGATTTTTTTTTGGGGGGTGGGGGGAATGATGGGGGATCTAGATATAATGGGTGAAAAAACACACGGGGTAAAAAAATAGAATTTTCTCCCAAAGATTTTGCAACTGAAATGGGAGGTGGCGCACATTGAGGGTTAAACATTTTAAGGTCATAGAGTATATATTTTTTATGCGACATTAGTGGTGGTGAAGTTGAGACGGACGTCTTACAAGGCCAGAAAGGATTGGGTGAAGATATGCGTTGGGATCCTCTGGTGGTCCCGATTTCAGAGTATTGTTGTTATAATGGAATATATTCTTATTATGTTTCTTTTTTTTCTATTTAGTATTCTATTGTATTAAGTTGTTTTGTGGAATTATGGGATTTGAAATAAAAATGCAGTTGTTGGTTATCTATTGGATTTTTATGTGTGTGATCCCAATTTTTATAAAATAAAATGTTCACCATCAATTTATCTAGTATTTGAACTTCAGCCCCTCTATATTATTGTGACTTATTACATAATTTCTTTTAACTTAATTCTTGTGTACATATTGTTGTTTTCTTTCGTGTGTATAAGGATCACGTCGACGACCTCGAGGATCACTCAAAATTGGGGTCATTTATTTCTATCCCCCTCTTTGTCATATTGTCTTTTATTACATTGAGGACAATGTGTGTTTCAAGTTAGGGGATTGTGATAATTCATATCAATTTCTACTTTATCATTGTAAGCCATGCTTATATTTATTAAATAATTTTTAAAAATACATAAAAAATTCAAAAATTATTTTGTTTATTTCTTTTCTCTTTCTTGGGCATCTTGCCCCAATTTCCTATGATAAATTTAATAATTTCCCTATCCAATTGCTAATTCAATGATTAATTTTCTATTTCTTTCATGTTATTAAACTTCAGTCCTAAAATTATTTAATATTGGGAATAAATGTATGAATTAAATCTTGAAAAACTATGAGCACTTGAGCATATATTATATATGATTTGGTAGGACAATTATAACTTGGTATCTTTTTGTTGCTTTGTGTACACTAAAACTGAACGAGCTTTGTGCTTTTCTTCATTTGCGAGTGTTTATAAATTATTCTTTCCTTCTTGAAAATGTTAAATGTGTTGATAATCTCACTATTCTTTCATTTATCGATCATTAATTGAGTTCATATATGAAATGTGTTATTTGAGCACGATTTTAATAGTTGTTTTGAATCGAGAATTACATAAACTATAGGAAATGATCATAGGCCCTCTTTGTTATATCACCCATATTGACCTTAACCTCACCTTAGATGTTTTCCCTCGTCAACCCCTTTGAGCCTAAATATAGCTTTTTGTTTCAAAACCCAAAATCCCATAACCAACTCCACATTGGAGTTATAAACCATATATATCACCTTCCATACCTTTGTTTTGAATGATTCTTGGGATTAAATCATGTTCGTGTTTTGTTGTTACAATTAAGCATGTGAAAGTGAAAAAGTGAAGAAAAAAGTGAAGTGAAAAAGGGAAAACAAAAGCAAAAGAAAAAGCGAGAAAAAGAAGAAAAGAAAAGAAAGAGAAAGTATGTATATGTCGTATATAGTGTTCAACAACCTTTGCCACTTTCCAATGTTACATTCAATGCTTGTCATGGAAATTATTTTCCAATATTGATATTGCTCACAATTTTCCATTATTTCAAGTGTTTCATCCCCAAACACATTTGAATCTGTACATATTCCTTTCATTTCATAACATTAACCCCAAACCTACATTGTAATCCATAAAAGTCCTATGTGATCCTAAGGTGAATGTAATTCAAATATCATAATAATTATAATAATATGTGAAAGTTCATTTGACCTCATTAATGATGATATCCTTTCATTGAGATTGTAAAGTTTTTATTTTATATGTAGCATTCTTAATTGATGATGTATGTGAGGCCTAGTTTCCATTTCCATACTCATTATGCTCGCCTGTCCCGTGTGATACACCCTATCTTGAGTGCTTTTATTTGTTGAGTGTAATTTTCGAAGAGGATTGAGTGTAAGCATGATTTAATTGTTATCTAGACTGTAAGTGTTTTTACCGAATCAAAGATTTACCATGTGCACTCACACCACTCACATTTGAGATTTTAATTCCATATAGTTATTCTTTTAATTTTTATAGTTTTGGATTATTAGGAAAAAGTCTCTTTTGATTTGTTAATAATATGTTGAAATATTTAGTTGTTGTTGATCTTGGCATATTGGTTTGTCGGGCATATTTGAGGAAATTTGATGCTTGTGGGTTTCATCCGTAAAAACCCTCACGAGACAACACTCGTCCAACCTAGGGGTTGCATATGCTAAATGCAATCGTTCACCTACAAAAGTGGCATTTATCTCCTTTGTACATATCTCATTTCTTATGGTTTACTTGTAGTTCTTCTTGCTTTGTATTTCATTGCTAAGGACTAGAGATGTGTAAGTTAGGGGGTGTGATTCGACTCGAACATTGCATATATTCATCCTCTTTACTTATGCATTTTAGCCCCCTAGGGTACCTTAACTCCTATATTTATGATCATTAACCAGAAAACCTCTATTTTATATGTTTTCATGTTTTGCGAGGTATAATTGAGATTTTGAAGGTATAACGGTGCATAGTGTGAAGTTTAGTGTCATTCTGAGAAAGTTCCATCGACAATCGCACGTACAGGGGAATTTTAGTAATTTAACAATTTAGGTTTCTGGCCCAATGTCTTCACGGAATATGAATCCCTCTGAGTCATCTTCGCATGGCCGCTAACAGTGCGCGATTTCGATCAATAACAAAGAAGTTATGGGATTTCTCGCAGAGGAAGGACAACACCAAAACCACTTAGGACAAATAATTTCTTTTATCTTTATTTCTTTTACCACTTACTACATAAGTGGGATTTTTGGTATTTGAAGACATATCTTTCATTTTTAGTTAGTTTTTCATCTTGAATTTTAGGGAGGTCGGGGTTTGGAGGAGATTTTTGAGTTTTGCTTCTCTCTCTCCTAGGGTTTCACCCAAATGGGTTTGTAAGTTACTATTCATCATCTCTCTCTTTAAATCCAAGCTTCTATTGTTGTTTTTATTTCTTTGTTATTTTTTTACTTTCTTTGTAACCTAGATTTAATTGCTTTTACTTACTTATTTAATTAATGTCTTTAACATGCTTTCTAGCAAACCTAGTTTAGGTTGTCATTGATTGAACTCACCTTGGGTTGATTTGGTTGCTTTGCTTTGGTGATGGGTTTTATGAGTTTAGTTTTATTGGGTTGTTCTTGATTTTATGCCTAGGAGATTTAACGATGTATATCATGTATGCACCGTAGTTATGACTTTGCATGTGTAATTTTTGGGGTATTTATTGACTCCAAAATCATAGTAGGCTTTTATGACAATTTAAAGGGTGACAACTCTAGATTTAACTAATTATTGAAATGAGATTCAATCTTGTTAAACGTGTCATCCCATGTAACCATTTATACCAATGAACTCTAGGTGAGGGATATTAGTCGTAATCTATAGTTTTTATTCCTTTTTGGACTCTTAGTTTAAACACAACATGCCTAGTACTATCTTTTCTTTTGTTAATAATTATCTTTTACATTTTTATTCCTGAAGTATTAAATCAATAGAATTCCAACAACTAGTCTCTGTGAATTTTTTATACCTGGATTGACCTCTATACTCCCTAAAAGTGTGTAGTCAATAGTTTAGTTTTTTGTATTGAGGCGGTGAAACGAATTCAACAACTGGTGTACTGACACTGTGTTGCTTTTCTCCCTTGATCATTGGACATCATTTCATTTATTAAATTAAATATATTCTTCAACGTAATTCAATAAGTCAAGTGTTTGTTTCAAAAGGGAATTTTCTTAGATGAAATCAAAGTATAAAAAGTTTTTTCACAATGACACCCGGATTTGGGGGTTCACATTTCATGTGATTTCAGGTTTAGCTATGATGATTCTGACTTTGGCCCATGTTTCAGGCATGAATTTTTCTTTTTCTTTGTTCTTATGGATTTTGTATATTACCATCCTACTACTTTCACTATATGGCTATTGAGATGTGAGTCTTATGGGGTAATAAGAACACTTTTTATTTTCAGGATTTTTCCAATGAATAGCCAAAGGGGAAGAATAAAAATGTAACTTTGTATTAATATTAGTTGGCTTATTCTCGTATCAAAAAAATTGATTCGTTGGGTCATTTAAGTCACATATAATTGATTCGATGAGTGGCATGCGGTCATTTGAGTTAAAATGAACCTTTGAAGATTAAATATTTTTCAAGCCACTCATTGAAGGCTTATGTTTCTATGCATTCACATTCAAGTGAAGACTACATCCTTTTTAGTAGAGATTGTGAATTGTCTATCACCAAACACACACAAACACACACACACACACACATGCCAAAATGTTTTTAAAAATATGTGATGATGTTAACAAAAGTGGAATAAGTGCTTGAAATATTATAAACTATCTCATAAAAAATTTTGAAAAAAAAATTGGGAGTTGGCTTAATTGTTGAACTTTGTTAAGCCTCTTTTGAAAACTATTTTTGGCCTAATTATTCCCACGAAAAACAATTGAGCCAATTCGAATATAATTTAAGCCCGTGCACGTGATTTTACCATGATTTCTATACTGGATGAAATCGTGCGCACGACCAAATCTAACGGTGCACTTAATGGGGTCATATTTTGAAAATTTTCTATATAGATAGACCATTTTCCCTACCATTTGTTAAGAAGTGAAAACCTTATAACTCAAATACATATCTGAGAGAATTTTCGAGGTTAAGATAATTTTTCCTTTTCTTTTTTTCTATCCAATTTCACTTGTTCCCTCCTATATTGATAAAATTTAGATCGATAATTTATGCTTTTGAGAGAGAATTGAGAGTGTTTTGGTTCAAATTTCACCTAGCCTATTCAGTTCAAATCAATCCTCCATTAAATTGTATGATCAAATACTCTTAGATCTAAAAGAGGAGGCATTCCAAGTTATTGGAGAATTTGGAGTGTCGCGTGACTTCTAAGGAAGAGAATAGACTTCTTCATTCATGACTTGGAGCTCATTGCAGATTCTCATTGACTATTGGGTGAATTAGAAAGGTTCATAGGTAAATACATGATAGATATTGTGTGTGAGGTACCTTCATGTCTTTTGTAAAATTGCTTTTCAAGTAGATCTAAGAATTGGAGTGCATCAAGGTTTTTTATCCCTTGGTGGGGGGGGGGGGGGGGGGGGGGGGCTCATAAACCTTGTCGTGTGGTTGTTTGTGAATGATATCTACTCATATGCACATATTTTAATGCACATGTAGATATAATTTGAATATAGTGAATTGGATTAAAATTGACTTAGGTGTAAGGACATAGTCCATCACAATTATGTATGTCGTATACAGCTATAACCGTCAAAGATGTTCAAGATCAAATATGCAATGAGACAGTCCGAATATCAAGCTTCATCAACAATCAAGCCTCCGCAAAATGAATTGGGTAAAGTTGTGATTTTTATTCCTTTACATTTCACTTAGAGTATTGGGATTATTTCTCACAAAAATATTTTCTAAGTGTTGGAGCGGAGCTTTAAATATTTTTAGTCAAAAATATATTTTTTGGAGTTTTTTGAGGCGGTGCATTTAACAAGAAAAAGAAAAAGAAAAAATATTGAATTTTATTGTTCTCGTTCGAACGGCACTGTATGTCGTTCAAACAACATGGTATGTCACATGAAGTGTTGATGTCGTTCAAACGACACTGCATCTCGTTCAAACGACATGCTATTTCGTTTGAGTGACCTTCCGCCTCAAGTCTTATATTTAAAGGACTCTCCAACTTTATTTTTCAGAAGAAGTATTTCTCATTTTTCATTCTGCAAACACTGCAAAATCCGTAAAATACTTTTGACTTCTTCTTTGTTTTTCAATTCACAAAAAATTCCCATATGCCATGGTGAATTATTTTGGAACCCAAGATCATACATCTTGTTCAAGTTTGATCTTGTAGGGAGCATAACCTACTACTGAAAATAGGTACCACTTGAGGGAGGCACTAGGCTAATTGACTGCGTGTCATACGGAGTGATGCGGTATTCCTGGGCAGATTCGAATTGCAGTTCTTATGATACCGCTGCATGTGAACCACTGCTGATGACACCGGCCGACACCTGCGGGTATTCGTGTGTCAAAATCTATTTCATTATAATCTGTGTAAGTTGTGACTTATAGCTATAGTGAAATAAAAGGTTTTTCCCTTCGGGATTTTTCTTGAAATTGGTTTCCTTTGCATACTTGTTGATTTTATGTTATCAAATCACCTAGATGCATGTGTTAGGGTTTAACTAAAATTTGGGTTATTCAAAATTGGATTTATTTGAGAAATTACATTATTTAGCTATAGAACACTTCTTACAAATTGGTATCAGAGCAGGTTACGCTAATTTATCATGTTTGATCTTGGTCTTTCAAAAATTGTGTTTGATCCGGTGTTTCTTAAAAATGGCCTTTGGTGTTTTTGATGATTTTTTATGGCAACTTTTTGAAAAGTCTAATTGGAAAACTCACACAAACTCTTATTTTATATCTTTTGTTGAAAAAAATTCTGAGAAGTGTTCGAGTTGTGAGGGTGTTGGTCAGACAATAGATGAGTTCCCACAAATTTAAGGAAACAATTGAAAAAATCAACATCTCATATTTCTACCCCAGTGATAGTGATTCGAAAGAAGAATTTTATTATGCTTCTAGGCGAGAGCTTCCCACCCGTGGGATTAGTGATGATAGTGTGGGTGATGAGAGTGAGGATGGAAGTGTAGATGATCGAACTTGCAAACGACTTTCAATGAACTTTATGCTGAAGCTTTGAAAATAAAGAAAGAAAATTTGAAATGAAAAGCTCAATTGAAAGAACGTGCCGTAAAAGATAATGATGTTTTAGTTGAAGATCTTAGGGCACGTGAGAAAATTTTTAGAGAGAAGTTTGAGTACGTCATGGGTGAGAGAGATAGTCTTATAGGGTTAATGGAGACTATGAGAAAGCAGCTATTAAAGTTTGAGGATTCTAGACATTTACTCGAGTCGAGGATAGGTGAGCTTGAGAAAAGTTTGAGAGAATCAAGCAAGATAAAATTTGATTTGGAGTCTCGGTCTGAAAAGTTAGATAAAATTCTAGGGACTATCCAAATTAAGGAGGATATGGGTGGTATAGGCATCTATAAGAATGTTGCATCTATTCCCAAAGCCAAACCCACACATGTGAGAGCCTCCTAAGGTTGTTAGGAAAGAGGCACCGAAGGTTGTTAAGAGAGAGGTACCTAGGAACATCATGAGAGAGGCACCTATGAATGTAAGAAGAGATCCACCTAGGAATTTGAGGAGAGGACCTCTTTTAGGTAACATTTACCACCCGATTTACACTTACACACATTTCGGTAAGCAAGGTTAATAAAAGAATAAATTCGATTCCTCAAACCCCCCACCTCATTACACATCGATTTGGGTTAGGAAACTCGAATTTAGAGGCTTATGGTTTAATTGTTCACGACACTCATTTGCTTGCACTTTATTCACCCCATATGAAATCGTTTGGTTAATTGTGTTGATATTTGTCATACACTAGTTGTGCTCCATGATACATTCTTGCTAGTGTTATGACACATTTTGTTGTAGTTTACACTGTTTTATGAGTTTTAGCTACTATTTTAGCACTATTTTGGATCTATTAGCCCCTTCCAGGTATCTATTTCTAGAAAAACTTTCACTGGGCAACACTGTTTAACATTTTGGGGGCTCAATGGAAATTTATTTTTCTCGTTCAAACGAGATAAGTTTTCGTTCGAGCAATTTCTGATCTCGCTCAAAGCCTTCTTGCGAGATGCTATGTCGTTTGAACGGCAGACAGTCTCGTTCGAGCGACCTAGTTGACTTTGACCATTCTCTTTGCAATAGCGTGTGTTCTTTGGTTACAATATTTCATGTTGTTGGGTTGTTTCTGACAGATTATATGCAGTCATTCTTGGTTTTTATGCTTAATTGCTAATACTGCATTGCTCGTTTAATCACACTTTCTAGATTGATTATTCATTGTGTGACTTTCATGCTGATGTTAGATGCTTATTGCTAGTATGTATTTTTATTTGTCCATTTTTTTTTTCATATTTTCAAATACAAAAAGATGTTATTTTGATAAATTTTTTGAAAAAATCCAAAAAGATTTTTGTATTTTTTTTACACGGTATATGAATACACTCTTAGGATCACCATGTCACAATTTCATTCCATTTATCCATGTGACAATTTGATAGTGTTTTGAGACAATATATCATGTGATCTATGTTTTTTACAATGTTTAGAGTCATTGAGATGTTACTAGTTGATACTTCCTACATGTCTGACTCATTATTTCCTTTAATGCACACATACACAGATTGTTTGATTATTGTACTTGTCTATCACATGTTGGTCGAGTGTTTTCATCTTAATCTTGTCCTTAAAATGAACCAAGTGCAATAATACGAGAGTAATAAAAGTAGTGCATGTAAAAATCATTGCCCATGAGGAATTTTTTTATATTTAAAAAATGGTGAGCGACACGGGAAAGGGCTACAAGAGTGTAAAATTGACTCTGATGAAAGCCACCAATTGAAAAGAGACCGCACAAAAAAATAAGGCAATAAAAAGATGAAATATGCCAAAATTTGGGCCAATAGGTTTTCTCTAAGTTGAGAATTTAGAACCTCATTAGATATAAAAATTCCAATATTTATATGAGGGAGTTTGGATGGAAAGTAATCAATGGGTTTGCACGTCCTTTGAAAAGTTTTCAAAACAGCACTAAATCATTTTGGATGTTATTGGTGTGAAAATCACTTAGACTTTGATTTGTTGATTTGATTTAGTCGATATCATCCAAATTCAACAACTTTACACCTAAGGAGATTTTTTTATGTTCATTCGATAGGATGCTCCTATGCTTGATTGAGTTTTATTACCTATTGAATTTGTTCACACGCATTCATTCTGTTTCCATGATTTGACTATCTTAGTATGTTTGCCTGGTTTACTATGACACCCAAATTTGATTTATGTGGTTTGTTCTTTTCCTTACCTATTTCGGACAAATAAAAAGGGGGAGACCAAATTATGACTTTATGGGGGAGTTTAAGTATGGGGGAGATTTGATTATACTTTCATGTTTATGCTTATATCATTTCAAACTTGATACGTCATGAGGTATTTTTCTTTGTCTCATGTGTGTAGGTACAATTGAAGATTTTTTATTGCACACCCTGATGAGAAAAGCTTGAAGTTTTAAAACATTGATTGTTGAAGCAAAGTTTGAAGATTTATCATTTTATCTTTCCACTTTTGTTTTTGGGAGGGTAGATTTGTATAGGTCATTTTAAGCTGATAATTCGGATATTTTTATTTTGTATCGGTATAGACATAGGGGGAGATTTGTAAGGACATAGTCCGTCATAATTATGTATGTCGTATAGCACTACAATCGATGAAGATGTTCAAGATCAAATATGCAATGAGACAGTCCAAATATCCAGCTTCATCAACAATCAAGCCTCCACAAAATGAATTTGGTAAAGTTGTGCTCTTTATTACTTTACATTTCACTTAGAGTATTGGGACTATTTCTCATAAAAATATTTACTAAGTGTTGGAGCGGAGCTTTAAATGTTTTTAGTCAAAAATATATTTTTTGGAGTTTTTTGAGGCGGTGCATTTACTAAGAAAAAGAAAAAGAGAAAATATTAAATTTTACTGTTCTCGTTCGAACGACACCGTATGTTGTTCAAACGACATGGTATGTGGCGCGAAGTGATGCTGTCATTCAAACGACATGCTATCTCATTTGAGCGACCTTCCCCTTTAACTCTTCTATTCAAAGGAATCTCCAACTCCATTTTTAGAAGAAGTCCTTATCATTTTTCATTCTCCAAACACTGCAAAACCAGTAGAATACTTTTGGCTTCTTCTTGTTTAAGTTTGCTCTTATAGGGAGGATAACCTACTGCTGAAAATAGGTACCACTTGAGGGAGGTACTGGGTTGATTGAGTGTGTGTCATAGGGAGTGTTGTGGTATTCTTGGGCTGATTCGAACCACAGTTCTTGTGGTATAGCTGCCTGTGAACCACTGCTGACTACACCGACCAACACCTGCGGGTATTCGAAAAGAGGTGAATCGATTCGGTCCATCTGAATCGATTCGGCCCTATCATATTTTTGAAAGTTTTCTTCCTTAAGTTTTGGGAGAAATTAAATTAGAAATTGTAGATTATTGTAGGGGATTCTAAACGTGATATTAGGACTCCTAGATAATGGAATTTAGGGTGAGTAAACCTTAGGTTGAAAGGGGAACCTTGGATTAGTTAAGGGTACAATCTGGGATGTGGACCTAATGAATGGTTAGGATGCGTAACATTTGAGAGAGGTGTTCGACAAGTGTGTATAGATATATTTATGCGGTTAGAATAAATTCAGGCCAATTGCATTTGAGTAAATCCTATGGAATTTAGGATATGGGCTAAAGGGGATTGAGCGGCTATCCGGTACATCTATTGATGACTATTGTTATAGCTGATGCGATACCTATCCAATTAAGATAAGTAGCTTGTATACCAATTTAAGTATTATGAATTAGTATATTCAGGACTATATATGAATCCTTAAAAGTTATTAAGGTAAGTAAATCTTAAGTAAAAGAATGCTTATAGGTTTAGTACTCTAAGTGTGTAAATACATATGTATTGTTATGAATGGAAACATTCGGGATATTTTGGCCATCACTATAAGAGTTCGACAATTATAGCTAGGGCATATTGAGATGTGATATATACTATATATATGGGTGTTGTTACAGTATATATATATATATATATATATATATATGATTTGGTTATAAATATATTGGTATGTGAATATCTCTAGTGCTATCCAGGGAGGTTACGCGATGTGGGTGAATCCCCTACTTGCGGAGCAGAAAGAGTATATCCCCAGATCATATCGTCCCGCATATGGGTAAGATAATGATTCCACTTTAAGGAGGGAATATGACCGCCTCCATCGTTTAGTATTTACTACCATGATCATGAGTAAGTTTGACTTGGTACCTGGGTTAAGTTGAGTATAACCAGATGATGATAGCAATTTGAGACTGCATCCTCGAGTTGTAGCTTGGTGGGATGGTTATTATACTTATGATTGTAATATAGGTATAAATATACTTGTTGTGTATAGTATATTGCTCGTAGATGAAGATGAGATATCGTATAACTTAGACTTGTGTAAAGTGTAGAATGAATAAGAGTTTATTCTTCTTTCGTGAAATTAATATCTGAATTTATAAAGATGTGATTCGTATATCAAGTAATAATTATATATACGGGACTTTATACACTAAAGTGAAAATGGTATTTTAAACTAGTGAATGTTTCGGAAAATGAACGGTATATATATATATATATATCACATTGATGATCATACCAACTAAATCTTAGGAGATAGCTTATGGTATAACATATATTATATCACGCAGGGTAGGTGATAGTTATGAGGACTTAAAGGATGGGCGAAAGAGATTAGTTAGGCAGGGTAGCATAACTGAGTTGTTTATAATATATGCGATAGGTGTGCACTATTAAAGATGGGTGAGGTGTATCTCATGAGAGTGCGATAGCAGTTTAAATATGAGAGATTTCATATTTTTAAAATATGGCATTTGATGCACTTGCTAAATATTTTCAAAACTCGGGGTCTGACCCATTTCTCTATTTTCCCTCTCTTGATATATATGTATATATTTTAGGTGTCCAGACACAAGGTGGATGGTGATTCTTTTGAAAATATTTAGGTGTCCAGACACAACCTGGATGGTGATTCTTTTGAGTTAGACGTTTGCTGCAACAGTTGTAGATGCAAGCAGGTTTATTTTAGACGCTTCTATCCTTGTGATCTTGATAGGAGGTACTGTAGAAACACTTGGGATGATAGCCCAACTATATTCATTTATTCTTTTACCTCATTTTGGTTTGCGGCAATTCGATTTGGTTGTATTATGTTGTACCTAGAGTTCGGTTACCTTATTTCATTTTAGTTGTGGTATATATATAAACTGTTGTGATTGTTTCCTTGGTTGGTTTGGTTAGAAAGATTAGTTAAATAAAATTTTGACGCCAGCCTAATAAGTTTTTAGTAATTAAATTGGTTTTTGACAGTGATGCTGAGAATGAACCATATGAGATTCCTTATTTAATCTAGTATAGGATCGATCACCCGGTATTTTAATAGGCGAGGTGTCACAGCATTATTTCGATGTAGCATACTTCTGACACTAGGTACGTTAGATCTAGTTTTATACATCTCGATTAACCCAATTACAATGTTGTGTGAGTTAATCTAATCAATTTTGTTGAAACTTGTGTTTAGAAAACTTAAATGTTCTAGTAGAATTGTTTGAAATAAAAAAATTGGTCATAAAATGCATTCAAACCAATTCACACCCCCTAGGTTTGGTGTAGGTGTTTTACTCACGTAAATAACACACTTTTTTAGCAAGCTTAGGAGCTTCCCCCACAGGAAGGTAAGACTTATAACATTTTGCGAGCATCTTTTATGTTCTTACAATTGTGGTCTTAGCAAACATCAAGGAGATAGAATTGAGACTACAATCCATATTTTAGATAAGAGGGAGGATTTTACTTCTGTGGTCACACTATGAGCCTTGTATAAACTGGGCTACTATCTAGTGCATTTTTCACCTATAATGCCAGCTTCAAAAGGTAAAAATGAAAATGAATCTTTTATCTTGTTAGGCCGCGGTATATTGTGCCTTTAATATTTTTATTTCAAATTTATATGGCCCTTTAAATAATATTTTTTGTTGTATAAGTATTTTTGAGGATGGTCACCTTTTGATGGAGATCAATAAGGAGTTGTTGCTTTCCTAACTCCACCAGTTGGAGGAAAATGTCCACGATTTCAAGGTTGTCCATGGAAGGGGAAAGGCAAGTAATGAAAGAGGGTAACCCGTGAAGGCCCAACTGATGCCACGACCGGTTGTTCAAATTTACGATGGGTAAAAAATGCCACGGCTAATGTTGTTGATGCTGGCTTGACTTCTCCCACCAATGATAGGGAGAAAGATTATAGGATAGATTGTCCTGGGTATATCTCCTTGAGTTATATGCATCCATAGGCCACTCTTTCAACTGATACGAATGCCACCACCCCTCAAAGAAACGTATTCATGCCACGACCTAGGCCTCGAATCAAGACAAATTATCAAAAGTCCCCTGGGTCACTGAGGCTACCATGGTATCAGTGATGAAAGGGTTTTCCAACTCCTCATACCTTAAACATTTGGTTGAGTAATAAGTTAAAAATTTGGATAACTACTAACTCCACTAACTTCTTAGGGTAAGCACATATCTTTGCAGCCTATTACTTTAAGTTTGTATACTTTTGCTAACTTTTTTATTTATTTTTCCTTTAGATTTTTTAGGCTACAATGAGTCAAAGGGTAAACTATGAAGATATATACTCACAGCATTAGGTAGAAGACTCAACTCACAAGGCTGAGGTTGAGTTTGTCAAGAAGTCGTCCTTTGAAGCTGGGAAGAGTCAGTCTTCAAAGATGAGAAAATTAAAGCGGAGGCCAAAATTGAGGCTGCCAAGAAGGATAGGGATGATGTTGTGGAAAGATACAAGGAGGCTAAAGAATCTCTTAAAGCATCAGAGGTTAAGTATATTGAATTTGCTAGTCAGGCCATGGCTAATGAAGAAAAGGTTGCCAATATTAAGGCCCAAGTTTCTTCTCTAATGCAAAGACATGCCATGGCCATGAAGAAGGTGGTGGGTGAGCATGCCTTCGTCTTGAGGAAGGTTGTTGAGGATGCCATGGCTACTTTCAATACTTTTTAATTTTTTTCCATAGCCAGAATAAAGACTACATCCATGGATATAAGGAAATGAGGCATAGAGTTGCCAAGAACTTTCCTAAGGACAAGGATATCATTTTTTTCTCAAAGTTCAATGATGTCGAGCACAATCGATGTCAGTCTTATCTAAAGGAAGTCGAATAAAAGTGTCAGGGACAGTAGGCCACGATAGCTCATGTGGAGGAAGTGGATATTGAAACTGCTATGGATGATAATGAGGAAAATAAAGAAGAGGATGCAACCTCTTAGACTCGTATTCGTAGACTTTTCCCTTATTTTTGCTAAAACCTGTATTTTTTTTATTTCATTTATAATGAAATTCTATTTGCCCTTAATGGAACCTTTACTTTTGATTCCGCATTTTTGCACTTGTAATGAATAATTTACTTGCTATTGATGTAGTTTCTCATTAATAAACAACTACTTTCCTTGTAATGTATGTGGAATCATATTAACTTGTAATTAACTTCATCTTGATAATGGTCATGGCCTTCGGGTTGAAGTGCATATTCATGTCTTTGTACATTTGTTGATGCGGGTTGAACTGTCTTCTACAATGCCTTTTGTAAGGAAAAATTTCCTATATAATCAGTTTGTATGTATTTTGAATTTATTCCGTATGTTGGATAAAATTGTTTGAGTCATAAGCTAGGACTTTAATGTGTCCACCTTTCAAGCCTATGATATGGTTTCTTGAAGACGTAGTGGCATAAATATAAGATCTAGATAATCGTGTTGTGTTTCATGCTTGTTTTAGTCTTCATGTTCCATGGATCTCTCAGGTATGAATGTGTATTTATGTTAAGACTGTGATTTATCTCTTAGGATGAATTTAAATAAATTTTAAAATGATTTTCAATTTCTTTTACAAGTCATTTTGTGTGTCATTAGAACTAGGATCCAAAAAAAATTAAACGAGTTAAAATTATCCTTTGATGTTTTCTGATTAGATATCTCGTAAGAAGCTGGTTCGAACGAGAACAAGTACCTCGATCGAACGAGTTCCAATGAAACTCCAAATGACCAGTTTTTTCCTTCTTTAGTTTCTGGCTGGATATCTAGTTAGAAGTTATAAGAACATGTACCTTATTAGAACGAGATCCAATAAAACTTCTCATGAGGCGGTGATTTTTTTCCAAAAATTTATTTTTTGCATAACTCTTTGGTCCTTATCCTCACAAATTGATTTGAACTATATAAAGGACTCAGGGGCTACATTTTTAAATGATCACTTTGGGAGATCTATATCCAAAAATCTTCAAGGATTCTTTTTCCAAAATCCTAGTTTTCGCCCAAGTAGTTTAAAATCCAAGTGTTCATCTTATATATACTTTGAGATCTTATTTGTTTGTGGTTACAAAAATGCATTCTCTTCATCTTATTGAGAACTTATTTCATGTGGTGGATTTTGTCCCTGATCGGTTTACATACGATGGACTTCATATTGTGTAACGATTGTGGAGTTATTCAGTGGATATCGAGATGTGTGTGGACTCGTGCATTATGACGATTGCATAGGTGGAACCCTGCATTATCATGTGGAGGAGTGGTTGAAGATTGAAGATGCATCAGGGCTTGTGAGGGTGTTGAGTGGTTGTCTAAGTCTTCTGTCAGTCTTGTATAAACTGTATCATAATGAATTTGTGTGGCTGGGCCATTTGATATTTTTTATCGTTGGGTTTTCCTCCTACATCAGGTGTTGAGGATTGATTTATTTTATTTTATCCTGTGTGAAAATAAAATTGGTAAATCGATTTAATCGCAACTTGTTTAAAATCAGTGCAATGTTTCACTTTGGTTTAATCTGTTTAAGTTTAATCAATTTAATTTTGAAAAATTAGAAAAAAATTGGTTTGTATGTTTTTGACCATCCTATACTAGAACTTTTCGAAGTGGTATCAAAGGGGGAACACTAAGTTATCATATAGATCCGTCTTTTCATGTTATTTTAGAGTTTGTGGGTCTCTCTCTCTCTCTCTCTCTCTCTCTCTCTCTCTAGTTTGGCTTGTTTTTCTCGATGGGTCATCCTAGTGATAAGTTGCCTGATGCGTTTCGCAATAACGATGATTTTGGTATTTGAGATGAATTTAATGAGCTTCATAACCTCGTTGAAAATTAACTCATTTGAATTTGAAGTGTGCAAAAAGGGTTAAATTTCTTGGAAAAGGATTTTTTTATCTTATAACTGAAATTAAATTTTTGCAAATTGTTCAAACTCAAAGAGATATCCTTCGTGAGATGATCATGGATATGAATCATGATTTCAAATACTTAGAAGTATCCAAAAAAGAGAGTGCGGATAAAGTCTAGTTGTTAGAGAATGAAATAGAGGGCTCTAAAATTTCTAGGGTTAATGAATGAAATGGCTCGACAGAGCTTGGGCAGGGATAGTCAACAACACTAAAAAGTTTATTTTTAAAATTTTCAAATTTAAAGAATAAAACTTTAAATAAATTAAAACCAATAAAAAACTTGTGCACCAATTTTACACCATTTATTGTGAAAAATTGATTTAGTCAATTTATCTTTTTAACCTGAAACATGAATCTAGTTGATAAGCAGATAAAATAAATAAAAATATCCACAATGCGCTGATGTATGACAAAATCCCACACACAAAAAAACCTCAGATGACTCATCCAAAAATTTCACTATGATAAGGTTTTTCAAAAACTAGACAGTAGACTTAGTCAATGACTCTTCTCCCTCGCAAGCCTTGAGGATCTTATCTTTTCAACCTCTCCTCCATAGTTCAACACATGAGTCCACCCATGCAAGTTTCTACAACATGTGAATCAATGCTCATTTTAATATCCACCGATGAGAATCATTAACCGTCTATGGAGTCAAATCATGAAATTACCATTTCTTTACCATAACACAGCAAACCAAAACGGAGTTCACTGCACGAAACTTTTTCTCAATCCAATATGAAGATAAAATAAACTTTTGTTCCTAACACAAAAATCTCAAAGCATAAGAATATGGAAACTTGGATCTTTAAATAATTTAAGTGAAATTAGGGTTTTGGAACTTTGGTTATAGGTAGGAATTCATTTTTCGCCAAAAGTTCTTGAAAAATTCAAGTCCAGAACGCCTATAAATAGTAAAACACAAATTATGTGGCAACGGATTCATTTGAATGAAAGCATATGGTTTGTTCGAAAGACGTGTGTTTTATTCAAATGAAGTCTAGTTCGGTTCGAACGAATTGGCATTATCATTTAAACAACCTTCCCACGAGCTTCCAACGGGTGGACTTTTGTTCAACAGAGAGTGCCCGTTATAAATTCATTAGATATTCATCGTAACGACTTCGTTCATTCTAACGAGAAGTTAAACTCATTCAAATGAAATCATCATTTTGTTTTAACGAAGTCTAACTTCGTTCTAACAAACTAAGCAAAATAATTTTATCTAAAAATTATTTTAAAACATATCCAAATTACTTTGTTAAAAAATAAATCACCCAATATAAATTTCGAAGGATCATATTCTAATGCATCCATACCTAGAAGATCGTCGATAAATGTGAAGACTAACTTGGCACTAAACGCAACATGATGTGTATCGATATTTAAAGCATGGTCGCTACATCTTCATCAAATATGTCATAGGCTTATGAGTTCAATAATACAAAGCCTAACTGATGACTCATATGTTTTATCCGTAATTAAGCCAATTATAAAAAAACAATGTCTCAATTGGAAATGTGTTTTTACAAAGATCCCCCTATGGCTATTCCGGGACGAAACTAAAATAAAACTCCTATGGGTCGTCAAGCTCTCTAAAAGGACTCAATCCCTAACCCCAATAGGAAAAATATATCTACCCTCAATAGACACATAGGTTGAGTAGCTTGAACGCTTGAAAACTTTACTGCATGTTGTAAACCTGAACAGTAAATACTAAGAGAATATAACAAGTATAAAGTCTGCATAACCATAACATTCTCCCTATGTCTACAATCTCAACCTAGGTAAGATGTCTCCCCTTAAGATAAAGATATCATAATTATGAAAGGCAATATATCGTTCCCCCCCCCCCCCCCCCCCCCATTTTTGCTTAGGAATAGACGAAGTAAGAATACATAAACTATTTCTCCTCCATAAATTAAATCTCCCCCTAAATATGTGAACATATAATACCAAGAGAAATTACGAAAAAGGTATAATATCATGTACCAATGTGCAGTTCAACAAACACAAGCTCAAATAATCCAAAAAATGATCAATTAATATCGATGTAGCAATCCACATTTTTAAAATAATTTAAAATTTAATTTGAGTTACTTATTTCTCAAAGTAAATGTTTTTAAACTAAAATCAAGTCGAACAATTAAAAATAACTTGTTATACTAAGGACCGATTAAGTATTTTATTTTTTATATCAAACCTCATTAAACCTTTAGTAACACATATTTAATGACAAAAATTCATGACACGTATAAGTATTAATAAATTAGTATATGCCTATAAATGGTAAAATATTCTTAATAAAATTTGAATTATAAAACCAATGAGGGATTTTATTTTTAATAAATTTTTTATTTATTGGTTATAAGAAATATAATAGTTTTAAGCTATTGAAGGTGAAATTTTTTAATTGTTGATAAAACTTTAGGGGACAAAAACAAAATAACAAAACTAAAGGTAAATATCTAGATATTTAAAGATGTAAGTTACCATATTAACCAAAATTTAAAACCCTTCCTTTTTAACTCCTACGTGGTCTATTTTTAAACCTATCCCCTTTATGAGCTTTAGAACCTATAAATTAAGAGGAGGGGATGTTTTTATAAATGACCAATTCCTCTCCAAGAACTAAGATTTGCAAAGTGATGGGTTTTCATTTTTTTGCCAAGATATATGCATGGACGATTATTCTCTGTGTGGGTTAAATGAAAAATAGGTAATTATTATCATGTTTGTTTATATATATATATATATATATATATATATATATGCAGGGTTTTTCTCTCTACTATTTACACACACACACACACACACACACACACATGCATATATATATAAGGTGGTGTGTGAGTAAACAATATGTGTATGTGTGTATGTGTGTATGCGCGTTTATATATATACAAATATAATAGTGTGTGTGGGTGAAGTATATAAATACGTACAACAATGTGTGCATTTGTGTGCGCGCGTATGTGTATATACTAGGATGTACCCATGCCGATGGTACGTTTATACAAACATTACAGATATTTCATGTTATCAAATAGGAGTAGAAAACGTGTTATCCGTAAATGAAGTTTATATAACTTAAAGATTGTGAATTTTAGATCATTGGTAAATTTTTTGTATTTAAAAAGTCTTTGCAAAACTATTTGTTGGTGAATATAAAAACTTCAAACTACATTCATAGAATAGACGATGACACCTTGTTCTCTTTGGAAACATTAACTTAGAAAAATCAACACCATAACATTACACATGGATAAAATTAGAGTGCCGCCAACTTAAGTTAACAAATACTCACCACCAAATCTTAACACATTGTACACCGTAGCATATGAGACTATAAAATAAAACTATGTACACAATTGTGTTTATCAGCATAAAGTAAATTTGGGGGAACTAACAAAAAAACAAAAACATTTCATTATTAGTTTATTTTGGAGATGCATTCTTGGATGCCTACATTAATATAAAAAAATGATATTCCATTCAATATCATTAATTAACGCAGATTCACACACTCATGGAAGAAGTAAAATAACATTACTCACACAGTATTCTTATCACCGCATTAAGGATTGCACCCCAGTTATAAGAAAATAAAAATATGCATCAAATACTAAATTAGATTCAAGAAATAACATTGTTATTTCATCTTCTTGTTGACGTTGGAAATGCATGTCTTAAACCGTAGTTAACCTTCTTTTTTAGCAAGAAACTTCATAAATCTACATTTGAGAGTTGATTAATCCTAAACTTTCATCCCCTCAAAGCCTTTTTCTGACATACTAAAGTCGTAGACGCTTTCCCTTCGGTTGTAGCACTGAGATTACTCAACCCTTTGCACAGAAAACAACTGTATAGATATTTCAGTCCACTAATGAAGAGTTAATATTTCAAAACCTGCACACTTTTTTCTTTCTTGAATGAAAAAATAAATATATCGAAACAAAATACATATTTTTACAAACACATTAAACATCATAATCTTTTTTTTTTTGGCAGCAAATATGTGAAGGGGTCAACAACTATACACCATTAAACAAATGTAAGGATATATAATAATAAGAAAAACTCGGCACTAAACAAAACTGAGGTGAACAATAAAATATTTTTTTGTTTATTAGGTATGTGCAATAAAATTTATTTTTATGAACCATATTGTAATAACATAAAAGAAAAGATCAACAATATAAAGAAACTCGAGACCTAAGCCCTTCAAGTTTTTTAATTTCTGGATGAACCATTAGGACTTCATGCCTATTCTTATTGAAGCATGGGATGTGGTGATGGATGGTAACCCGATGATGAGGCTGTTCAGAAAGCTTAATAGAGTCAAAGTCTCCTTAAAGCACTTTAATAAAAAGTTCTTTAATAGAATCTCCACTCAGGTTGTTGACATTAAGAGCAAGCTAGATAATCTCTAGAGTGCTCTGGAGAGTGATGGTTCCAATGAGGAGCTTCAAACTGGTGAGAAAGAGATGAGAGACAAGTATACTTACATGAGGAATGATGAGGAATCTTTCCTAAGACAAAAGGCTAGGACAAAATGGTTGCAGCTTGGTGATCAGAACAATGCTTTTTTCCACAAGAAGGTTAATCAAAACTTGGCTAGAAGGAAAATTATGAGCATAGAGAATGAGATGGGGGTGAGAGTGGAGGGATATGACCACGTGGATAAGGAATCTGTGAGATACTTTGAGAACTTTTTAGGGAATAGGGTGCAGTGTGAGGATGCAGATGCTGTTCTTAGGGAGGTTATTAAGACTAAACTTGTAAGGACCTAAAACATGATTAGAAAGGTTAATTACATGATTAATTATAACTTAGGAGTTATGAGTTATAAATTGGTTATGTGTGTTAAACATGTTAATTATCATGTTTAGGGGATGCATGCTCATGTGATATATGTGTTGTTTACATTAGGTGCTAATTGAACTTATGATCGGGGATACCATGTTTAGCACATATGATTAGTTATGTGGTTAAATGAAACATAAATTATGTTTTAAATGCATGATTATGTTTATAAAAGTAAATTGGGGTGTTGATACGAAATTGGCAATGTTTGGTCGCCAAATGTGAAAGTCTTGAGATTTTCAATAAATTGCTACTTTCCCGTTCGAGCCCAAAATAGGCGTATTCATTTTATGATTTTGGGAAAACACAAAATATGAAAGTTGTAGATGTTTAAGTTATATACTCATATACACAAAGAGGGAGTAAATTAGGGCCCGTGATAGTGAGTAATGGTGATTTTACAAAGGTGGGACAAATGTGTCATTAATGGAATTGTCTAATTCGACCTTTCATCCAACCAATCACGTGTTACCATATCCCTATTGCTATTGGACCACTATACAACGTATTTATGATTATAAATGAGAGTTTTGCTTCTTTCTCATAAGAAATAACAAGTTTTGCCTAAAGAGAGAGAAAGAGAATTAAGCTAAGGAAGAAATCTTTGGAAAATTTCTATAAATCGAGGAATCCTCGTAAGGTCATTACATCTTTATTAAAGTTCGTCATATGTATGAGTTCTATACTTGGAATTTTTTATTTTTGATTTGGATATATATTTTAATGATACCCATATTGCTGAATTGTGTAGGAACAAGGATGGGTTAAGAACATAAGTTAGAACTGGACCTAGGATCGTAATTGCATTTTTAAAGTCCTAAATTTAAATCAACTTTTCGTAAAGAATTTTGGTTTATAAAATTCATGATTATGATGTATATTTCTACTAAAACATGTTTATTATATTTTTTCATGAATTATACCCAAGGTCAAGGTTATGTATGCTTAAAAATGTTAACTTATGCCTTAATGTTCTATTTTGACCTAGTTATGCTAAAAATGGCATACATTATGGAATACTTATTGGAATTGAGTGATTATAGTTGGAGAGTAAAATATACTCATACATGTATAACATATCCGAAAATTGTGTAAAGATACCAAGGAATGAACCCTTGGTGATAGTTTGAAGTTTTGGTTTAAAATCTTCCCTAAAGGAGCAAGAATGCATACCAAGTGTTTGATGTTTTGCTCGACATAGAAAATGAGCCCTAAAAATTGTGAAACTTTAATTTTACATTATTCAATGTGTTTAATGATATTGGGTGGAATATCATACAAAGTTATATTTTATAAAAAATTATGAAAATTCTAGGAAGTTGAAGTTGTGTTGCTGTTTTTCTTGAGAAACGATTGGAAAAGGTTGTAATAAAATGGGCATAACTTTGTCCAGAGAATTGGTAATTTAATTCCGTAAATTGTGTTAGAACCCTAATTACTAAGGTATTATAGAAATGTGAAGTATCATATTTATTTCCTCCTTAGTTATTTATGATTTACCAAATGATGTGATGTATTACTAGGTTTAATGTTAATTGGTGTATTCAGACACAAATGACGTTGACTTGTTAGGTGGGGAAGCTGCTAATACTAGCATACCAAGGAAATAGTTTGGTATTAATATTAGCACCAAATCCAAGGTGAGTGACATGTCCTATGAAATATATATGATTATATGTTCATATGGAAATGTGTAGTTCAATACATGTGTTAAAATGCTTATGGGAGTGATGTGGTATTTAGGAAACATATGCGTATGATTGAAATGTTAAGTGATGTTATTTAATGTTAAGGACTGTGGTGGGTCCTACAGGATGTGGAGGTCCTATTAATCCAACTTAAGTTTTTATGTACTCGGGCCTAATAAAGGGATATGGTGGTCCCCAATAACCTTGGTGGATTAATTGGATTGTGGCGGGTCCAGGCTTGCTAGAGTTTCACAATTCCTGTTGGGTTATAACATTAGAACAAAATAAAAATGGTTATTCAATTTGGTTATAGGTGTGGTATATGGTCATTCACTAATCTTATATTGCTTACACTCCTGTAATGTTATGTTTCAGGTATGCCTATCGTTTGGAGTTCACTGCCAAGTTAGGACCTTAAAAAAGGGAGTGACAGATATCTAGTATGGTTTGAATATCAAGAATCTTGTTGTGTAAATATTAAACTAAAGATCTTGGTTATGTAAAGTTTTGTAGTACTTATAGGTTACATGTAAATGTAGTTATGTTTTCATCTACACATACCTTTGAAAAAAAAAATCTCATGCTATATTTCCTTAAAGATTTAAATTAAATCATTGTTTATTGTTTAAGGAAATTTATTGCAAATTAACAAGGATGAGATTAACTTAATTAAGTCGGGGTGCGATAACTTGGTATCAGAGCGTGGTTATTAGGTTCTGGATAGGTTGTGAGGGTATATATTGGTAGTGGACACTAGAAAGTGAGTTTGTTATGCACCTGGATTTTGACTAACAATGTTAATATTAAACTGCTGTTATTGTATTTTGTTTAAGTGAATTATATTGCAGTGAATGATGGATCCACATGAACCGCATGATGGAGCGGAGGGAGAGGCATCTTATGTTCTTAATAGTCAGCAAGGACATAGACATATTCAAGTGGAGGAACCAGAGGTGCAACAACAACCTATTGATGACGTGGGAAGAATATTACGTGCTGTGGCACAACTTATGGAACAAGCAAGAGGTGGAGAACATGGTGGGGATAGGGATAAATTGCATGAGAGGTTCATGAAGTTAAATCCTCCAGCATTTACTGGGACTACAGATCCGTTAGTGGCAGAGGGGTGGGTTAGAAAGATTGAAACAATATTCAAGGTGATGGAAGTGCGAGAGGAACAAAAGGTTTTATTAGCAACCTTTAGGTTAGAGGATGATGCAAAGTTATGGTGGGATTATACAGAGAGGTTACTTACTACGATTGGGGGAGTAGTGCCAATAAATCCTCCACAAATTACATGGGAGAGGTTTGTGAAGGTGTTCTTTGAAAAATATTTCCCAAGGCTTTATAGGAAAGAGAAAGAGGAAGAATTTATCACGTTGAAACAGGGGAACCGAACAGTGGCAGAGTATGAAGCTTTATTTATATCCTTATCTAGATTTGCACCTGACTTGGTGAGGATGGAAGAAAGTAAATGTGATCGATTTCAAACCGGGCTGAGTGTAGATATGAAAAGCATGGTTGCTAATATGAAGATCAGGGATTATGTGGACTTGGTGGATAGGTCCATGGTGTCAGAAAAGTCAATAAAAGAAATGCAAGTTGAACACTCGAAGAAGGCTAGACATGATAGTATAAGATCATATGGATGGGAGGCGGGAACCTTAACTCAGAGTGTAGCACAAGGAGTACCTAAGGGCCAAGAATTTAAAAATAATAGAAATGCACGTGGAAGATTTCAAGCTCGAGGTGGAAGGACTGGGATGAATCGGTCAGAAAATGCATCTGTGATGGGACCGAAGGCTATATTTTGTTATAGATGTGGTGGTTAAGGGAACATGTCTCGGGAGTGTACAATAGCTGAGACGACACCTTTATGTTTCCATTGCCATCAACCGGGGAACTTACGAAAGAATTGTCCAGCGATGGGAGCTACAACTTCAGTTGGTAGTGTGACAGTAGGAGATATGATTTATACACCGAAAGTACACTGGGGAGGTAGAGGAGGCGTGTCTCAAAACCAAGGCCAAGGCAGAGTGTTTTCACTGATGCAACAAGATGCATAAGCTATGCCTAACGTAGTGACAGGTACACTTCCTATTGGTGATAAAGATTCTTATGTGTTGATAGATCCTAGTTCTACACATTCTTTTGTGTCTTTGCTTTATCTGTTGCATCTTAATAAACCATTATTATTATTAGATTCTGGTTTAGCTATTGTTACTCCAGTGGGGGGGTTGGTTTTTATTGAGAGGGTATATAGGGAGTGTGTGGTGCGAGTGGGTGAAAAAGAATTACTAGTTGACTTATTACATCTCGATATTCGCAACTTTGATGTAATACTGGGTATGGATTGGTTAGCTTCATATCATGAATGTTTGGATTGCTTTAAAAAGGAGGTAGTGTTTCGATTACCGGGTGAACCTGAATTTAAATTTATTGGGGAACAAAATGTCACTCCAACATGTTTGATCTCTGCTACAAAATGTTATGAACTTCTAAGAAAAGGATGTGAGGGTTATCTTGCTCATGTGGTGGACACATGACAAGAGGCTGGAAAACTATCAGATATACCAATAGTTAATGAGTTTGCAGATGTCTTCCCAGAAGAACTCCCAGGGTTAGCACCAGACCGTGAGGTGAAATTTTTGATTGAGTTGGTACCAGGAGTTGCACCAATATCTATTGCACCATATCATATGGCACCTGCAGAATTAAAAGAACTAAAGATACAGTTGCAAGATTTGCTAGATCGTGGTTTTATAAGGCCTAGTGTATCACCGTGGGGAGCCCCAGTATTTTTTGTGAATAAGAAAGATGGAACCATGAGGCTGTGCATCGATTATCGTCAATTGAATAAGGTGACTATCCGTAACAAATACCCACCACCCCGCATTGATGAATTATTCGATCAGTTGCAAAGAGCCAAAGTGTTTTCCAAGATCGATCTCAGATACGGATATCATCAATTGAAAGTAAGAGATTGTGACATTTCTAAAATTGCTTTTCGTTCTAGGTATGGACATTATGAATTTCTTGTCATGCCATTTGGGTTAACAAATGCACCGACCGTATTCATGGATTTGATGAACCGTATATTTCACCCATACGTGGATTCTTTTGTTATTGTATTCATTGATGATATTTTGATATATTCTCGTAGTAGGGATGAGTACAAAAACCACCTGCATATTATTTTACAGACCTTGAGAGAGAAGCAGTTGTATGCTAAATTTTCTAAATATGAATTTTGGCTAGACAGGGTTGTATTTTTGGGGAATGTTATTTATGCTGATGGTATTTGTGTGGATCCCAAGAAGGTAGAAGCAGTAATGAATTGGGAAATACCAACTAGTGTGACAGAGGTACGTAGCTTTTTGGGATTGGAGGGCTATTACAGGACGTTTATATGGGGGTTTTTCTTCTATTGCATTGCCATTGACTAAGCTTACCAGAAAGGAGAACAAGTTTGTCTGGAGTGGCGATTGTAATAAAATCTTTGAAAAATTAAAGGGTAAGTTGACATCAGCTCCAGTATTGACTATCCCAACGGGTACAAAAGGTTTAGTTATTTATAGTGATGCCTCGTATCAAGGACTCAGTTGTGTGTTAATGCAACATGGAAAGGTAATTGATTTGGCTTCTCGGCAGTTAAAGATACATGAACGCAACTACCCTACACATGATCTTGAGTTGACTGCAATAGTTTTTGCATTAAAAATCTGGAGACACTACTTATATGGTGTTAGCTATGAAATTTTTACTGACCATCAAAGCTTAAAATACTTGTTTACACAAAAAGACTTGAACTTGAGGCAAAGAAGGTGGATGGAACATATAAAAGATTATGATTGCACGATACATCACCATCCAGGTAAAGCTAATGTTGTTGCTGAAGCTTTGAGTAGAAAATCACTAGGCATAGTATCTTGTATTTATTGTATTCGAGTTGACCTGCTGAGAGAGTTAGCTTTAATGGGGGTGGAATTAACTTTTAATGAGTCTTACGGAATAGTAGCACATTTAAATGTTAGACCCACGTTGATAGACTGGATAAAACAAGCACAGGCAGGAGATACAGAATTGGAGAAAGTTAGAGATAATATGAAAAAGGGTAAAGCAAATGAATTTTCTATTCAGGACGATGACATTGTTATGTACGGGAACCATTTGTGTGTACCTAACGTGCATGATTTACAAAGAACGATTTTAGAGGAAGCCCGTTGTTCTTTATATGCTATGCATCCAGGGAGCACGAAACTGTATAGAGACTTGAAACAATGTTATTGGTGGCCGGGAATGAAGCATGACATTGGAGATTTTGTTGCTAAATATCTAGTTTGCCAATAGGTGAAGGTGGAGCATCAGAAGCCAAGTGGTTTACTATAGCCCTTACCTATTCCTGAGTGGAAATGGGAGCATGTTACTACAGATTTTGTTATAGGTTTACCAAAATCATCACGAGGGTTTGATTCTATTTGGGTTGTCGTTGATAGGTTGACTAAGTCTGCACATTTTCTTTCGGTTAAAACTACTTACTCTATGGATAGATATGCCAAATTATATGTGGATGAGATTATTAGATTGCATGGTGCACCTGTTTCTATTATTTCTGATCGAGATCTTAAGTTTACTTCTCACTTTTGGCCTAGTTTACAACAAGCTTTGGGGACTAAATTGAAATTTAGTACAACTTTTCATCCTCAGACTGATGGGCAGTCAGAAAGAACGATCCAGACACTCGAAGACATGTTACAAATTTGTGTATTAGAGTTCTAAGGTAGTTGGGATGAACACTTGCCACTAATAGAGTTTGCTTATAATAATAGCTATCATTCTAGTATTGAGATGGCTCCTTATGAAGCTTTGTATGGGAGAAAATGCAGAACTCCCATGTGTTGGACTGAAGTAGGAGAACGAAAACTACTTGGACCAGAAATTGTATAGCAGACTACGAAAAATATAAATCTTATCCATAATCACTTGAAGGTGGCGCAAAGTAGACAAAAAAGTTATGCAGACAATCGAAGAAAAGAATTGAAATTTGAGGAAGGTGATCGAGTATTCCTACGTGTTTCTCCTTGGAGAGGGGTTATGAGATTCGGGAAGAAGGGAAAGTTAAGTCCCAGGTACATTGGCCCTTATAAGATAGTGAAATGGGTTGGAGTTGTAGCTTATAAATTGGCGTTACCACCAGAATTGTCCCGGATACACGATGTTTTTTATATATCCATGTTAAGTAAGTATGTACCCGATCCTTCACATGTGTTTATCTCACAACCGATAGAGCTTCAAGATGACTTAACCTATGTGGAGGAACCAATTGCTATTGTCGATCGAAAGGAGCAAGTGTTACATAGTAAAATCATTTCATTAGTTCAAGTGATGTGGAGAAGTCAGAATGTGGAGTATGACACCTGGGAAGGGGAGATTAACATGAAGAAGCAATATCCTCATCTATTTGGTGAGTTTCTTATGCGTTAAATTTCGAGGACAAAATTTTTATAAGAGGGGTAGAATTGTAAGGACCTAAAACATGATTAGGAAGGTTAATTACATGATTAATTATAACTTAGGAGTTATAAGTTATAACTTGGTTATGTGTGTTAAACATGTTAATTATCATGTTTAGGGGATGCATGCTCATGTGATATATGTGTTGTTTACATTAGGTGCTAATTGAACTTATGATCGGGGATACCATGTTTAGCACATATGATTAGTTATGTGGTTAAATGCATCATAAATTATGTTTTTAATGCATGATTATGTTTATAAAAGTAATTGGGGTGTTGATACGAAATTAGCAATGTTTGGTCGCCAAATGTGAAAGTTTTGAGATTTTCAATAAATTGCTACTTTCCCGTTCGAGCCCAAATTAGGCATATTAATTTTATGATTTTGAGAAAACAAAAAATATGAAAGTTGTAGATGTTTAAGTTATCTACTCATATACACAAAGAGGGAGTAAATCGGGGCCCTTGATAGTGAGTAATGGTGATTTTACCAAGGTGGGACAAATGTGTCATTAATGGAATTGTCTAATTCGACCTTTCATCAAATCAATCACGTGTTACCATACCCCTATTGCTATTGGACCACTATACAACGTATTTATGATTATAAATGAGAGTTATGTCTTCTTCCTCATAAGAAATAACAAGTTTTGCCTAAAGAGAGAGAACGAGAATTAAGTTAAGGAAGAAATCTTTGGAAAATTTCTATAAATCGAGGAATCCTCGTAAGTTAATTACATCTTTATTAAAGTTGGTCATATGGATGAGTTCTATACTTGGCATTTTTTTATTTTTTATTTGGATATATATTTTAATGATACCCATATTGCTGAATTGTGTAGGGACAAGGATGGGTTAAGAACATAAGTTAGAACTAGAGCTAGGATCGTAAATGCATACTTTAAAGTCCTAAATTTACATCATCTTTTCGTAAAGCATTTTGATTTAGAAAATTCATGATTATGATGTATATTTCTGATAAAACATGTTTATTATATGTTTCCATGAATTATACCCAAGTTCAAGGTTATGTATGCTTAAAAATGTTAAGTTATGCCTTAATGTTCTATTTTGACCTAGTTATGCTAAAAATGGCATACATCATGGAATACTAATTGGAATTGAGTTATTCAAGTTGGAGAGTAAAACATACTCATACATGTATAACATATCCGAAAATTGTGTAAAAATACCAAGGAATGACCCTTGGTGATAGTTTTAAGTTTTGGTTTAAAATCTTCCCTAAAGGAGCAAGAATGCATACCAAGTGTTTGATGTTTTGCTCGACAAAGAAAATGATCCCTAAAAATTATGAAACATTAATTTTACATTATTCAACGTGTTTAATGATATTGGGTGGAATATCATACAAAGTTATATTGTATAAAAAATTATGAAAATTCTAGGAAGTTGAAGTTGTGTTGCTGTTTTTCTTGAGAAACGATTTGGAAAAGGTTGTAATAAAATGGGAATAACTTTGTCTAACAAATTGGTAATTTAATTCCGTAAATTGTGTTAGAACCCTGATTACTTAGGTGTTATAGAAATGTGAAGTATCATATTTATTTCCTCCTTAGTTATTTATGATTTACCAAATGATGTGATGTATTACTAGGTTTAATGTTAATTGGTGTATTCAGATACTAATGAAGTTGACTTGTTAGGTTGGGAAGCAGCTAATACTACCATACCAAGGAAGTAGTTTGGTATTAATCTTAGCACCAAATCCAAGGTGAGTGACCTGTCCTACGAAATATAGATGATTATATGTTCATATGGAAATGTGTAGTTCAATACATGTGTTAAAATGCTTATGGGAGTGATGTGGTATTTAGGAAACATATGCATATGATTGAAATGTTAAGTGATGTTATTTAATGTTAAGGAATATGGTGGGTCCTATAGGATGTGGCGGTCCTGTTAATCCAACTTAAAGTTTTGTGTACTCGGGCCTAATAAAGGGATGTGGTGGTCCCAAATAACTATGGTGGATTAATTGGACTGTGGCGGGTCCAGGCTTGCGAGAGTTTCACAATTCCTGTTGGGTTATAGCATTAGAACAAAATAAAAATGGTTATTCAATTTGGTTATAGGTGTGGTATATGGTCATTCACTAAGCTTATATTGCTTACACTCCTGTAATGTTATGTTTCGGGTATGCCTATCGTTTGGAGTTCACTGCCAAGTTAGGACCTTAAAACGGGGGAGTGACAGATATCTAGTATGGTTTGAATATCAAGAATCTTGTTGTGCAAATATTGAACTAAATATCTTGGTTATGTAAAGTTGTGTAGTACTTATAGGTTACATGTAAATTTAGTTATGTTTTCATCTACACATACCTTTGGGAAAAAAAATCTCATGCTATATTTCCTTAGAGATTTAAATTAAAGCATTGTTTATTCTTTAAGGAAATTTATCGCAAATTAACAAGGATGAGCTTAACTTAATTAAGTCGGGGTGCGACAAAAGTCACCTCTAACCATGATTTACTCGAAGCAGATGTCTCCCATGAAGAGATTAAAGAATCTATGTTTGCAATAGGATCTGATAAGGCTCCAGGGCCTGATGGTTTCAACAACCACTTCTTTAAAGAAAATTGGCAGCTTGTGGGGCGGTGATGTGAGTGAAGCTATTAAGTACTTATTTTATACTGGTATGTTCTTTGATTAGTGGAATTGTAATGCCCTGACTTTAATTCCTAAGGTGGCTACACCTGTTTCTATGAAGGATTTCAGACCTATATCTTGCTGTAACACCATTTACAAGTGCATATGATCACCCTTAGGCTCAAGAAGCTGATGCCTAGTCTTATCAGCAGTAACCAAGCTGCATTTGTGGATGGAAGGTCTATTGCTGATAAAATCCTTTTACTCCAAGAGTTATTGAGGAACTATCATTGGAACTGCTGCCCTCCTCGATGTGTTATCAAGATTGATATGCTTAAAGCCTATGATTTGGTTAGCTGGGACTTCTTGCTTAATCTCTTGGCCCATGTTGGGTTTCCCTCCAAGGTCATTGGGTGGATTACTATGTGTGTGACTACTACAATGTTCTCAATTAATCTGAATGGTGAGCTAAATGGTTTTTTTCATGGTAGGAGAGGGCTTAGGCAGGGAGATCCTCTATCTCCCTATCTGTTCCTGCTTGTGATGGAAGTGCTCACTGGGATTATTTCCAAAGCAACTGAATTTGCCCTATTCAATTATCATACAAAATGTAAGGATATGTCACTCACCCATCTTTATTTTGCTGATGACTTGATTGTTTTTGTTGGTGGGGATAAGGAGTCTTGCAGAATTGTCAGGGATGCCATCAAGACTTTAGTTCCTATTATGGACTAATGGTTAACTTAGATAAAAGTAGCCTCTTTACTGCTGGGATCAATATGGATGGGATTCAAGAGATTTCTTCTATCCTGGGCATTCAACATGGAAACCCCCTTTAAATATCTTGGGGTGCCTCTCATTACTACTAGACTGAAAAAGGAGGATTGCCAGATCCTGGTGGATATGATCACCATGAGAATCAAATGCTGGACTAATAAGTTTTTGAGTTTTGCAGGTAGAATTCTTCTTGTGAAGACTGTCATTTTCAGCATACAAGTCTATTGGGCTTGCACCTTTATTTTGCCTAAAAGCATCATAAAGAAGATTGAGCAAATTATGAAGAATTATCTATAGAAAGGGGATAAGACTAACAGTAAAGGTGCTAAAATTGCTTGGGAGTACATCTGTGTGTCTTTAGAGGAAGGGGGGCTAAATATCAAGAGTCTTGAGACATGGAACATTGCTTCCATGTCAAATCATTTATGGAACCTATGCAGTAAGAAGGATAGTTTATGGATTAAGTGGTGCAATATATACAAAATCAAAGGAAGGAGCATATGGGCTTTGAGTATTCCAAATGATTCATCACGGAGTTGGAGGAAAATTCTCAAGATAAGGGAAAATTTTAGAAGTCAAATCAAAACAATCATTGGGAATGGGACTCAAGCATTTATGTTGTTTGATTTTTGGCATCCTAATGGGATCTTGCATCCCCTATATGCTAATAACATTATGTATGACTCAGCTAGTATCCTTAGTTCTAAAATATCTGATTTTATCCACTAAATGGAGTGGAGATGGCCCTCTACTGTGACTTGGGAATTAAATGAAGTAAATAATGCTAACTTACCTACAATTTGTGGGCACAATGACACTGTTGTTTGGCTTCCTTCAAATAAAAGGAAATTCTCCATTGCATCTTCTTGGGAGCTACTGAAAACCCATAAGCCTCCTCTCACGTGGAGAAAATTTATTTGGAGCAAGGTTTGTATTACTAATTGTTCTTTCATTGCTTGGTTAGTATGTAGAAATCCCATCAATACTGAGGTGAAATTACTTGATTGGGGTATTGATGATGATGACTTGTATGGGATGTGTGGAGCAGAGAAGGAAACATATAATCACTTGTTCTCCCAATGCGCCATTAGTAAAAATATTTGGGAGGAGGTGATGCTTAGAAATCAGTGTTACAAGGAGTGTCAAAGTTTGGATAGAGAGTTGTCCTTGGCCATTGTTAACCATTCTACCAAGACTTTATGAGATAAGATTAGTTCCCTTTCCTTCACTGCTACTATCTACTCTATTTGGATGGAAAGAAATTCTAGGTGCTTAAGCATGTCTTCAATTCCCTTGACATCATTGTGAAGGGTATTGAGAACATGGTTAGAGCCAAAGCTATTACATAAAAGAAGGATGGAAGGAATTAATCAAACTGGATGGCTTGTATGTACTGGAACATTCCTGAAGATAGGTTGGTTAGTTAATTTTGGATGGCTTTTGCCTTAGTTTGTTGCTTGCCTGAGGGGTATGCCCCTGGGTTTTTGCTCTTTTGAGGTTCTATCCTCTGTGTATTCTTTCTTTCTTTTTATACTATAAATTTTCCCAAAAAAAAAGAACAAAGAAACTTACACTTTTTAAATGTAGTATTATTCATTCCCTGACCCTGACAGAAAAGAATGTAAGAAAATTATAAATTATGGTGGAAATAATGTACATAAAAAAAATTGAACCTTGATAAAAAGATGGAATTGAATCTAATCTGAAACAGAAACAATGAAGTACTAAATCTTAAGAAACACTAAAATATCAAATCTTAAGAAACTCAGAGGTACCTACCAAATCTTAGGAAACATTAAAGTACCAAATCTTAATTATGTTCGGATGAACATGTTAGATCTGTACAAAAATGTGATAATAAACAAAATCCCAATTAGATCTGCACATACGTAACCAATAATATTTAATGAGGAGAATGAATCAAAACCCATTATAGTTAGTTCTGCACATTCATAACAGTTAGATTTGGACAACAGATCTAAAAAAGAGTTCATAAACTTTCCTTATAAAAAATCCAATAAAAAAATATAACAAATGTTTAAACACAAGAAGTACCTGAGTTGTGAAATTTGTGAAACAAAACATTGATACCAAAACTCGGTCCTTATAGGACCCAACAACTCGAACCAACAACATCTTATACTCACCTTAATCCGGCCTGAACCTACCCGAATAACCCACTAACCCACTAGAAAACCCATCCATACCAACCAAAAGACCCAGCTTCCATACACACCTCCCACTTTATACCAACCCGAACTAGCCACTACCCAGTTCCAAGTGAAAACCCAATGAACTCATTACCACCACCCATAATCCAAAACTAACCGAATACCCATGTCCTACCTGCTACAACCAATGAACCAAAGCCACCATACCTGACTCGCGAACTGTTGCGTACCTTATATGGAACCATTATACTTGACCCATGATCCTCATTTTTTTTATTCTAACCTTCATCGACCTGCAATTTAGTTTGAATCGATTTTGAGGATTATCGATTTGCTGAAGAGAGAGAGAGATATGCGTGATTTGTTGGTTTTGGATTGAAGAGAGAAAGAGAGAGATATAGGCATGATTTTTAAGTTTGAGCTTTTTTTGGAACGAAATAGGCGTATTTACCAAGAGTGGGTGGGTGAGATAATTGAAAGGCTCGAGGAAAAATAGTCGGGGACTGGTAGACCAGAATAAGTTTTGCATAGGTGAAGATTTGGTTTGAGATAAAAGTGGGAGAGGATAAAGTAATGATGAGTAGGAGGCTCGAGGTTCTACAAATTCTTAGAATCATTTTTGAGCATGGGATGCAGTTGTCTTTGTTGGTTCAGAATCAGAAGCGTCCACGTGATATAAGATCAAAACTTGTTATATAGATAGATACAAAATCTGTTTATAGGTTTTGTATACAAATCTTATGACATTACAAAAAAGCCCTCCTGCTTTATTATTATTATTATTATTATTATTATTATTATTATTATTATTATTATTATTATTATTATGCACGAATGTGTGTGCTACGAGATGAAGAGAGAAAGAGGGGAAGATGGAGGAGAAAGAGAAATGGCCAGAGGGGTGGCCGGAGAAGAATCCCATTTGGGTTCTGCTTCTTTTGGGATGCACGAATGTGTGTGCTACGAGATGAAGAGAGAAAGAGGGGAAGATGGAGGAGAGAGAGAAATGGCCAGAGGGGTGGCCGGAGAAGAATCCCATTTGGGTTCTGCTTCTTTTGGGAAACCAACAACGTAATATATAAAAATATATACACATATACATACACACACACACACAGAGACATATATATATATATATATATATATATATATGTATTAAATTCATTTTGTAGTTTAAAACTTTAAAAATACATATCTTATAAAGGGATATTAAAAAAATGCGAGGAAAGTACCGTTGGGTTCGTGGTGTCAAATAGATCATTTTGGTAAATAAACTCTCTATATTTGACACTATATTTAATGAAGTCAATTTTAAGCCTTCGTGGAGGATCACCATATACTCGTTAAAAATATTATTTCATGCGTAAGTTATACCAAACTTTTATCATATACTTGTTCAACGTTTACGGAATATCGCCTAACGGTGCTATTATAATATCAAAAATAAAATTATATATACTTCATTTTATAAATATTCATTGTTATAAAAATTATCATTTCACAAAAATTAGATTACGATACCTACACAAGACTTCGGTATATTATTTGTAAGTTTTAATTATTGAATTACTATATTCATAAATAATAACCCTCATGTCGAAAATGTAATTATGAGCCAAACTACATATTGAGTGAAACCTATAAATTGTTAAACATCCGTTATTATAAATTCACATAACCTAGTGAATGTACTTCTGAAATTATCCTAATAATCCTTCCTTAAATTACAACTAAAAATATTGGAATCTACTTATAACAAGCAAAGCAAAACCCTACAGAGTATTGGTAGGTAACATTTAATTCAATATTATTTCATGTTATTACCTTGATTATACCAATTGTTCATATCACTTTGTGATAGCCCTGGGAATCTTATTCTCATGTAAAAAATCATTTGTGTAGTTCATAATACGTTAAACTTGATTCGATGTTTTTACAAATGTTGATTGTCAATCGATGATTTCAATTTAATCTGATTTTGTATAACATACATTATAACTAGGGAATAAACTATCTTTCTACCACGAAAGTGCTATTTGGCTTGTAGGACTCACGGTATTGAGTGCCTACTTTTGATTACCGTATGGATATTACTCTTCAGAGTTTGGTCTCAGCAAGGTTATAATGATTACTGTTACTTTGTCTCAAATTTTATATTTGATGATTGTTATATGTATTGCTACTAACCCTAAGCCTCTATGACGGGATAATTACGGGTTACCTTGTTTTATAACTATCTGCAAACTTACCCTTATGACTTGATATTTCTATTTTTAGTTATATCATCATACTAATTTATTTACATTGCTTCCTTTGGGTTATTACTACTTCAAGTTTCACTTCCTTTGTAAATTATCTTTAAATATAATCAATTGATTATGCTAATATGCAAAAGTTATTTTTATAAATTATTATAGACAAACTTATCTACTTGGCAAAGTTTTGCTTATTCTTTCCCCTTCCATATATTTTGAAGAGGTACCCATAAGAAATGATGAGCAGTTCAAGCTGAATTATATGATGATCGGGGATGGTTTTGTTTAGAGAGTAGTCATATGAAAATTATTGTTAGGAAAGCGCATATATATATATATATATATATATATATATATATATATATATATATAAAGAGATTAAGATAGTATTGTACAATTGAAACTATGGATTATAATACAATGGAATGTCAATATAGTTTCATATTTTGAAAGAAATGATGGTTTTATTGTGGTTCAGTAATTTATAAGATAAACATTACACTCAGAAAATCGGGATGTGACAATATGGTATCAAACTTGAGGTTAAGATTAGAGAAGTCAATTATTCGATTAATTTTAAAGACAGTTAAAGACATGAGTTGAGAAAATCAAACTCTGAATTACATTGTGTAAATATGTGTTAAGATATAACAATTTTGCACACTCATACTTTAAGAATGTGAGTAGTAATTAAGATAAAGGCATTTGATTCATTGAGTGATGGCTTGCAATGGGAGGATAATAATATAGGGATTAAGAAATTTAATCCTTGATTATCAAATTTTTAAATATATGAGAAGTACTATTTTTAATTTTATGATTTTACGTGGAAGATAGAACCATTAAGAAATTTGAGAAATTAGAGGATAAGATTAAAAATTTATATGAGGCATACAAAAATGTTGTCTTGGAAGGGGACTGTATACAATATACTCTATAAGTCTTTACATAAAGCTCTATTATTATTTTTCAACAATTCAATTTGTATTCTCCCTGAGATAAATTACTTCTTTTTTAATTCCATTTTCATTTATCTTGGAAAGTGATAACACTTATGTAGATATTTCATTATCGTTTTCCGCATTGTATTCTTGTTGTATTATATACTATTCCCAATAGATTATGAGAAGAAGTTACTTATGTTAGAATGGTACCTCAATAAGATTAGATAGGGAAATCAAAAAAATAATTCTTGTGTGGGAATTAGGCATTTTATTTAGAAGAACAATTGGAAAGAGAAATGCTAGATAATCCGTTCTACTCTTTAGAATGTAATGATAATACTTAACCCCACACCGTAAATATACAATGATAACGGAACCTATACTTTGGCTACAAATTTCTATTAATTTATCAATACTATCTACCTTATAATCACTAGCAATTACTTTCCAATTCACAGAGATTCAAGTTATCACTGAAAAATTCATTATATAGGTTTAGTAATTCAATGTGATTTATCACCTATAAACTAGGATAGTTGTGTTCAGATGAAACCTTACATTTTATCATATCTATATATGGTCTTATTGCATCTATTTTATTAGGAAATATCCAATCTAAAGCCAAGGGAATCTTGTAAATAACTAGAATGCGCAACGAAAAACCTGAATAGACTCATTTATAGACATTACGCAATTTATGAGGACTAGTGAAGTTCTTGTTTGAGATAATTATCCTTTTATCAAATATAACAATGCCATTATACAATACCTTGCCTTATCCAAATAATCAATAAACCTATTGAAGTTACTTATCCCTTACCTTATTAAGTTACCTGTAATCACCAATACTAGTTAAATAAACCAATTTATAATTAATTACCCAAATCTCATACTTTAGTTATATGACACCTATTACCAGATCGGACAACTTACTTCTTCGTAAATAAAACTCACCTGTAAACTTAGATTTTCATTACTTCATAACGAGTTTTACCTTAAGCTTCTCTTTGGTTCAGTGAATTTCTTTTCTTTTAAACACATGATAAATACAACCAAATAATATGCATAGATACAGTACATACAATCCATCCTTCAAAATATATTATTCAATTATCAATATCTTACTACCTATGATATTCAAACATGTTTTGAACACTTCATTTGAAGAACTGTAATCTCATCCAATAAATGTATTATTATTTTTATAATTCAATTAAAGTATATCTGATGATTTATAAAAAAAAAAGTATATCCGAAGTCTGTCCCGGTGAAGTTCTTCCGATCAGATGTAGTGCCCTTATGCCCTCCAAAGTTTCTAAGAACCAACACATTAGGAATAACTATAAATTAAATCCTTAAATCATAAAAGATTATAATATTATCAAGATCTTATTTATAAGTTTTTTATTATAAAAGTTCAAATAAAGAGAACAAACAAGGTAACCATTGATTTAAACCCTGTGAAACCCCGCTTATTAAAATAAGAGGTGGCCAGCCCTATACTCTAATAATTACAGGAATCATAGATGGTACATTCTTAGCATCACAGTACTACAATAAGTATACGAGATAACCACCAATTATTTTAGAAAATGGATTGCCAAAATTTTTATTTGTAACTTAAAGAAAGACATTTATACAATTCAATTGAAAAGAAGGTGGATGCAAATAAAGACAGATATTAATTCGGAAACTATATATAACAAAATAACCAATTTAAACTGTCGGCTAACATACACATACAACTAGGTTAAACCGAGTATTAAAGTAAAATATCCTAAACATAATTCAAGTACAAAACTTGGGCAACATGCTCGAATGTGCAACCGATCATAACTAGAATACAAAACGATGGAAGCGTCTATGTCAAATATCCCATAAAATCCACAAGGTGTTACAGCTCCAGGACACTATAATAGAAAAGTCATTACGGGCGTCCTTGCGGTGGAGCACCTGGGCAAATAATAGATTCGTGCAAAACAAAGAGATATAAACGGGTCATGGCCCGGTTTGATATGATCACCATGTGAATAAAATGCATGACAATCATGGACTATTTAATCATCAAGAATATGTTTGTTTCATTCAACATAAATAATAATAAGGAATCTAATTACTCCATCTATAAGCATAACCTAACGCAATATAATAACAATGATCACAATTCACTTAGGCAGGAGAAAATTGATAATATACTACTTAACGAGATTTCCATTTTACACAATTTCATTTCACCGTTCCTTTTCTCATTAGGAAACATATTCAAAGAAAGTTAATTCATAGAGTGCTTTGCCATCAATAATATCCCACTTTAATATGAATAGTTATGTTTCACAATATATAACGATTCTAAGACCGTCCTTCCGAGTTTTCCCACTGGACGCGCCCCTTAATAACTATCATCTTCCAGGGCCTATCACCAAGACAACCTGGGCATCCTACATCGCATGACGTCGGTAAGCGGCCATATACCTTCGACAGTGAGTCATAAACACACCCGAAATTACCTCACTTCGAACAATAATCACACAATAAATAATAATCGATCCTATGGCCGAGGACTATATTCACCCTGCATTCACTAGTCAGGGGACTTCACCTCATGCGCATAACTTCCCCTATGATAGAATTTAGAGAGGTGTGTATATGAACATTTATCATTCACAAATTTGATCTCATTTTAAAATATACATTACATTTTATCCGGAGCCATAAGCGTTTAATGCCATCGTTATAAATCTCAATGTTTAATTATCTCTAACATAAATCTCCATGAATTAACATTCATTCCTCAAACCATAATGTATGATATTACTTCAACCCAATTATAGAAGTCCACATTAAGTCACTCTATTTCCTTTTAGGCTTAAACTAACTCATTTTATAAGAGAATCATCTATCTACATCTCATTTAATTACTAAATTAATTCCTATCTAAGTCCCAACTCTCATTTCTAACTTAGGTTCTTAGATACCTTTCTAGTAGACTCTAATACTCTAGTCTTACTTCATTCAAGAAGGTTACTAAGTCCCTATCTTAAAAGAAAGAATCTAGAAGAAACTAAGAATTTAATGGGTGAAAAACAAGGGACCGGTCGATCGATCATGGGACCGCGGTCGACCGCGCCTCAAGGATTTTGCCTAGAAAGGAATGCAGAAAGCACATTTTGGAAGGCCCGATTGACCGGTCCTAGGACCGTGATCGACCGTGCTTTGATTTTATACTTGTATACGAAAGCCGTAGGCTCTCACCTAAAGGACCGATCGACCGGTCCTAGGACCGCGGTCGACCGCGCCTAGCAGACCCACAATTCCCTCTTCTTCTACAAGTTTAAATCCAAAACCAAAACTCCTCAGTATTACTCTTCCTTCATTCTCAACAACTAACAACACAACCACAACCTCTCTACACCACAACAAACTATCATGGCCAACTTCAATCATACAAACAATAAGATCCAAGGGTTAAACATCAATATTTATCAAAACCTACTATTTATTCTATTTCTTCAATTACACAACTATCACAACAAATTATTCACATTAAATCATATACTAGCAAGTAAGAAACTTGTCTTAAGTTGAAATCTCGAATTCCTTTCCGGTAGAAGCAAGATCAAACCCCAATTTCTTCTTCTCTTCTTCTTTCTCTTCTTTTCCCCAAATTCTCTTTCTCTCTAGGTTTAGGAACATATAAGAGGGATAAAAAGGTTGGAAAACTTAAATCGTGCCCTAAGTATGAATTCCCATCTTAAAATGTTAATACACCAATAAAATGATTCGTAACTTAATAATTAAGTCATAACCTGTTAAAAGTGTTCGAAACCCAAAAATACAATATGGCACTTATTTTGACTATCCCGACTATTTCGGGACTAATCACGCCCTCTAAATTGGCATCCGTAATAATATAAATCATTTCAAGTTCTAACTTCATTTTAACCATAATTGTCGTTTAAAGCACAACGACACCATGAATCGTAACATAATGCTATTTACATTCACATAACAGTAAATATGAAAAATCTAGTAAATATTATCTTTTAACTCACTTAAAATAATATTTACTCCATTATCCAATATTTTATATAATTACCTCTCATGGAAAATTAATATAAAATAAATTGCTCAAAAATAAGGGTTATTACAAACCCCATTCCAATTATTTACGTTAACCATATCACATATTCCAAGATATCCAACTAATACATACTTAAGAGTAGTTCCTACGTTTCATATTTATTCCATATCTTGCATAAATAAAGGAAGCCCTAATCTTCTATAAGAGGGTAGTCCCCTTCAAACCTGGAAGTGTAGTAGTACAAACAGAGGCTTAACCCCTATAAATATGGTGATAGCGTAATAGCCCAAATACTCTTAACAATGATAATTGAACAGACAATATTGTATATAATAAAACACTCAGATTGGACTCACAAATCTCTCGTGTATTTCTCAAATTAGATTAAAGTAAACTCATAATCAACTCATTCAAAGGGAGAGAAAATCAAGCACCCTAGATACACCTTAACAGGTAACCAACACACCAACAATCTCTGATATCTCTTTGGTTAGCTAATAAAAGTTTCACAATTAATGACAATAGTGGGTGAGTAAACTCTGGTGTGCAATAACTCTTTTTGCTCTTAATGTGTTTTCTCTCTCTAGAAAGAACTCCCACTCTCAGAAGTGGTTGAGGACCATAAATAGCCCCACACCCTTCTCGAGATGTCTCAATCCTCATTAATATGAAATACGTTCCTCTCACCTTTTAAGCCTCGAAAATTAAATGTCTAATGGGTTAGCACACCTTTATCTTAATCATTAAGTCTCAAGAATTAAATGTCTGATGGTATCCCAACCTTAAGTCTATCTTTGAGAAGAAGGAAACTCCTCTCAACTGGTCAAACAAGTCATCGATTAGGGGAAACCAATGCTTATTTCATATCGTAACTTTGTTCAACTCTCGGTAGTCTAAACACAACCTCAATGACCCATATCGTATCTTCACAAATAACACGGGAGCACCCTAGGGTGAGGTACTCCTACGGATAAAACCCTGTCCCAACAGCTGCTCAATCTGATTACGCAACTCTCTTATCTCAGCTAGAACCATACAGTATGGTGTGTGGGCTATCGATCGAGTGCCCGACATTAAATTTATAACGTATCTATCGGCTAGGCGGTAGACTCGGTATCTCCTCGAACACATCGAAAAACTAGCGAACTACAGGGATAGAATCAATGGGGATCACTACCTTCTTAGAGGTCTCCTCCTATATGTAATATAAATTGGTGAACGATCCTCCCTCACGAGGCAATGCCACCAGAAACATCACCTGACCCGGTATAGAAAAAATAATGGACCTACTGAAACAGTCTATCATGGCTCTATAAGTAGAAAGCCAATCCATGCCAATAATGGTGTCATGCTCGTGCAAATCTAAGACTAACATGTTTGTAGGAAAAATTAGGCTCCCAATCTCTATACCTACTCCTCGGCATATAAAGAAAATCAACGACCCATTACCCAACGGTGAGTCTACACATGTCACTGTACACTTTTCCAAGTCTAACAACCCCGTGGCCCATGCAAAACTAGTGTCTATGAGGCAGTGTGATGCCCCAATATCAAATAAAATGCTCCCCTATAGTACCATGGATAGGAAACTTACCCTCGATTATAGGTGGCACCTGTGGTGTTACTGCTTAGTGGACATTATAAACACATCCATACTGCATTTGTCCCTACTGAACTGGGACGGATAGGATGGCTGGTAAGGCTGGCATCTGAGGTGGTGTTGGGAGGGAAGCTGGTAAGATCGATCTTTGTGGCTCCTGACGGCCACCCTACTTTTGCGGGGCCCTATCCCCCTCGGGGCAATCCTAGTGTATGTGGCCAATCTTTCCATAACCAAAACATCTACCCCTGAAATTTCCTACCATCTGTCCCTGCTGTCCTCGACCCTGATGGCCATTACCACCCCTCCACTGGCCTGCTGGACCTACTGATACCGCTGCTGGCCTGTTGGCCCTGAGAATAACAATGATGCCCATGTTGATACCGCTATTGGCCTTGCTACTGGCCCTCTTGGCCCTACTAATAACAATGATGGCCCTGCAAATTGGATTGGCCCTGTTGACCCTGTCTATAGCCCCTATGTCCCTGCCTCGAGCCACCAGATCGGAATCGCTTAGTAGGGTCCCCTGGGGGAACTCTACTCACCCTGACAGACCTACCACTACTGGTTCCCCACTAGAACTATTACCTCCTATCTGGCCCTGCTGGCTGGACTCCTCGGCTCGTTTTCTCCCCTGCTGGTGGAAGCGGTGGTCCTGACAATGCAATAAGGTGGCGTTGAGTACAATAGTATAGGTACCCAACGAAGATTACCCAAGAGGTGCTAGCAAATCCTCCAGGTCATACCATCTATAAACATCTAAATCTTCTTCTCTTCGGTAGGTGCCTCATCTGGCACAATAGTAATCATTATCGTGAACTCCTCCTCATACTCCACGACAGTCATACTCTCTGGCTTGAGATTTAACAGTTTCTGCCTCATCTCAGTCTGCATGGCAGAAGGAAAGTATTTGCGATCAAACCGCACCCAAAAGCTCTAAATTGTCATATTATCCCTCTCCTCTAAGGTGGTAGTGGAATCCCACCACTGTAAGGCGGACCCCACTAGCTTGTAGGAATACAATAACTTTCTCTGAATGTCCGTGCACTCATACATGTGAAGATGCCTCTTGATGTCTTTCTTCCATTGGCTCGCGATGACAATATCAGAACCTCCTGAGAACTCTGGGGGGTGTGCCCTCTAAAAGGCATCCCCGACCCTCTCCCATGTAGTGGGAAACTGAGATGGAACTGGCGCCACAGCTTGAACCTGGTGTGGGTCCTGCTACCCCACGGCTAAAGATGCATTCACCGCTTAAGGAACTATGGTGGCGACCTCGGATGCGTTCATTGTTCCCTATGCCTAAACTACCAGCTGCTCCTGTTGGGCCTGTCTGCCTCATGGTACACATCGAAGAGGTATCTGAGATGAGAAATAACTTCATTAGTCCACAGTTATTATTAAATCTCAAATAGTTGAAGACGTAATCACATAAATAATAGTACAACAATCCTAAAGATAGGGCTCTATATTAAAGGACGCTAATTTGAAAGCATAATAAGCCGTACATATCCTAAAGGACTCTAGAACCTGATGCTCTGATACCACATGTGACACCCCACCTAATTAAATATCGGGTGCTCAGTCCTTTATTAAATTAAATCAATGTGTCAGGTTGGTTCATACTTAGCATCACTTTCGTAAAATAATTTTCTTTATTAATCACCTAATAAAAAATTAAGCTAAGTGTCAAAACATTTAATTTCATAGATTAAGTTTTATTGTTATGATTTAATATAAGAAACCATTGTTATGAATAGAGATAATAATATTAAAACTAAATCCATCCAAATGAGATATTCAAGCTAGATTAGCCAATCCAAAATAATATATCCCAAAACGCAGGACAAAGATATAAGTAAACCAATCCCAACAATAGCTGAATAACGAAATAATAAAGAGTACAAATCTCTCTCTGAACTAAATCAAATTGGGAAATGGGCGACACATGCCCTATCTAATAATGACTAAGTGCGAGACTGAGAAGACAAGGAGGAAGACGTCTACTGCAAGGACCTGCAACTTCACACTAGCTGCAGCACGTCAACAGTCCAAAGATCTAAGCCTGACGCCCCTATGGCTGGGCACCGTAATACATACATATATATATATATAAAAGAGAAAGAAGAGATGACGGGAAACGGGTTAGATCCCGAGTGTAAAACATCTTTAAAAATAGTTTAGCAAATACTTAAAATGCTTACCAGTTGATATTATATACATGTTAGTATATCGACACTCACTTGAGAATGCTCACCTCTCAACTAGTATGCACGCCTAACGTACTACCGAATTAACCTAGCTAAATCTAACCCAGTTAACTAGTCTAACTCAATTTTCATTCACCAATACTAATCCAAATGATCGCATGAATATAGTTTATATCTGATAACCTTTTCTTATGAGTTTATCAAATAAGCTATGTTTATCTCAATACAGTTTTAATTTCACAACACTTAATTCGTTTAAGATTAATTATTCAATTATATCCACTTACAAGCACAGTAGATTAATCACAAGTATATAATTTATCACTCATAATATATACTAATAGGGAACCCCACATAAATCTATGGTGCCGGCATACTCTGTTATCAAGTCCCCGAATCTCTCTTACAAAAGGGAAATACTAGTTCGAAATCACTCTCGAATTGTATTAACACAAAACACACATATTGGAGGCGAAGCATAGTTCCAACTCACTAAGAGGTAAGCACATACCCTCACATCTCTTAGGACCATTTGACTATCATTCTCATATAGCCTGTACCAAGGATTTTATGTTCTAGAGTATAAGTCAATATCCCCCATAAAGGTCCAATCGAAATAAGACTGTCCCAGCGTAGAACCTCCGTGATAGTAAGTAGCGCGGGTATGATTACACACAGAAATACAATATTAGATATGCATACATGCACCCATATAAATATTCACATTATTCAGCTAGGTACGCACCCGACCCATAATATATTTGAACCATGAGTGGCATATAAAGCCCAAGTTCTACGTATAATTAAGTCATTCTTTTTATTTTCTCAATTACCGCAAGTCCTTAAGTGATTCTTGGCTCTCGAAGTGTATCCTCTTGATAAATATAAAATCAGTAGGTGTACACTCACTACCCTACTGTTCTAAGTCCTTCTTATTTCTCACAAGACTTAATTTATTGTACGCACGACTTCCCACTCAATTTATACCTCAAAAATGCCATGGTTTAAATCTCAGATAAAGTCGTCTTACCCGGACCCTACTTATACCCCTATTAGTCCTTCTTAAGTCCCATTGTAATATTTAAATTATGTCCAAAGGTTCCTACACATTGGAATCGAATTAACATTAAAAGGGGAAAAAGTTCCCATTTTCAGGAGGAGTTAATTGATCAATGAAAAGGGTCGATCGATCGATCGATCCAGTCGATCGATCGACATTCTTGAGTTGATTGATCGACCAAGCAGGTATTGGACCAGTTTCTACAATTCTTTACCTACGAGTTTCATCCCAAAAATCCTCAAAACCTCTATTAATTCAGCCCAAACTCCAAACCAAACATCACAAATGTTATAGCAATAGGTATGAATGATTTCTAACATAAAATATTAATTAATTCTTCAAGGAATCATCATTCAACGGGACTAATTCAAGAAAATATCTCAAACGCTAGTTGATCATATAAATTCTAGAACTTCTTAATGATTACAAAATTTCTTCCTCTAAATATCATGCAAAATATTTAATTATGGTTCTATACATAATAAGGATATTTGCTTCGTTTGGTTTCTACTCAAACACATTAATTCAATTCTTCTCAGTTACATGAATTCTCCAAAAAAAACATTCAATTATCCTTCCTATTATAACATGGATGTGGTATCGACATAATAACAGTAAGATAGATACTTGTCTGGAAATCAAAGGTTTGATCTGATGTATTTGAGTGGTATAGGAACGTCCTCTTCTTTCGATCTACGCGTTGGTGGTGGAATTGGCGAGGATCGTGTAGGGTTGGTAGTTCTCCTCCTTGGAAGCCTTCTCTCTTCTCTCTTCCTTAGCCTCTCTGCAACTCCAGTATTTCTAACCCTCGAGGACTCCCAATTCCATCAGATATAATCTCTCAATTTTCATCCATAACTAAGACCTAAAATGGGAAATTATCGAAATGCCCTCCCGGGTTGTCGGTTAGGCCTAAAATCGTCCCTAGACCCAAGCTAAACCCCCGGGTACACTTTTTTTACTATCTTGACCCTTTCGGACACATTGATGCACTCGAATTGGCCATACAGGTGACTTATAATTAATTTACTTTATATTCTATTAATTTAGTCCCGACACGATACATGCGCGTCCCAACTTAATTTCTATAATTATTATATTATTCGCCCGCGACAATTTTAATAAATTTAATCTCATATATTACTTTACTCATTAAGTAATATTCAACATAATTCTTACAAATAAATACTAACTCTCGTCACGCTAGTAAATATTTATTTTAAAATTAGGATTAATATTAAATTAATTTATCCCAATTTAATTTAATTGGGTATTATAGGGACATCGCAACTTTTTTGAACTTTAAGTGAAGACTAGTGCCAATTCTCTACGATTGACATTTGTTCCATGTGAATTCACCCAATTACTGAAAATTCTCCCCGAATTGCCTCTAAATCTAGATGGTGGTCGTTGTAGCTGATCAAAAAAAATTCTCCCCGATCTGCTTCATTTCGTTCTACCATTAAGTGAACTTATAGTGAGGGGACATTTTTTGTTAGCTCTTTTGGGATTCTATCAAATTTGAAAAAAAATAAATAAAATTGGCACCAAATCATTACTTCTTATGATAGCAACCCTCTCTCTTCCCCAAGCGTCACCTCAATAATGACGTGAGGATATCTTTTCAACTGTTAATGAACTCCCCAAAATGCCACATGTCCATTTCTGGTCATTTTGGTGGCTAAGCACGTGCCTTTGTGGGAAACTCAATCTGCCCATTTGAATTACAAAGGTTCAATATCTCCAACACTTAGCATATTTTTATTTTTATGCTTTTCATTTGCCTTTGTATATTTCTAAATCTTTTAGAGAGAGAAAAAAGAGTATTAGCCATTGTTGCCTCCTTCTCCAAGATTTTCTCCTTCTACCACCTCTCTTTTTCGCCCTCACCCTCCACTGCTCAGTCATTTTTATCCCCCTCCCTCTTCTTTTTACCACTACTTCTCCTCAATCTCCAATGGCTTCTCCATATGACTCTCCCATTGTCCCAATCGTCCCAGCCACCGCTACTACTTCCATCACCGCTGATACTTCGACTGTAACCTTGGATGCCACTGCTATATGGCAACACGTGAAGATCAGTTGCATTTCTATCGTCGTTCTCCAATCTTTGGTGAGGGTGAAACATTTTTAGGTGCCTGTAAGGCTTTCACTTCAAGTGCTAACTGTGATGCCTTAACCTTGGGTGATGATGACGAGGACTCTGTTGTTTGGGGTTTCTTGCCCCCAGAGGGAACTATGAGGTTCCTTCTAGATCGGGGTGACTTACCCCATTCTCATATCAACTTAGAAGGTCCTGCGAGCTCTCCGACCCATGTCGCTGCCTGGAAAACCTATATGCAGTCTACTTACATTGATGCCCTTGCTAAGGTTTGATTTCATCAAGCCACTTGGTTTGGTGAGTTTACTCTGTCCAATCACAATGATGCCCTATAGGTGTTGGTGTCTTATTGGAACATCACGAACCACACCTTCATTGCTTCGTGGGGAGAATTCATCGTTACACTTGAAGATGTTTATGAGTTACTTGGGCTTAATCCCACAAGTAATTCTCCATACTCTGATGAGGCTTTGGATGTCAAAGAAACAAAAGCCCAAGTATACTTGGACCAGATCTGTAGAAGTTTCACTGGTACATCGAACAAAGCTACCTTCACCCCCTTATTAGCTACTTCTTTTACCCCTACTTCTTCTGATTTTGGCGAAGGCAAAGGTAAACCCCTTGACTTACCTTCTTACATCCTTGTGATTCTTTCCCATTTCATCTTTCCTAGTAAGCCTAATGATCAACCCCATAGGGATCTTATCAACCTTTTTATCCGATTGACCGGGGGTACAAGCTCCCTCTGGCAGTAATGGCTTTTTGATCCCTTTACACTTGGCTGGATAGGACCCACTTAGACATGGAATAATCTCTGGGTCGATAGAACTTAGACAATTTTGCCAATGGTATAGTCTTAACAAGTTTCTTGTACACCCGTTTTCTTAATATAGTAGCCAACTCTATCCCACTTCCAACGGGAACACATCAAGCCCCATCACTTATTTTGTTTCCATAAGAAACAGAGCTATAAGGACATTCTTCCCATTTTTGACAAACCCAGTTCCTTTGTTATGAGGACATATGGAAAAGACTTTTATGCCCATTCTTGGTCTTTTTTAAACATGAAGCTATAGTAGTTCAAGCTACTTCTGAGAATCTTATCACTGAAGACCCCTCGTTTTCCGTTGTGCTCGTTCTAACCCCAAGTTGCCTGCCATCTTATATAGAGTGGGGTACTACTTTAGAGACTTACAACCCAAACCATTGCAATCGGCAGTTTGGTTATGACCATAGGGTTCCTCACCCTATTTTTCAGGAGTCTCATCCCAGATTCACTTTTTATGAGGCTTGTTCTTTCTACACCGTTTTAGCTGCCTCTCTTATTTCCTCATAAGTTAACGTCTAAATTACCATTCCTTCCCTTTCAAAGAAGTGGGGAGACCTTTAATTTTATGACAAAGTATTGACCGATGCAGCTGGCCAATATTAATGAATTCATTCAAAGTCCCCCAATTTATCCACATGTTCTCACTTTCCCAACCCTAGATCTGGACCTTAAAGGAAATTCCATTCTATGGATTGAGTTCCCTCTTAGTAACACCCCCAAAGCCCCCCCCCCCCCCAGCCAGATACCTCTGTATTTCCCTATGATCATTACTATTGCCCAAGGATCAAGAAAGATCTAACATCAAAACTAACTTCCCTTGTCGAAGGGGCCTCTGCCAAAGGTGTAGTTACCAATGGTGCTCTTGGCGAGGGGCCTTTTCAACCCCCCTCCAAAAAATTAAATACTTCAAAAAGTGGGACTTCATCAAAATCTAAGTCCAATTCATGTTCCCCTTAATCCTTTCCCTATTTACTTTGTTCCCCCTCTTATGTCTGTAGGTCTAAGTGAGGAGATTCAAGCGAAATGCCAAGCCGAGCTTGAGCGGGTTTATGTGAGTTTTCACTACACACTCCTTCTTTTCCTCCCTCTGCTATATTTCCCACAAACCAAGTATATCCCATGGAGGTATCCGCTTCAAGAAGAAGAAGAAGTTATAAAAGCCCATCTGCTGCTGAAGGTCCTTCCACAAGGAAAAAGACTTGGGGTACAAAGACCTAGAAAAAGTGTTCATACGAGGTGCAACTGCCACCTACTCCTCCAAGCCCCAGGAACTCTCCTCCTTCATCTCCCATTGAGACTATTTACCTTGATGACAGTCCAAATTTTCATATGGTCCAACCGAAGGATCTTCTGTAGTAACCCATTTCCCTCTTCGCCCGTGGTTATTTCATCCCACTATTCTCCATAGCAAGGAGTATGTTCTCCAACACTTTGAATTTTTTTCAAAAGTTTCCTTAGTGAGGTATATTCTCTAACGCTTGTGAAAATTTCTTTTATCTCTGTAGGAGAATAAAACAGATAGACCTTCGTCGCCTGTAACCTCCTTCGTGGGAGGATGGTTTTGTATTTCTATGAGTGTTGCATCTCCTCCCCATTCTCCCATGATCGAACAGACATATTCTCATTGTTCTACCTCTTAACATGAAAAGGAGACTGCCAGAAAAGCTCTTGCATCCATTGAAACCATTGAAGCCCTCGACAAGAGGAGGCTCTTTTGACTTCTTTTAAGGCATCCCCATTGCCTATCTTCTCACCCTCTTTAAACCCTCTCGAGGTAATGCATATTTTCTCTCTTATACAATATTTCTAACTTGACTTCCTTTTTCGTTCATAGTTTTTCATCATTGTATTTTAGGTTATTATAGTTAGTTCGCTAGTCTCAACTCTTGTTGGCTCACTTTTTTACTGCCCTATGGGGAGGTTTATCGCTGAACTTGCCATTTTTTCTACAATTACTGAGGTAAGCTCTTTATTATGCATTTTCCCATATATATGTAATTCTTTCCATTTAATGTTTTTGATATTATTTGTAGCTTTCTCTTGGTATTCATCCTTCTTCCATGCTAGAGGTACCTCAAAGATCTAAAGTTGCAGTTACTTCATCATCCACCTTTGAGGTTCCTTCGCCATCGTTGGTTGATACCTCTGAGGCTCAAGAGACTTTGTTGGAGCATTCCCCCATTCTGGAAATTGTGCTTTTTCCTATAGAGGCTTCTTCGTAGATAACTGAGGTTCCTCTGTCTGGAGATTGGTCTGAAGACATTAGGGGCATTGAAGCTACTGCTCCTTCCTCTACTCTTCGTGTTGATGAGGTAATTTCTTCCTTTTCATTACTTGTAAATTTTTTTCAACAACTCCCACCTATGAAGTGACTTAACAATGAAAACACACTTGCTAAGATTTTGCAAACTCAAACCTATGAGGTGACCTAACAATGAAAACACACTTGTTAAGATTTTTTTTTCAAACTCACACCTATGAGGTGACTTAACAATAAAAACACACTTGTTAATATTATTTGCAAAATCCACCCATGAGGTGACTTAACAATGAAAACACCGTTGTTAAGATTTTTCACATACTTCACCGATCAGGTGACTTAATAATGAAAACAGACTTGTTAATATTTTTCCCATACACATTTTTCTGTATCACTTTTCAGGTCGCAAGGGAGCATACCCTCACTGAAGGGAAAACTCTGCATGGTCCTTCACCCATTGCCTTTCCACAACGGGAACCATCCTCTCCTAAAGATTCAAGTCACAACGACTGTGGTTCCACCACCAACCTTCAGGGTAATAGTGAATCCGATTATGAGGTTCCTCTTCTTATCATGGCTCCTCACTAATTTTGCCTCATGGTACTTTGAGAGTCTCCCTAAATATCCGTATGCCATCGCTCTATCATTGAACAACTAACCACCCATCACCCTACACTTTTACTCCTGATTGCCTCTAATTTAACACAATGGTGATGGGTTATGGGCTCATATGGCAACTCTTATTACTTAGGTTGTTAATAATAGAATTTCAAATCTCTCTAGGCCCCTTCTTAATAAATACTTGGGAAACTTGACAGAGTTAGGCAAAGATGGCTTCCAGTTCAGCTGGCTAATAAATCACTTGAGGCTTTTGAAGACCACTCAGTTGGCGAGCCAAAGAGAACTCTATCAGAAGCATGTGGAGGCCCAATGGGCTGAGGAGTCTAAGTTAGTAAAGTTGGTGCCTCTTTTGGAAGAAACTAACCTAAAGGTAAAGGCAACCGAAGAATCTTTGCTCAAGGCCATGCATGAACATGAAGCGTTAGTTATTCAATGCACCGATATACAGACCAGGCTTAAAGGCTCTATTGCTATCCAGTGAACATTCCTAGCAGCTTCTTCGAGCTTTGCTAGGGACGTCTTCTCCTCATCGGACCTTTGGTTTCTTTTGGGTTGAACCTTTTCAATGTAACACATGTAATTAGGGGCAATAGTTCCCCTTTCTTGAAGCATTTTTAAATGAAGCAACTATATATAAAAGGAGTTTATTTTGGCAACATCATGTCTCAATTTATGTTCCAAGTTGTTTCTTCTATATTCTTATTTTAAAGCAAAAAACTATTACAATTTACAGTATATTTCCCCTCTAACTTTAACTTCTCATAGGAAAATAAATAACAAAAAAAATATGACTTTAATCATAACAAAGGTTGATACAAAAATCTCAACTCGTGATAGAAACTCTAGACATTATGGAAATTTAACCACTTGTTAATCTTGAAGGGCTTATCTTCTTCTATTTTTGAGATTGAGTAGTAACCTAAGTCATGAGCTTCCTTCACTATGAAATGTCCCTCCCAATTGTCAGAAAATTTAGGTAATGGAAGCCCTCAAATGTGCTTCACCCCTGCCTTCAAAACTAAGTCCACTTCTATAAACTTTCGTGGTCTCATTAAGTTGTCATATGCCCTGGAGAGTTTCTTCGTGTACATTTAGAAGTATTTCATCGCATTATTTCTGTGCTCATCATGCGCTTCCAACTAAATCTGCCTAGTTTGGGGTAGCATGCTACTTCGCAAGGCATATCTGGCCAATGGGACTTCCAGCTTTACTGGAAGAATGGCTTCAGCTCCAAGGACTAGTGAGAACGGTGTATACCGTGTTGAATTCCTCTTTGTTGCGCGATAGGCACATAAGACTATTGGGATTTTGTCATCCCACGCTCCTACAAAGTCTTTTATAATCTTAGCCAAAATGTTGACCAAGGTCTTGTTAGTTGACTCTACTTGCTCATTGCCCTTCGGGTATGCCACTGTTGAGGTGTGGTTAATGATGGAGTATTTGTTTTTTAGCATTGTTACTTCTTTGTTAACAAATGGGGTTCTTTTATCAAATAGAATGACATTTGGAATCCAAAATCTGCAAATTATATACTCCATACTAAAGTTTGACACCACACCTACTGTTTCCATCTTCAAAAGTATTGCCTCAGGCCATTTTGTAAAACACTCCATTGCCACTAGTATCCAAATCTTTCCTCTAGAAGATGGTTGTATTGCCCCTACCAAGTCAAACAGCGAAGTGTGGTATGGGTAAGGAGTGGCCAAAGAGTGTAAGTCCAACGATGGAGCATGGATCATGTTTCCATGCAGTTGGCACGCCTTGCACTTATGAACAAACTTAGTAAAATCTTTCTCCATGATTGGCTAATAATAACCCAAGGTCATTTTTTGGGGGGGTAAATTATGTATATTAGAACCAAGAGAAAAAATACAACAAGAAAAAAAGATCAACCACAATCCAATAGGGCTTACCCCAAAGGACACCATATACTAAACACAAAACAAAGTCAAATTAAAATAACACATCTTCTGGGATGTCCCAGTTCATGCATTCCATCCAGTTGATATAGCTCCTCCTATTATTCTTCCATGTCAAAGCCCTAGCGCTGACCCTATCCACAATATCTCTAGCAATCATATCAATACTCTTGGCTATACAATTGAAGAATCTAGCGTTCCTCTCAATCCACAGCCAGTATATGGTAGTGGAGAAAGATAGACACCTGAGTCTATTATAGAAGCTTTTGCCCAAATAATTAGCATTAGCATAGTCCAACTCTCCCTCCCAGGTAAGAGCCTCTCTGCCCTCCTGGTTCTTGTACCTGACCTCATGCCATACCTCTTTAGCAGTATTACACTCAATAAACAAGTGCTCACGATTTTCCACCTCCTCACCACAGGAGAAACACAAGTTGTTGTTGGAAATACCCCAGCTAAATAGTTTATCTCTCGTATCCCTGCATATGATCCATAAACTAAAAGCACACTTCGGTATGTTATTAACGTTCCAAATCACCATGTGTCTAATGTATAGAGGTAGTAAGTGCAAAAAAAGTCGACCCAATGGAAAAGCCACCCAGGTTGTAATTCCACACCACCTCATCACTAACCCCCTGACGAATAACAGGCAACTCAGCATTCCAAATCTCTAATAGCTCCCAAGTTACAGAAGAAGGCAACCCCACCTCTCACCATTGATAAAGACAACCACTATAGCTTTAGGATTGCTAGCTGCATCATAAATTAGTCTTTCCTCATAGCGATTGATCAGCGGACCAAATGGATGCTAGTTGTCGTAGCACACAAAAGTATATTCCCCATTGTCAATGCTGGACTTGAATAGTGGCTTGGCCACATCCCTCAGCTGTAGAAACTTCCTCTAACTCCAAGAAGAATTATTTGGAATATTAATGGCCCAGATACTTCTATTCTTGATCTTGTACACATTTCACCATTTGACCCACATGCAATCCTTCTTACTACACAGATTCCAAAGGAGCTTGAGAATAGCAACTTTGTTCCATAACTCCACATTCTTGATGCCTAACCCCCTTCCTCCTTTTTGCAAGTCAGATCTTTCCACGCCACCTTCGCCCCAGTGTGTTTAGAATCAGTGCCATTCCACAAGAAGTCTTTCATGAGTTGGTAAATTCTTCTAATAACCCTTTTAGGCAAAATGAACAGGCACGACCAGTAAACCTGAATACTAAATAAGATTGAGTTGATTAGCTAGAGTCTCCCCGCAAAACTAAGGAATCTATTGGTCCAACATTTAATCCTTCTGGTTATCTTGTCAATCAACCTATTGCAATCCTCGGCCTTGAGTCTGGTAGTAATAAGAGGAACCCCCAGATACAAGAAAGGGGTTAGTGTGAGAGAAACCAAGAACCTCCCCCAACCTGCTTAACCCTTTCTCATTAACACCACAACAGTAAAAACTACTCTTGTTAATATTGGGGTAAAGACTAGAGATCGAAGAGAATACCTTAATAACTCTCTTAGCAATGCTGCACGAAGAAGGGTCTCCACCACATAGAATGATCAAATCATCCGCAAAGCAAAGATGATTAAGGCCTACCTCCTTGCATTTTGGATGAGGACTAAATTCCGATCTTAAGCCATCCCTATCAATAATACAAGAGAAAGTATCCATAACCAGCAGGAATAAGAAGGGAGAGATAGGGTCACCTTGTCTCAACCCCCTTCTCCCCTCAAAAAAATCATGCAACTGCCCATCCAGGCTGACAGAGAATCTAGTCGTGGTAATACACTCCTCCACCCATCCAACAAAATTAGATGGAAAACCAATATGCCCAAGGAGGTCGAGTAAAAACTCCCAGCTAACAGTATCATAGGACTTAAGAAGATCATTCTTGATAGTACATCTAGGATAATTCCTCATAAGCTCCTGAAGCAGCAAAATATTGTCAGAGATTGACCTACTTTTTAAAAAAGTAGACTGGCTCTCATTGATGAAGGAAGGGAGAATGAGTTTCATCCTATCAGCAATAATTTTAGAAATGTACTTGTAGATGGTATTGCAGCAAGAGATAGGCCTGAAGTCCTCCATACCCGAGGGAGTAGTGACCTTAGGAATAAGAGCCAAAGCAGTGAAGTTCCACTGCCTAGGCAAAAAGTTACAATGGAAGAAGAAAGTAATTGTCATCAATCAAATCCTTCCCCACCACATCCTAATTCTTTTTGAAGAAAAAGGCATTAAAACCATCTGGCCCAAGAGCTTTATCATTACTAATGGAGAACGTAGCAGACTTGATTTCCTCAGCTAAAATGGGAGCCTCCAGTTTCTCAAACTGATCAACCGTTATTTTCTTACAAACCACCTCAAGTCCTCACAAGGATAGGAAGTGCTTAAAAGGTTGCTGAAATAATCCACAGCCACCTTAGCCACATTCTAACTGCCCTCAATTCTCTCGCCATGCTCGTCCAAGATACTAAGGATTTTCCTACCTGCTGTTGCCTGGTTAGCTTTCTTGTGGAAGAATGAATTGTTGCCATCCCCCAACTGAAGCCATTTAATTCTGGACTTCTTCTTGAAAAAGGACTCCTTCGCATTCCTCAGAACTAAGTACTTGTGAAGTTTGACCCTTTCCTCGAGAAGCACCACAGTGTTGCCCCCATCTCTATCCACCCTCGTTTGGACCTCATTAAGCAATGTCTTGGCCTCCTTCACCCTAGCACAGATGTTGCTAAAGAACTTCCTGTTGAAATTTTTAAGCCGATAACTCTGCCCAACTTCCGAATCAGACTCACCATCGGGTTCCCCCCACCTTCATCAAGCCAAGCCTCGCAAAGAATTTGATTAAAGTCACCATGTTCCATCCAAAAATTGTAAAATTTGAATAGCTTAGGTCTACTACATCCCAAGGGAGACAGTAATATGATTATAGGGCAATGGTCTGAAACCCCATGAGGGAGGATAGAAGCTGGACTCTCAGGGAACTTAGAGGTCCACACATCATTATGCAAAACTCTATCCAAACTAGATTAAACGTCATCTGCCCTCAACTCTTATTCCACGTAAACCACAACCCATTAGTTACCATATCATCAGCCTGCAAGTCATTCTCATTCGTGGCAACCCTATCAATGCCACGAATGCCTCTCTTCTCTTCATGCGACCTAACAACGTTAAAGTCACCCATCAGAATCCGTGGAGACTCACCCACACTCCCAGAATTCATCATCAAAAAATCCATAGGTGCCTTCTCACACCTTGCATGTTATCCCCATAAATGAGGGATGCAAAAAAACTCAATCCAGACCCACAAATATCCACCTTGCATAGCAAGGCCAGTGGATGGGTCTAAACCAAACTCATAGCAACACACTTGGGGTTCCAAGCCACAATAATTCTGGCAACCCCCCCCCCCCCCCCCCCCCCCGCCCCCGCAGTGGGTAGTTCTCCAAAAAATCCCATTGGAAGCAGCAATTGTTCATAACACAGACTAAGTTATTTTTCCTAACTTTAGTTTCAAGCAAACACACCAAATCAATATTGTTATCCTTAATCAACGTATAAACCTCCCTTTGTTTGTGAGGGGAATTAAGGCCCCTAATGTTCCAGGAAGCTAACTTGATCATATAGTCTTCTTCCCTTTCCCGTTCTTCCTGCTCCTCCCACTACTGTTTCCCACCACTCTAGTTTCCTCCCCATTTTCCAGTGAAAGTTCATCAACTATGATAACCCGCTTTGCCAAGGAAGTGGGGTCAGGCCTTAAATCAACGTCACTGTCCAAGAAAATTGCACTAAAGGAATTTGATAAGGGGACCGGTGGAGAATCGGTAAGGTTATTGGTAATCTGAGGAAGATATTCCACTTCAACTTCCTTTTCAGCAGTAGCATTACCCGAGGTCTCTCCAACTTCTAACACTGAACTGGTTTCACAGTTCACCTTCTTAAGTACTTGTGTCGAGCCTCCAAGAGTAGAGGTGGTAGATTTGCTAAATTGTGGTGTCTTAACTTTATCCTCACCCACACCTTTATTTTTAGGACAGACACCAAGGTTGTAACAAAAAATGAGGTAATGTGGGCATGAGGGTGGTTTGGCTTGGAATTCCACCTTAACCTTTGAAGAAGTTCCATCTTCCATAACAACATTAATGCAGGTATGGTAAGTGTCCCTGGCCTCCTCATTAATACAAATACGGGCAAAGGTTATCGAGTTCATCTCCTCTGTCATCGCATCAGCATACAATGGCAGGCCTACAGAACTTGCAACGTAACGGAGACCTTCCTCAGTCCAAAGTTGCACTGGAATATCATAAAACTTAACCCACATAGGTATCTTTTTCATTGTGGCCTTATCAAAGTTAAAGTTTGGTTGCCATTTTTTGAGGATTATGGTAATACTCTCAAAATGCCACAGGCCATTGTCAATCACCTCTTCCCTTTGCGTAGGGTTATCAAAGAGGAAGAAAAAGAAACCCTTATCGTGTGCAATGACCTTGGTAAGGCCGAACTTCCCCCACAATCTATACACCACATTATTAACAAGAGAATAAGGAAGTTTTGTCCTAAGAAAATAACCCACCATACTGTTCACCCAACGTCCATAACCCCCTCTGGCCACCTCAATAGGTGGTTTAATTATGATAATGGAATCCACCACCTTAGGTTGGTGATAGGATAGTCTTAGCTTAGGCTGTTTTCTATTAGCAGTGACAGAACTCCAAGTCTTACCCACATGGGCCATGCCATCCTTTGTTAGATTTCCCCCGTCTCTGCAAATGGCGGTTTCCGTACCAATGTGTACAGTACGGTTATCTTACAACGTAGGAGCATCTTTGTTAAGGTTGGTATCACCAACCCCCTCTCCCCTAACATATTTGTCGAGCCCCACATTACTACCAGATCCTCCAACGTTCTATAACCCACCAAAAACAACATCATATGGCACTAAAGACATGGTCTCACCACTGACAGGTATGGGATCAGAATCCAAGCCAGTTCAACTGGTTTACCATGAACAACAAGATGATTTAGGGTCATAGATGGCTGACAAGCGACCTCCACCTGATCGGCATCCAAACAGGAACTGTGGTTTATGGGACGAGAACCAACCTTGGTTGTTATTGTGTTTAAACAAAACTTAGAAGAGGCATAAAGGGTTAGTGATTAGGCATAAATTCTTCATATTTATCCCCTTAATTTCGGTATTTTTATGATCCCGTGCGGTGTAAATAGCTTGGATTTATCTCATATCTATGCTACTAACCATATTTGGCAAGTATTTCGTCTTTTGTGTATCTCCTATGTGTTTTACAGATATTTCATGCAAGTTAGCGCCAAAGAGAACTCAAAATAGTGAAAGAAACCAAGAATCGGGGAGTTGAGGGGTATTTTTGTAATTTTGTAGCCTTATTCCGGAGGTGGGGCCAACTAGAAAGTTGAAGATCTTTCAATTAGAAGAACACTGGAAAAAACGGCACCTCAATCCGAGTTACGGTGAAGAAGTTATCCCCATTTGAAGTTGAGAAGAAATTCAAAAAAAAAGCTGTCAGACCCAAACCGAACCGAAGCTGAGAAAAAAACCGGTCCGCCCATTTGTCACGCACCAGATCAGTTACTAAATTAGTCACGCTCCAGATCCGTTACAGAATTAGTCACGCTTTCTAAGTGTGACAAATTGGCAGATACGGGATTTTTATTTTGTGCTTATCTTTTAGCCAAAAGAGTTTTATGTTTTGGGGACTCTTCTAAACGACCCTTAGCCTATATATTTAGTCATTAGGACTCTTTTTATTGAGATTTCATTCATGTAAAAGCTCCATAACAAGTAGGAACATCAAGGGATTATATTACTTCAAGATTTCATTGTTTCGGGTTTGTTTTCCACGTTTTAATTCAAGATTCTTGTTATTGTTCTTGCATGCGTATTTTCCGTAGTTGATTCAATTCATTGCTGCGTTCATAATATATATTTACATGTTTAAATCTAGTTTCATCATGAATTCATACACATGCAACGTTATTATTTCATGCATTAGTCCATTTAACATGTCCGGCTAGGTTTTAAAGGTTGGGATGCATGAACCCAACCTGATGTGTTAGTGCATGTGTATAACGTCAATACGATGAATTTAATGATTAATTTTGATCGTATCGCGTAATTTCATAATAATTGTGGATCTTTATATCTCGTTTGCCCCGGGGTACTCGTGATGATTTAGAGTACAATTTGAGTGTAATTACCGCGATACCGATTTACTCATCCTCAGATTAGGTATGACGCGGGCTTGAACCTCGTATACATAATGCTTGGCAGTACTAAATTCCGGGTTTGAATTAATCGGATAAATTTATGACTGACGTTGTCACTACACTACACTAGGGTTGGGGGATTGTATTCCCATCCTGTTTTCTCATCATTTAGGTCCAAAAATTTTTGATACAACTCTTCATTCCTCATTTAGATAATTTAGTAGTTGCATATTTCATCATAATTTCATAATTGCATTTAGTTTAATCAATCCCAAAAACCAAAAATCAATCTTTTCATTCCTTCTTAGAGTCATCGTTAGGATTCCTCCGTCTTATCCCGTCGTCACAACTTCGTTGTCCTTTTTTCCTGAGGATCGATACCCGACTTGTCGGATTATGACTTGAACGACAGGCTTGCACTTGAGCCTAGAGAGTACACACTTTGGAGACACATTCTGAGTCGTGTCAAGTTTTTGGCGTCGTTGCCGGGGAATTAGGTAGACTTAGGTATAGATCGAGTTAATCTAAAACTTTGACCAAAAAAAAAAAAAAAAAAAGAAAAAAAGAATATTTGATGAGTATTACGAGGGAGATGCTGGATGAGAGCGAATGGCAAGATATAATAGATGAATTCCTTCGTAATGACCAACCATCCACATCACAGAAGTCTTCAGAAGAGAGTGAACGAAATTGTTCAAAACACACTCGAGAGAGAGAATTAGGAGATATAAGTCTTGAAGACTTTGAAAAAGAATTCGGTCCGGTGGATGAGAGCCTGGATGAGAGCCTTAACGACGAAGTTCAAACTCTATTGGATTCATTTCGTCACCTAGAAGAAAGCGAATGGAAAGCTAAAATTGATAAATTCCTTCTCTGTGACCATCCACCCATACCACTAGAGGTCCCAAAGGCAAGTGAGGAGAAAAGTTGTGGTCCATCCGACTTAGAGCCCGACCCATGTGTCTTAAAAATTGAAAGAAACTTAGGTGTTCCCTCCGAGTCAGCGCACGCAGACCACGCTTTGAGTCAGCATCATGAGGATCCCTTTCCAATTAGTCATGATGAGTCTCCCGGTCTATCCTTTATCTATGGAAGAGGTCCCAACTTATTCCGGTTGTTAGTATATCATTCCCCGTGCAAGGGGTCGGGTGAGTTTGTGGAGAGATGAGAGGTCGTCGCACCCCCGACGCGTATGGGGTGATTGTTGTTGCATTTTTGAGTCATGCATGTGTGTCATATAGTGTCTTGTTGCATTTTTCATATTTGTTTGTTTTATTTTTCCGCACTTTTCATTCGCCTTGAGTTCGATTTTCGCCCTTTTTGCTTGAGGACAATGCAAAGTCTAAGTTAGGGGGGGTCACAAGTGCGTATTTCTAAAACTTCACAAATTTTCAAAAATGCCCAAAAGTTCCAAAAAAATCATAAAATTTTGAAAAATCCAAAAATATTTTTGTTCAAAATAAATAAAAATTGGAATTCAAAATTTTCAAAAATATCATTAAAAGTCGAATTGGAGTCTCAAATTGTAAATATCCAACATACACAAAGCCGAAATTGACCAAAGATGGAAATTGAGCGAAAATTGACGACTTAACGAATAAATGTGGAGATTAACAAACCCGGTGAGATTCGAGCCTATCACGTTTTGCGAGATTTTAAATCAATCCGAGTTAATTGTTAACTCAAAGTTCTTTTTAGCGCTTAATAAGTTGTCAAGGATCTCAATTCTTTCATTTGATCGGTTTTGAAAAATGAGTGCAATATTGCCTTGAAAAACGTGCCAAATTAGTCTCTAAACTTAAATTCATCTCGAAACGCATATGGTAACACAATTGGCATTTTGGACAATGAAGTAGGCCATCGTTTGTCACCCCAAAAAATATTGGCCAGAAAAAGTAGCGAAAAATTACCCTTTGCAACCCAAATTGAGCCGAATAATTTTCCCTTTCGTTTGACAACCCGAAAAAATCCAAAATAGCCGGAATTGTGAAAAATGAAAAAAATTCAGAATTTAAGTCCGAAAAGTGCAACAAAAAGGGGCAAGAAAAAATAGAAGAATGCTCAACAAAAATAACAAGAAAAAAAAAAGAAAAAAAAATGTGCAATAGCCCGGAAAAAGCACAAATGGACATCATTAATGACTTTTCCAATTCCAACCTTCCATTCCTCCTTCATTTCACCCAAGGCACCCTTTAACCCGAAAAAGTCCTAACCGAGTCCAAAGTGCGAAAATTGATTACCGCGTGGAGAGTTAAGACACCAAAAGATAATATAAGAGGTTAAGTGTGCGAAATAGATGCAATGTTCCCGTTTTTAAAATCGTAATCCGTTGAAGAGATCTTTTCACCCAAAAAATTTCGTCTTTCAATTTGTATGCGTGACTTTGCGTCCATTACATTTACTCTTTATATCACGCATATCGAGAGAATAGCCACATTCTGAGTGATTCGTTTGAGAGAGCATTCTGTGAGAACTTGAAATCAAAATGAATTTTCGGATAAGTAGCGTAATGATCAATCGGTGGAAGTTAGCGGGTTAATTTTTGGCTTCGCACACACACACACTATGACTTGAGACTCCTAAATAAGATTTTAAGGTGATCATTTTTGAGGAGTTTAAATTTTACAATTTTTAAGTATTTTGATATTTCTTTGAGTCAATAATGAATTTTGTGGGTATATTCACTACAAACCCTCACGAGACACCACTCGTCCTACTAGGGTAACCTAGGGGTTTAAAGGCTTGTTGCATACGCTAAATGCAATCGCTTGCCCGCGAAAAAGGTATTCTATCCCAATAAATTTTTTGAAGGGTCCTTAACTCATACTCTCGTTCTTTTACATTGCTCGGGACGCGCAAAGTTCTAAGTTAGGGGGGTTTGATTAGGCATAAATTCTTCATATTTATCCCCTTAATTTCGGTATTTTTATGATCCCGTGCGGTGTAAATAGCTTGGATTTATCTCATATCTATGCTACTAACCCTATTTGGCAAGTATTTCGTATTTTGTGTATCTCCTATGTGTTTTACAGATATTTCATGCAAGTTAGCGCCAAAGAGAACTCAAAATAGTGAAAGAAACCAAGAATCGGGGAGTTGAGGGGTATTTTTGTAACTTTGTAGCCTTATTCCGGAGGTGGGGCCAACTAGAAAGTTGAAGAGCTTTCAATTAGAAGAACACTGGAAAAAACGGCACCTCAATCCGAGTTACAGTGAAGAAGTTATGCCCATTTGAAGTTGAGAAGAAATTCAAAAAAAAAGCTGTCAGACCCAAACCGAACCGAAGCTGAGAAAAAAAACCGGTCCGCCCATTTGTCACGCACCAGATCAGTTACTAAATTAGTCACGCTCCAGATCCGTTACAGAATTAGTCACGCTTTTTAAGTGTGACAATTTGGCAGATACGGAATTTTTATTTTGTGCTTATCTTTTAGCCAAAAGAGTTTTATGTTTTGGGGACTATTTTAAACGACCCTTAGCCTATATATTTAGTCATTAGGACTCTTTTTATTGAGATTTCATTCATGTAAAAGCTCCATAACAAGTAGGAACATCTAGGAACATCAAGGGATTATATTGCTTCAAGATTTCATTGTTTCGGATTTGTTTTCCACGTTTTAATTCAAGATTCTTGTTATTGTTCTTGCATGCGTATTTTCCGTAGTTGATTCAATTCATTGATGCGTTCATAATATATATTTACATGTTTAAATCTAGTTTCATCGTGAATTCATACACATGCAACGTTATTATTTCATGCATTAGTCCATTTAACATGTCCGGCTAGGTTTTAAAGGTTGGGATGCATGAACCCAACCTGATGTGTTAGTGCATGTGTATAACGTCAATACGATGAATTTAATGATTAATTTTGATCGTATCGCGTAATTTCATAATAATTGTGGATCTTTATATCTCGTTTGCCCCGGGGTACTCGTGATGATTTAGAGTACAATTTGAGTGTAATTACCGCGATACCGTTTTACTCATCCTCAGATTAGGTATGACGCGGGCTTGAACCTCGTATACATAATGGTTGGGAGTACTAAATTCCGGGTTTGAATTAATCGGATAAATTTATGATTGACGTTGTCACTACACTACACTAGGGTTGGGGGATTGTATTCCCATCCTGTTTTCTCATCATTTAGGTCCAAAAAAATTTTGATTCAACTCTTCATTCCTCATTTAGATAATTTAGTAGTTGCATATTTCATCATAATTTCATAATTGCATTTAGTTTAATCAATCCCAAAAACCAAAAATCAATCTTTTCATTCCTTCTTAGAGTCATCGTTAGGATTCCTCCGTCTTATCCCGTCGTCACATCTTCGTTGTCCTTTTTTCCTGAGGATCGATACCCGACTTGTCGGATTATTACTTGAACGACAGGCTTGCACTTGAGCCTAGAGAGTACACACTTTAGAGAAACATTCTGAGTCGTGTCAGTTAGCGTCTTGGCATCAGAAAACTCATTGGGTTTGCCTGAACGAATAGCCATCATGGTATTAATGGATTTTCCAGAGCGATCCTCCAAAACATGTAAAACATCTATAGATCCACCACAAGAGTGCAAGGTAGAAGACCCATCATTCAAACTGACATGGACCTCTTCCCTAGCATCGCCGGAGGAAGCCATTGCCGAACCAAGACTAGGCGACGAAGGCAGAAGCAGATCGGAGTGCCCACCATTATCGATCTCCCCAGATTTTTCACTAGTGACAGCAGAAATCTGGCCTTCTTCTATAGCGTCAACCTCAGCCACCACCGGCATAAGCATCTTAAGGGGTAGAAGCGTAGGGATTTGCGAGGATCCTACCAGATCTAAAGGTTAGACGGTGTGTTTAGTTGGGTGTAGAAGGCGTTTTTGGAAAGGGAGGTTCTAGAGAGAAGGAGGAGAATTTTTGCTATGAGCTAACTCTTTTAACCCAAGGTCATTAATTGGTCATATAACTTTGCCCTTCTAATGTGATATGGTTCATGAGCTTGCTTTATGTCTTCTGTTGCTTCCTCCCGTATGATGCATCTTAAAGGCCTATTGAAGTATCCTCTGTGATAGAGCTTCTCTTCTTGAACGTAAAATCATGGGGCCCTTCTCTTGAGTCCCATTGTGTCCATTTTCTTCGAAGGAACAACTCCATCTTTGATGAAATCAATGTAAGGCTGCCTCCAATCTACCTAAGCTTCAACGAAGTGACATTCAGCAGCCTAAAAAAAGTTAACATTTATCACACCTTCATTTTAACTCTGTTGCATCCTACTTCATCATTGGCCAGAAGTACCCCTCTCTCTAGATCTGTACAAAGGAATCTTAGTCATCTCGCGGTGTTCATCATGTGTCTTCTTCAACTTGTGTTATGCTTCCTATGGCCTGATACACCTTGATAGCCATCCTCCCACATGCTTGAAGTATAGATTTCCTTCGCTCATAAAGTACTGTGCTAATTCTCTGAGTTCAATCTTTCCTTCCCCGGACTCCAGCTGCTTCCTGATCTCACCTCTCCAATCTAAATCATCTTCCATTAGCAAGATCGATTGTACCACCGAGGGAGTCGTTCTTCGTTGTATCACAACCATAGTTATGTCGCTTTTTAAGGCCACTTTTTGAGCAATGGTGGCATAAGCATCATCATGCTTATTCATCGTTCTAGGGTGCCTCCTTATCTTGACCTAATGGAACTGGTTAATCAATCGTTAGATGATTGTTCTATATGGTGCTAAACTAAGATGCTTCAATGCGTATTCCCCTATTCACTTATTGGACCACCAAGATTGAATCACCTTTGATGCACAATGAACGGATACCCCTTCGGAGGGCCTCTAGAAATCCAACACTAACGCCTCATACTTTGCTTCATTATTGGAGCAAAGGAAATCTAACTTGTCGAAAAGGAAAATCTCTTCCTCCCCTTTTGAAAGAATAACCTCCATTCCCCCTTTTCTCTACCGAAGAATTATCAAATTCCATAGTCCACTCCTCAAAGTTTGCATCCAAGAAGTTATCGTGCAAATCATCTCCTGAAATGCTCTCATAAGGAGGCTCAAATACTCCTGATGGAAAGATTAGCAATAAATACACATATGCTTGGCTCTTGATTGCTCGAGGGACCACACATTTCAAGTCATATTTTAAAAGGATAAGGAACCACCTAACTTCTCTTCCAATTAAAATAGTCTTGCCAATAAAACTTAATAGGATCACATCTTGTCACAATATGAATTGTGAAAGATAGCATATAATTTTGTGCTGCAAATACTAAGGGTAAAAAAATGTCTTTATATTATTATGTATCTTGCCACAAGTCCACGTACAATTTTACTCAGGTAGTAGACTGACCTTTCCTTCCCCTCAATTCCCTATGCCAAGAGAGCTCCAACGAACCCGATGGTAGAGGTGAGATAGAGCTGCAATGGTATCCCTTTTTTAGGAGGAATCATTGTCTATAGAGAAGTAAGAAACTTCTTCAGCCTGTTGAGTGCCTCTTGGTGAGTGTCCTCTCATCTAAACTTTATGCCCTTTCGTAGCAGACCCATCAGTGGATGCATTATTTTGGCCAGTCTTAGCACAAATCCCATGAGGTGTGAGACTTTGCCGAGGAAACTTCTAAGCTCCTTCGCAGTTCTTGGACATGGCATCTAAGATCACTCATTGTTTGTCCTAATTTATCAGTACTCCTTATCTATCTACCACAGAGCTGGCTTCCCTCTTATCACCCTAAAAGAACATTTTAATGGATTCATCTTCAGTTTGTACTTCCTTCATCGAATGAACAACTTCCTCAAGTCATCCAAATGTGACTCTTACTTCTTCGACTTGATGACCAAATCATCGACATAAAATTCCATGAATATATGAAAAATGTCTTAAAAATGGCCATCATTATTCTCTGATATGCCACTCCAACATTATTCAACCCAAAAGGCATAACTTTTTACATAAAATTGCCTAATGGAGTTTTAAAAGATATTTTCTCTGCATTAGTTAGATCCATCTTAATTTTGTAGTATCCCACATACCTATCCATGAAACTATACATTTCATTCCCAACAGTTGCATCAATCAAGCTATCAATGTTGGGCAGATGGAACTGATCCTTTGGGTAAGATCTGTTCAAGTCTCTGAAGTCTACACAGATCCGTATTTGGTTCTTGTCCTTATTCCCCACTACGACAAAGCTAGATAACTAAAGTGGTTGTTGGATCAGTTTGATGAACCCTGCCGCTAACAACCATTAGACATCTTCATTAATCTTCATATCTAGCTCTGGCTTGTAAGTTCTTGTTGCTTGCTTCACCCGTATGGACGAAGGCATAAAAGTCAGCTCATGGCAACTTACCTCCACATCTAACCCCACATTCTCACTGCATTTCCACGCAAAGACATCTCGATATTCTTGAATTAACTCAATCAAGGCCCTTATTTTCTCTACACTCAGAACTTTTAAAATGAAGATGGGCCTTAGATCTTCTCCTTCTTCGGTTAGATCAAGCTACTCTAGCTCTTATACCTACAGTTTTGGATGATCCATCATATATTCTGTCTTACCCTCCACTTCCTCCATAAATTCATGTATGCTAGAGTTATCTATGACCATGAAAGGCCATTGACTATCCACCAGAAAACACTCATACTTCAGGTAAGCCTCCTCGCCAGTCTCTTAATAGCTCCTTCGACTCCTCACTCACACCTTTAGAGGCGATAGATCACCCTTCCATCCTCCATTATCACATTCTTGCACTGACGGTTGCCCAATGCAACTGCCTTCCATTTTTTGTCTCTTGAAGCTTCTTTTAGCCTCTCTCTCAAAAACCTACTCAACACACTTTGTCGTTTAACCTCGTGCTCTATAGGATCAATCCTTGGCCTCATATTATCTCCCAATTTCTTAGAGATACTTTGGGGTTTGGGACTTTCACTATTGACCTCCTCAACTATTTCACTCCTGCTAGATCCTTTTTTCTGATAGAGGCCCCATCCTTTCTCTAATATAGGTTACTCTAACACCCTCTATTCGTCTCATCAGGACCCTTGCATCTTCCTCCAGCTCTGTGTAGAATGTTGCATCCACCAAATGAGCCTCTTTGGTAACATACAACTTCTTATTTGCCCGTATAATGATCTCAATCCCTTTCACATTTGCCTTGGCGCATTGGTGATACGTCTAAAGAACTAGACCATTGGTTATGTATACACACTCTTCCTATCAAGAGATGGTAGGAAGTAGCACTCCTAATCACATGGAACTTGATATGTGAAGTGATATTCCCCATCAGTATCCCCACATTCATATACCATATCAATTTGATGGATTAGTTATCAAAACCAGAGATCACCAAGGGCATTGGTATCAATATTGCCTCTGAGATGTTAGATGCATAAAAGGAGCTGGTGGGCATTATGTTAATGGAAGATCCCCCATCCATCAGTGCTCTCGCAAAGCTCACCCCATTCATGCTTGTTGTTATGTACAGGGGTCTGTTATAAGGGAACCTCATAGCTCTATCGGTGTTTGAGAAAGTCACCTCGAACAAAAATTTCCTTACTAACCTAGCCATGTACTGCCTTTGGATGGAGCGTAACGCTAGACATTTTAAGTGGGGGGCCAGGAGCTAGGATGTTATTGTCAGAGATATCAAAGTTATGATTAGAGCGAGAGTCGCGAAGTGGAACAGGGGGACGAGGAGATTTGAGAATTGGATGGCTTGCATGAATTGGGGTATCCCGGAGAGTGCTCTTTATTAGGGGATTGTGGGGTTTGGGGCTTCTTGCCTATGTTTCGGATGTTTTTGTTTTTCTCCCATTTGGGGTATACCTTTAGGGGAGGTGCGGGGTTTCATCCCTATGTGTACTTGTTGTAGTTTCAGTTGTTGATATATACATATTTTTTCCCCAAAAAAAACCTACCCGTGGTCCTTTTCTATCTCAGCGATGGAACTGCATTCTTTTGTGCAATGTCCAGAATCGCTTGAGTTATCTACAGTGTACTCTCCTTAGGTATCCCCACTTGGTCGAATAACCATGTGAACTTGGGGGACTGAGACACAATCGAGTACTCCATCCCTTGATACATCTCCTCATTATCAAGGTTGTACACTTCCACTACATCCCTTGTGCTTGCTTCATCATAAGCTATCACCACGTTAGCCATCCCCTTGTGTAATCCTGTAGGGCTTCCTCGAACTCTTCTTGCTCCAATGATAACTCTATTTCTTCCCTTGAAACCTCTTCATCATAAGACACCATCAGGTTTTCTCTATGCGCTAGTAATGGGTCGTTGTTGACGTTCCCTTAAGGAATCTGCAAAGTCCCTGCCTTCACGTGTTTGTTAATGATCTTCCTTAACTTGAAACATGATGCCTTTGGGTGACTAATCTTTTAATGGATCTAGCAGTACTTGGGTTTAACCCTCACTTCTTCTACTGGATCTATTATTGGAGTATCTTTAGATGCATATATTTTCCCACCATGCAACATGGTGTTATAGCAACTAATGGACTCTTTAATAGTACAAGGAAATAGTGGTGGATCCTCCCTATCCCTACCAAACTTCCTCTTGTTATCCTTCTTCGACTGCTTAACTTCTTCTTCTCCCCCATCTGTGTAACTTATCCTTCTCCTTCTTCGAGTTTTACTGGTTGCCTGAACATCATTAGTATCATAATTAGGTTTAGGCGTACTACTAGTGAGATATTTCTCACAGCTTTTAAGAATGCCACAATGGTTCTTTTGTGTGTCACATTTATAAGGTGATAAATATACTCTAGATTTAAGCCTTCAGCACAAATCTACAATATCTTGGACTCTTTGGCTTCCTCCCTTACGTCAAGGAACCTTTCTCTGAATCTTCAAGTGTACGCCATCACCTCCTCTCATGGTCGTTGCTTCTCCCTACCTAGTTGTGTTAATATAAATTCGTCTTCTACCAGAAAGAACTTCTAGATAAAAAGAACATGCATCTCCTCCCAAGTTGAGACACTCTTCGGTGCTAAGTGAGAGTACCAAGTATATTCTTTATTAGTGAGTGATTTAGAAAACTCCCTCAACCTTAACTTCTTATTGTTCTAATGGTCCCCCAAATGCTCAATAAACCGTTTGATGTGCTCCTTTGGGTTTCCTCCCCTTTCATGTGTATTTCTCAAAGTTAGGAGGAATGAAATCCTTCGAGTAAGGTTCCTTATTGTACGCCTCAGGATAGAGAGAATGGAAATCATTGTATACTCATGCCATCTCACTGGCTGACTACGAGGAAGCTGCTATGATCTTCAGCATTTTGTTTTTCCATCTCCTTTCTTATTTCTTCTAAGGAAGATGTAGGAGTTTTCTCAGCCGTTGGAGCAGTGGGATGATGGACCACAGTGGAATATCGGTCACACCTAGAGCACCCACCATTAGGATAGGGGTGGGGACAGTGTTCGTGGGGACTGGTCGTGATGGAGCTGCACTCGATGGGCCTATCGGATCCTCCATTGAAGTAATGAAAGAACTGGGGTCTATTCCTACCTCAAAAGTTGTTGCATCTGCAGGGGTCTGCAAAAACTCAAAGAACTTTCCCATCAAAAGGGCTATATGTGCTGGTCCCATCACAACGCTAGTGGAATCCTGTGTAACCATTTGGACCCCTATTTCCGTAACTTGGTGGACCTCCACCCGAGGCACCCATCTCTAGTAGCTTCAAGCTCCCTCGCCGAATGTTCCTCATTTCGCTGAATAGCACCGAAGTCAAAGGTACGATTCACGTTATCATGCACCATACTTCTAGAAGAATGCCTCTCTATCAGAGTCATCAAATGTAAGAGGGTACTCCCCTTAAAGACTGGGAGTACAGTAATACAAACAAAGGCTTAACCCTATAGATATGGTGATAACATAGTAACCCAAATACTCTTAACAATGATAAATGAACACACAATATTGTATATAATAAACACTCATATTGGACTGAAATATCTCTCATGTATAATTCAAATGATAATAAAGGAAACTCAGAAATAACTCATTCAAATGGAGAGATAAGCAAGCACCCTAGATACACCTTGGCAGGCAGCCAACACACCAACAATCTCTAATATCTCTCTGGTTATCTATTAAAAGATTTACAATAAATGATAATGGAGGGTGAGTAAACTCTGGATTGCAATAAGTCTTTTTTCTCTCAATGTGTTTTCTCTCGCTAGAAAGAACTCCCTCTCTCAGAAGTGGTGGAGGCCCATAAATATCCCCACACCCTTCCCGAGATGTCTCAGTCCTCATTAACGTGAAAAAAATTTATCTCACACTTTATGTGTCAAGTTAAATGCCTAATGGATTAGCACACCCTACGTCATAATCATTAAATGCTAATACATGTATTTTGCCCACCAACTGTGCTTCAGAAGACTGTTACGATAGTGGTGGCACACCAAACTATTTGACAACTCCAATACCACAATGGTTTGCTCAAGTTTGAATTGGACAGTGGGTAGGTGTCTAGTGACATCACCTAAAGTATATGTGACATTTGGTAAAGGTTTGTTTGTCTTGAAGCTCACTATACGCTGGAACTAAAGGTTACTTTGCATAAGCTTCAACGTTAAAAGGTCTCTCGGTGTTTTACCAAGTATATCTACAATGGTCAAGACAAGCCCTAATGCTTCCTCACTTCTCAATCCTCCAAACCAAGTTCCTCTGAAGTTCCCACGGCGATGTCATTCGATAGAGCATGTGAGCTCTCCCAATCCTTGCCAGTTATGGTCTCTCATGATTGTCGTTTGACCTCACCTTAAATATTACAATTGTTACAACATTACAATCAATGTAATAAAAAAGATACAATTTGATTAAGTAAAAATGGAGGATAAAGAAGAGCCCTCTCAGTAAGTTTCCTTACTGAGCTGCCTCGTTGAGCTGCTTCATTGAGTTACCCCGCTGAGCTACCTCACTGTCTTCATGCTGCTTCCTTCTCTTGATTCGCTTTTGTTAATTAGTGAATCCCCTACATCTTCTATCATTAACATTGTTTTTATTTACCAATTACTAAAAGTCATAGTAAAGTTTTATTCGCAGTAACAATCCAATAATTCATTTGAATAAAATAATAGATGTACATAGAAGCCTAGATGACACCAAAAAATGGAATAAAGAAATTTCCTTTTAGATTACACAAATAATTCCAAATGAATAGTTTAGATGGAATATCATTACTACTTAGCAATGTGTTTAAATCTTATCTTGATTACACAAATAATTTTATATAAACCTAGTTGAGGTTCCAAATATTATCAACTACAACTTTAAAAACATTAGTATTTAACTTCAGTAGATCAGTTAAGTTTTATAGACTCTTATAAACACAGTTCGAACAGTAGTATCACCATATAAAATGATATAGACGTCGGTGACCATATGGCAATAAGTGTATAAATATGTTTATATCTAAGAAACCACCCTTTATTCTCATTAGTACACCCTAGACTATGTAAATCCCATTAATCTATCAGGCCCAAAATTAGTAAAAAATTATAGGGTTTATCTAGAGTAGCACCGAGATACTTTAAACAATCTTTTTACCTTAATATATAATAGATTCTATGAGATTATTTCTACAATATTAGAAGCCATCCCTATTTTGATCCCTAATAAAACCATATAACTCCGAGAATTGATCGAATCAACTGACCTATTTAAAATACCCAAAACTAGGGGTGTTCGCGATCCGGTCCGATCCGATTTTTAGGATTTTTATGGACCGGACCGATTAAACCTGTCCTAAAAAAATGGAACAAGACCAGACTGATTGTACCGGTATTTCGGGCCTAATCGGTTCGATTTTTTGTAGGGTCGGTTCGGTTTAACTTGTCGATCCTAATCTTATTAAAATAATCATTTTAAAAATTAAAATTACCTTTAAAAAATGTCCAACATGTGTAAAAATTAGAGGATACAAGACAGAGATAATACCTTGTCTTACCATGAGTATACAAAGCAAGAAATTAACAACATGAGTATACAAAGCAAAGATAATTGCCATGGGTATACAAAGCAGAGTATACAAATTTAGGGGTGCTCATAAATCACTATAAAAGTTATGTATATAAATCGGTGGGTAAAAAAATAGTAATTAACAACATGAGTATACAAAGAAAAGCAAAGATAATACCTGGACCAATACATCTCTTGAGCTGACCTAGACTGGTCGCTACTTTTCAAGCAAAGAAGATTTTGCTTTCTTTATATCATATCGGCGCTAGGTCGTCGTGTATGCTTCATGGTTGGCGCTGTGTTTTTCAGGGTCGGGCTGTGTTCTTCATGCTCGGCACTAAGCTGTGAGAGAGAGGAGAACTTGAGTCTCGATCTTGACTGTGTGAGCTACACTGTGTGTGTAGTTTAGTGTTAGTAATAGGGTTTTTTTTCATTTTTCAAAATGACAAGCTTGTCCTTTAATTTGAGTGTTATTTTTTTTATGTATAGATATAATTATATATATATATATATATATATATATATATATATATATATATATATATATATATATATATATATATATATATATATATATTAATATGTAACCGGTCCGGGTCAGTCCAGACCAGTTATTTAATTAGACGGACCGAGGTCCAGACCGGATAGACCGATTTGCCAAAAAAAATATAGACAGGACCGATGAAAAAAAAAACCCATAAAAATAGGGCGGTCCGGTTTGGTCCGGATCGGTCTGCCGGTCTAATCGGTTTTATGAACACCCCTACCCAAAACTATCACACATTGGCTTCCATTTGAAAATATTATCTCAATCAAAGTTAAATCCTACATATTGATTATTCTTATATTTAGAGAGTTAAGTAAACATCACATCAAAATGCAATATATGTTTGTGAATATTATTGAGTTAAGATGTTTCCAGAAGATTATATGTTTTTATACCGAGATCCCCAAAACTACATTTTAGTCCCAACATTATTCCAACAATAATTTTATGAAAAATTAATATTTATATACCAACACTAAATACATTTTTTCAATACCTTAACCTTCAACATAACATCCTTACTGAGTCATAAATTACAATAACCATTCCATGAAAACGTATACTTTAGGCAAAGTATATTAGATCGAGATAACCAACATATGAAAATTCAAGTATAAACTATCGACTATTATGTTTGTTAGATAAACTTATGCTTTTTTAATATAATTGCAGATAAATTTAAAAGACTATTATTATGAGATCAAAATACGACCTATAACATCCTCTTACAATGTGAAAACCCGCCAATCAAAAGAAGTGGTGGCCAGCTCGATACTCCTATATTAACAAGAATCATAAATGGTCCATTCTTATCATCATCATAAATACCATAAGCATATGAGATAACCACCCATTATTTTAGAAAAGGTGTTGTCAATATTTATTTTGTAAGTTGAAGAAAGCATTTAAACAACCCAATTTTAAAAGAAGGTGGATAAAATAACTACAGAAATTAAATTGAACGGTACATATATATCACAATAACCGAATAAGCTGTCGGTTAACAGACCCAAACAATATGGTTACACCGAGTATTAAAGTATAACATCACATCTATAATACAATTACAAAACTTGGGCAACACGCCCAAATGAGTAACCAATCATAACTAGATTACAAAAGAAAATGGAAGTGTCTACATCAAAATATCCCATAACATCCTCAAGGTGTTACAGCTCCAAGACACTGGAATGGGAAAGTCAATACGGGTGTCCTTGCGGCGGAGCACCTGAGCGAATATAAGATTCATGCAACACAAGAAATATGAACGGGTCAGGGCCCGGTTTTATATAATCACCAGATGAATAAAGAGTATGACAATTATGAGCAATTAATCATCATTAATAATGATAAGAATCTATCTACTCAATCTTAGAGCATAAACTAAAACAATTATAATAACCATAAATTTAATTCAAATATACGAGAGGGTAGGAATAAATGTTATTTATTGAGATTCACCATCCTTTATACACCATTTCATTTCATCGTTCCATATCTCATTAGGAAATGTATTCAAAGCCAATTAATTCTTAGAGCACTTTATCGTAAATTAAATCCCACTTGAATAAGAATAGTTATATTAAACAATATATGACGATTCTAAGATCGTCCTTCCGAGTTTTCCCACTGCACGCACCCCTAAATAGTTATCATCTTCCAGGGCCTATCGCACAAGACAACCTGGGCATCCTACAACGCAACGTCAGGAAGTGGCCATATACCTTCGGCAGTGAGTCATAACCACACTCGGAATTACCTCACTTCGAACAATAATCACACAATATATAACAACCGGTCCTATGGCCGAGGAATATATTCTCCTTGCATTAACTAGCCAGGGGACTTCACCTCATGAGCGTACTTCCCCTATGATAGCATTTAGAGAGGTGTGTATGCCAATTTATCATTCACAAATTTTTTTCTCATTTTAAGATATACATCACATTTTATCCGGAGCCATACGTAATTAATACCATCTTTATAACCTCAATGACTAATAGACCCATAACTCAGTCTCCGAGAATTTATGGTGTTACTATAACCCACCAAGTCTAGCATACCCCAATCACGTGTCGAAAGTTCCTCAATTATTTAATTCTACATCTCTTAATATCAAACTAACTTGGTAAGGGAAAGAAATACCTAATCATCTATTTACTAATCCCTAGAATAAGCCCCAACTATTCCCTTACTAACATAAGGTAGTTACCTAAATAATATAAAACTTTAGGACACTAATTTTACTTCATAGGAGAAGGTTCCTAAGTCCTAAGCCTAAAAGAAAAGGGTTAAAATTGAGTTAGGAAAATAACTCAAAACAACAGGAATTCTGAATCGATTCGCCCTGGCCGAATCGATTCGGTCTTGAAGCGAATTGATTCGGATAGTTCAAATCGATTCGGACAAGAGAACCCAACATTCTGCAATTTCCCAAATTAATTCGGACATACCGAATCGATTCGCTTATCCCAGACTTGTAGTCTACCTCGTTAGAGAATCGATTCGCTAGGGGCGAATCGATTCGCTTGGACTAGAAATCCCAATTCCGGCTATGGTGTTTAATGCCCTACTTTTCCCAATATTCATTTTTCCCTCATAATTACTCACAACAACCACCATTAATTCAACCAAAACCCTCCTACGTGATCACTAACTACTATACTCAACATAAAAATCATCTAAACAACATTTAAGGGTTCAAACACCACAAATCCATTAAAATCCCCATTTGTTCAATTGATTCACATACACAAAAATCACAACAATTTATTCACCCTAAATCATATATTAGCGAGTAAGAAACTTGCCTTGGGGTTGAAATCTCAGACTTCCTTATGGTAGCAACAATACCAAGCCTCAATCTTCAATCTCTTCCTTTTTCTTTTCTTCTTCTTCTTCTTCTTCTTCTTCTTCTTCTTCTTCTTCTTCTTCTTCTTCTTCTTCTTCTTCTTCTTCTTCTTCTTCTTCTCTCTTCCTCTCTAGGTTTAAAAATACACACTTAAGAAAATAAAAAGGGTTTGCAAGACTTAAACGTGCCTTTTTCCTTAATTATCATCTTAAATTGTTAATACCTCATTAATATGACTCGTAACTACACATTTAAGTCATAACCAGTCAAAAGTGCCTGAAACCCAAAATATAATATGGCACTTATTTTGACTATTTTGCATATTTCGAGACTAACTACACCCTCTAAATTGGAATTCGGAATAATATATCTCATTTCCATTTTTAACTTCTTTTAAACCATAATTATCGTTTAAATCACAATGACACCACATTCCATAACGTAATGCCATTTACATTCACATAACAGTAATTAAGCACAACTTGATAAATATTATCTTTTAATTCACTTAACATAATATTTATCCCATTTACCAATATTTTATATAATTATCTCACAAGGCAAATTAATATAAAATAAATTACTCAAAAGTAAGGGTTATTACATTTAAATACCGACCTTTGTAGCATAAATTAGTTGTTTGTAAAATGATCTTCACTTTACTAAAATGTGTTAAAATCTTTATATTTTGATTTAAAAACCCTAATTGTGATTCTTTCACATCCTTATTTTTATATAAAATCCGATACAAAAACCTTTATTATAAAACGCTTGTTTTGATACAAGACGCATGCAAAGCTTGTAAACATGTCAATTAATTATCTAAAACCCAATTTTTTTTCAATCCCGATTACATCATAATCCTTTTAAGAATTTTGTTGCATGAGTTAGAATTAGAAAATGGAACGACCTTAACAACGCCTTCACATTACGTGATAACCTACAACTTCAGAGCCATGAAGTCAATAGATTATCTCTTAGATTTATTGTATACCTTAGATCGTGTACACAAGAGTCTAAAACTCCAATAATATAGTAAATTTCGAGGACAAAATTCTTTTAAGTTGGGTAGAATGTAACAACCCTCAGTTTTTTTAAACTAAAAACAAGTCGTACAATTAAAAATAAAATATTATACTACAATCCCATAAATTTTATTATTTTTTTAATCAAACCGCATTAAATCTTTAGTAACAAATATTTTCTTAACAAAAATTCATGACACGTATAATTATGGATAAATTAGTATATGCATATAAATGGCAAAATATTCTTGATATAATTTGAGTGATAAAACCAATGAGGGATTTATTTCTAATAAAAAAATTCGATTGGCTATCAAAAATATCATTTTTGTAAACTATAGGAGCTGAAAAGATTAAATTATTGATAAAGCTTTAAGGGACCAAAATAAAGTAACAAAACTAGAGGTAAATATCTAGATATTTAAAGGTGTAAGTTACCATATTAATCCAAGTTTAAAACTCTTCATTTTTAACTCCTATATGGTCTTTTTTGAACCTCTCCCCTTATGAGCTTTAGAACCTATAAATAGAGAAAAGGAAATGCATTTCTGAATAAATAATTCCTCTCCAAGAACCAAGATTAGCAAAGTGTCGGGTTTTCATTTTTTGCCAAGAATTTTTTTTACGGATGATTGTTGCATGTGTGGGTTAAATAACAAACAGGTGACTGTTATCATGTTGGTTTGAAGATATATATACGAGTATCAATTTTGTAAATAAAAGAAGTGTTGGGTTTAAGGGAGTTATTTTATATACATATATACGAGTGAGTTTCTCTCTCTCTACTATTTATATGTGTGTGTATGTGGTGTGTGTGTGTGTGTATACATGTGTGTGTGTGTATGTGTGTGCATTGTTGGGTGAATAATATGAGTAAGTCTAAAGAGTCATATGAGTTGGTGTATTTTGGTAGTTCATGTTGGTATATATACATATAGATATATTGTAACACCTCGTAATTTCTGGGTTATTATTTTTATTTAATTAATTCGGTAATTAGTAATTGACCTGTGTCGTAAATTAATGAGAATTAATTAATGTATATATTTCAAAGTGAATATATTTAAATAAGTTAGCGGGTGAGAGTTAATTTGATAAATTTATTCTGGATGACGATTTTAAGTGCATGGTTGAGTCCAGTAGGGTCGAAATAGCCCGAAATGAGTGATTATATGCATATATTGGGTATTGGGGCCTAATTAAACACATGTGAGCTCCATATAGAGAGTATGGACCCCTTTTTATAAGGCCCACAGGCCCCAAAACGTAAATAGGGTTTTTAACCCCAAATGGGTAAGGGGTAGGTAACATTAAATCACATTAGAAGACTAAAAAGGGAAAAAGCTTAAAGGGAGAGTAAAGTAGAAGAGGAACTTGGGGATCTTAGAGAGATTGCTTCAATTTCAATTCAACACCTTCATTCAAAGATTTAGATCTTCATTTGAGGCAAGTGGTTTAAATTGTGATTATTAAATTACATCTACATTTTCATATTAAAAGAGGTGGAATCCAATTAAATTCTAGGGTTTGTTCTTGAGTAAATTGGGGATTTACTTTTAATGAGAGTTATAAATCTGTAGGGGTTTTGAGAATTGCTGAAATTTTTAGGGCTAAATTTGTGATAACAAAAGAATAGATTTAGGATAAATCTTGAAAGTTTTTATGAAGAAATCTATACAAAATTGAGATATTTACTGCTCTAATGGCGATTCTGTCCATGTTGCCCTGTAGGAAACCGCAATTTCTAACTTTTGTTCTCTGATACGTTTTCTCCAAAAAACGGCTCCAAAATGCCCCAAAACGGAATTTTAAAAATCTGGGCAGATTCGTGGGGCAAATTTTAAGAAAAAAAAATTAGTTGTTATTTCGTTGGAGATTGCCTAGATTGATAGGTGTGACTAATTACCCTTGGATTAATTAGAGGATTATTTAAATTGGGGAGATTAAGGTTCATGATTTAGTGATTGAAAACTTGTTAATTAAGTGGGGGGAACTTAATTGGATGAAGTTGAACATTGGATTGAAAATATTGAATTTCAGGCCCCGAGAGAGTCCGGTCATAATTGGTAGGGTGACACCAAAATAATGATAAATTGATTAGTGTATAATTAATTAAAATAAAGTCGGAACATAGACGTATATGTTTTAGGTTTGTGTATGGGCATAGTACACCGGTAGCCTGAATTTCTAAATATATACGGTGATGTGTAGTATATATATGATTTGTAAACATTGGTGTGAATAATATTATAGGAAATCATACTCCCTAGTGCTATTAGGGGAGGTTGCGCGATGTGGGTGAATCCCCTGGCTTGAGGAGCAAGGCGAGTATAATCCCCAGGTCATAGTGTTCGGGTTCAAGAATGAGACACTTTAGGTATGATTCGGTCTCATTACCATGGGAAACTATGGCCGCCTCCACAGCGTTTGTACATTTTTTCTGAAATGAGAAGCTAACCGTATCAGGGTTTCAGGTGGATGAGAATACCCGATTATGATAGAATCTAGAGGATACCCGATGAGCGCCTACTTGGGGGATAGTATTTATCTGGGACAAGTATATGTGAATGTTGTAGGATTAGTACGTATATATGGGATAATGCAGGATGAGAATCATATAATTAATATAACTTGTGAAACGGTTATATAGCATTGAATTGGAATTGATTTAAATAAGTTTGTGTGAATAATAACTTATAATACGTGATGTGAATCGTATAAGTGGTATAACCTGTGAGAATGTTATATGGCAATGAAATAAGAAATGACTTAAAGAAGTTCATGAGATTAATAACTTATAAAAACCTACTAGGGATAGAGTAGTGGGAAATCGTGGGATATATGTGACATGAATAGTTACGGAGGGTTACCTATATGGGTTATATATAGTTCTGGTAGGCGTGCACATCAGTTGAGGGGTGAGGTAAACTCAAGGGAGTGCGCAGAACTAATTTAAATATGGAGAGAATTTGCATTTTAATTTCTTGCATTTAAATACACTTGCAAAAGATTTTCAAATATTTTGGGTTCTAACCCTTGCTACAAAATTATTTTCAAAAAAATGCCTTTTAGGTGTCCTGCCACAAGGGTGTCAGTCTTGATTCCTTCCTATAGGGTGCGCAGTTGCAGCTTATGTGGATTGTTGTGGGATCTTTGTTTAGACGCTTTCCTCATTCTATCTCTAGATAGGTACTTTTTCAGTTGTACTATTGAGGTTGTACTTTCATATTTAGTCTTGGCATGTATCGGTATTCTTTTAGACTTACACTTTGTGGATTGCTTGTAGTCGAAAACTTGTACTTATTTTGTGGCATGTTTAGTTTCTTCTTGTTGTAGTTAATTTGGTTTTCTAGTATGTTAATTGAGTTTGAATTAATTCATAAGATAAAATTTGGCATCAGCTTAATTTAAGACTAGGTGATTAGTAATTAAAAGGTTTTTCGACAGTGATGCTAAGAATGAACCAAATGAAATTCCTGTTTAATTTGGTATAGGACTGATCACCCGGTATTTTATTAAGCGGGGTGTCACATATATGTGGGGATATATATAAGGTGGTGTGTGTGTGCGTGAATTTATATATTTATATAATACATATATGAGTGTGTGTGTGTGTGTGTGTGTGTGTGTGTGTGTTACAATATGAAGAGAGAGAGGAAGAGAGAGAGAAATGGCAGGAGGGGCAGCCGAGGTGTGGCTGGAGAAGAACCCATTTGGGTTCTTTGTGTTTTGAAAAAAAAGCAACAGTTAAGGATATTAAAAAAGATGCAAGGAAAGTGATCAGTGAATTATTTTGTATAAATTATTCCCAAATCTAGACCTTGTTAGGCCCATTGTATTATAAATAATGAGCTTTCAGAATCATTTTCGTAAAATAAAAGAAAAATGCAAGTTTGAATAAAATTTGAGTTAAAAATACAATTTCAGTAACTCTAGGGGTGAAATTGTAATTTTTCAAACTTTATGAGCCTGAAAATAATTTTTCAGTGTTTATCTAGGCAAAATAAAGTTATCTCTGAAATTTGGTTGATATCCGGATTAAAACGAGCAATTTATGAATTTTGGGGGTTAAAATGCAAAGAGGGGTAATTTTGTAATTTTTAAATATTTAAGATCCTAAATTAGAATTAATTATTTTTATTTTGCATTTTTACAGGTACCCCAAAAATGTGGATAACAAAGGAGTCGATGTGCAAAAATACTTATGATACGTCAGGACACGACTTGACACGGTTGACACAGGTGTATTAAATATTTTTTATAAAATTTATCGAGTGTCGAAAGGTCTGGACAAGACTCACAACTTTAAAGTTCAGACGAAAATGAGATTTTGAAATTTTGGAGGTCAAAAATACAATTTAAAGCTGATGACGTGAATAGGGCCAAAATTTGGGATAATTATTTATAAAAAAAAGGAGGCTTCTCAATTATCTTTAATTCTTCCCAAGACTCCAAGAGATATTCATCATCACAAATACAACCAATCAAAGAGAGTTTCACTCCAACTCAAACACTTCAATCCTAAGCCTATAAATAAGACCCTTTGGCTCATTATTTTAGAGAGAATTTTGGGGGAAGAATTTTAGAGTGTTTAATTTTTGATGGATTGTATTCAATTTGAGGGCCAAATCTTTATCATTTTTTTAGAGGATTGAAGATTGTTTTGAGAGAATTATTTGTATGTTTGATTTATTAATGAAAATCTCTTCTCATTCTTGCAGTTTCTCTTTCATTATGATAGCAATACTATTAGGATTAGGGTGAAGTTTATCATAGTTAGCTAATATTGTCATGTTAATTTGATTGTTGTTCATTACCTACTTGTTTTAATTGTTATCAAAGATTCGGTATTCATTTTAAAATGACACGAGAGTGTGTTTTAAAACTTTCAAAATTGTTTTGTCAAATCAAGTTTTGAGATTTAAAAGTAGTAATTTTTTATGGATTATGCTTGCACTTTGATTGTTTTGATAGTCCATGCTTAAATACATTTGTGAACTTTAAAACTTATATTTTCTAAAGGAATAGAGATTTTAGCAGTCTATTAGAGATGTTAAAAATATTTTGATCGTAACCGTCATATTTTCTGAATTAAATGCGACGAGAGTCGATTTAATTTGAGTTATAAAAAAAAGAATGACAACATTAAATTAGTGTGCAATATTAGTTACGTGATAAATGGATCCTGAATCCTAATTATTTCCTAATTGTTTACAAATATCTAGTGTTACCCTCATTTATCGTAGTTTCTTTTATTAAGTGTAGTTCATAATCATTCCCTATCCCATTTAGTCTAGTTGGACAGTCACAATTATTTTGAACGAAAAAATTGACAAACCCCTGTGGGTTCGACCCGTACTTACACTCGCTATTCTATAATAGCCCGTTCACTTACGGTATTTTATAAAAATTGAGATAGAAGTTTTTGGCACCGTTGCCGGGGATTTGTTCGATTTTTTTAAGAATTGTGACTTTCGGGCTAGGTTTTTTTTTTTGCACTAGTTTATCCTAAAATACAAATAAAAAAATTGAAAAAAAAAACACAGAAAAAATATATTTTTCTTGGAAATTTCTAGTTTAGTTTTTTTTTAGTCAGTAGTCCATAAAAAATCCAAAAATTCAAAAAAATGATTTTTTTTTCCAATAGTAATTTCCAGAATAAAAGAAATAAAAAAAAAATGTTTCATAAGTGTGCTTGGTCATTTGTGTTTGTGTGTTACATACATCATTAGTGCGCGTGTCATGTTAATTTTTTTTCTTTGCTTTTCCTTATTATTTTTTTTGTGTCGCACTTTATGTTTGGTGTAGTTTCTTTTGTGTTTTTTTTCAGAAGCACATTCGAAAAAGGAAAAAAAGGCGCAAAAGTGAAGAAAATAAAAAAGTGTGAAACAATTATCAAACGTGAAGAAAACTTGTACAATCTTGCCACGAACACAAGGAACTCTCGGGGACGACTGAAACACAGGCGAATTTCCCCCCCGATCGACGTTAACTTAAACTTCGGCCCGGCATATGCAAGTGGCCGTAAAAAGTCCACGTCGGAGGTGTGTTTTTGTGTGCTCCCTACGTGGTTTAATTTCATACTTAATTTTGCACGTTGCATAAATTGACTTAAGGGTAAAACTCTTAATGAGGCTAGAATTAAAAGCTACTCCAACGCAAACTTATCAAATCGATTCCGTTTTACCTTGTCTAATATTGGTGATTTTTAATGAGTGTTCGTACCGGCCACCTACCTAGAGGAAAAAGTGGGATTTGAGGAGATAACTGTAGTTGGTCGTCTTTTAAATTCTCCCTTGTCAAAGAGTGTGGGCTGTCTAATTAGATTTTGAGTCAATTATAATTGCTTTTGCATTATAAATAAAAAAAATAGAAAAAAAAGATAAAAAAATTATGCATTGTAAATTACAATGGGTGATCCTCATATTGTTATCCCGTCATCTTTCTCATATTCCTCAATTGATCATGTGGATGTATTTTTACAAAATACTGAAAATTTAGATGACTACGTAATTCAATTTAAGTCAGATGGGTCAATAGTCATTTTAAAAATTAAAAAAGGTATGGATGAGAATACAACCCCTGTAATTACTATTTGTCCACCAAAGTATATCAATTGAAAAGAGGTAAACAAACGGTATAGTGATGATATTTCTAAAAATAATCATGAAGTAAATGGGGATAATCAATTTTGTGAGGAGAAAAAAAATTGACAATCTTGTTGTGATGATTTGGATGTCAATTTATGTCGAGATTTTTCTCCTAATTTAATTGAGAAAAATGTTGATTCTTTTTATATGTGGGAAAATTTATTTGAGGATTAGTCATCCGATTTTAGTGATACTTTAAGTATTTATGACGGTCCTCCTACTTTTGATGAAGAAAGTGTATTACCTCGTGATACCTCTTTTTCCCGTGCTTTTCGTAAAATCTCACTTTTAGGAGTGGAGTATGCATCCCCAATTTTACGTGCCTACTTTTGAAAAAGGGATAGTGAATATTTGGATCCTTAATGTAATTTTCTATCCCCATTTGATCCATCGACATATTATTCATGCGATATATATTGTTTGTTATTGATGATGTCGATGCACACCATTATGACCATGGATTTAAGATTGAAATTTGCGTTGTGCGATCATGCTCTCAAATTTATGATGTTTTGGCACTTAGTTACATAAAGTTTATTAATTAGAATGATCCACAACTATTTCGATTATTAATTTATGGCGATGATGGTAATTTTCATGGGTTTGTATATTATTGGTGTATTTTTTTTCTTTGTCCCTTTTTTTGTGTTTGTTAACATACACTTGCTACTTTGGATGTTGGTAGCAAAGTGAAGTTCACAGGTAATATCTTCATTTCACATCTTCACTTTATTTTCTTTGTCCATATTTTTATTTGAGCATACATTGAGGACAATGTAAAATTTAGGTTTGGGGGTAAGGATGATATTTTTTAAAAGAAAAAAAAAATCAGAAAAATTTCAAAAAATTCAAAAAGATTTCCAATATAATTGAGTTTTGAAATGATTTCTTAATATATAATTAATTCATGGATCTCTAAACTTATGAAATTTTTTACACATTAGCCATATAATATGATCGAACATGGATATTGAGGCGAAAGTTAATATTCTTAGCGAATAAATGTGGGGATTTTAACGTGGTGAGATTTTGTCCCATTCATCGTTTTTGAGAGATTTAATCAATCTGAATTAAAATAACTCAAACTTTCTGTGACACCCCGACTAATTAAATACCGGGTAGCTACTCCTTTATTAAATCAATACAAAATGCCAAGTTGGTCTAGTTAATAGCATCACTGTCGAAAACATTTTTAATGATTACTAACCACCTAGTATTTAAAAAGTGAGTTGCCAAATTTTAAATTAAATCTGATTAACATGCAATATATGAAATATAGAAATGTAACACAACCATTCACGATAAAGTCTCAATAGAGTAACCAACAATTAATGATGAGTCTGGAGGAAATACTCCTCACAACAATCCCAAAATGGAAATAAATGAAACAAGTCTGCATCCTGAATTAATTACAAACCCAAGTCTGAATAACTGAAATATAAAATGTCTCTAAAGGAAATGGGCGACATGCCCTACAAATATTAAAAATGAATATGGACTCAAGACAAAAGAAGCGTCTCCTAACAAGGCCCTATAACTTCCACAACAGCTACAGGTCGTCACCTGAATTGGAATCCTATGCATGGTGTCCTTGTGGCTGGGCACCTAAAAGGTTTTTACAAAAAAAATAGATTTGAAAGCAAACGGGTCAGAGCCCGATAGTGGAGAGTATTTTAAAAACAGCAAGTGTTTTAATCACATTAAAACAATGAATGCAAAGTACATGTTAGGACGTGCTCTCACATGAAATACTCACCTCTCGGCTATTTGTGCACTCCTAACGTACCGTACCCATACAAGTGTTTCTCATATCTAACTAGACCAAAACAAATACTTTCCTTTCTACTCGATTCGTACTATAAGTCCCAACGTTATCAATTTAATAGAGAGCTTTACTTAAATTCTCAAATTTCAAAGTATTAGTAGTACAATTTACCAAAGTTTATCTCCCATTTTATATTCTCAATGCGTTACTATAATGATTCTCACATTCAAACATAACAATTCTTTTCATTTAACCATATATTATTCACATCATAAATATACAATATAAGCACCCCGAGGCTAAGCTGTGGTGCACTCATACTCTGCTATCCATCCCGGTACATGACGTACATAAGGATCACAAATTCCGAATCTCTCAGGAATTGTTAGAATAAGCACAACACACGAAAATGGAGGCGAACATAATTCAACATATCCATGGGTCACGTACATACCTACGCTCCATAGTCAGCTGACTTATTAACTCACAAATAAGTCATTCTAGCATTATGTTCTCTAGACACCAATCTAAATCCGGGCACACAAGGATTAGATGGCCCTAAGCGAACGTAAACCTCCCGTGATAGCAAGTATGGTAGGTATGTCATACACATAAAATCATATACATATACTAAGAATGCACACATCTTAGTACTTATCATATTTTATTAGTGGTATACTTATCATTCTTATACCAATACACGTGTCCCCGGTTTATATATACACATCATCCATTATCCTCACGTCGTAATTAGTTATTCGCGTCTTAACCCACAATTACCATTTGGTTCAAATCATTCTTCTATATTTTACTCCCCAATATATCCCGAATATCCCAACTATCTCAATTAGTCATCAAGGTAATGTTATCTCTACAATTAAACAAGGTTACGGGACACTAGAAATCAAACCAGGCCAAAAAGGCCAATCTGTCAACTCGTTAGAAGTCTCGTTCGAACGAGGTCGTTCGAACGAGAGTTCGTTCGAACGAAATGGCCATCTAACGAGATCTCGTTCGAACGAAAGGCATCGAACGAACATCCCACTCGTTAGAAGTCAAACTGTCAACTCGTTAGAAGCTCGTTCGAACGAGCTCGTTCGAACGACCTGGGCAGGCCTTCTAACGAGATGCCAGTTTCGAGCCCAGAATTTTCCTATCTCGTTTTTCTCTATTTTCTTCACCTCTAATCCCAAATAAAAATCATCCCAACAGTATTTTAAGGTTTCTAATCCACCCTAAACATTTATAGGTCATAACTTAACATTTATATAGGGCCAAATCTTCCTAAACATCATCTAATCATCAAATCTCCCCAATTTTTCCCAAACCTTATGAACATGAACCCTAGAAATTTAAAGTCCTCAATTTGCATAAATAAATCCGTTTTTGTAACATAAAAATTAGTAATTCTTTTAGTTCAATCACCCAACAACAATTCTACATGCAAACCTATATCAAAATCTGAATTTATAACTCCAAATTACATGGGTTTTACAAGTCTCCCAATACAATGAAATTTTCATAAATGTCTAAGCATGGAAGAAGCATTCGCTTGAAATTAACGTAATTAAACCACTTGCCTCGGATTGTTCTCTGAATTTGATGTTGGATGTTGCTCTCTTTTCCTCTCCAATTTCTCCCAAGGTTGAAGGTTGAAGATGATGGTTATGGTTTCTCTTTTGGGAACTTCTCCTAACCTCTCCTATAACTCCCGTAGTCCTTTAGTTTGTTAAGTGATGATGATGGCTTAGTGGGTCACTAAATATCTTAATATTTAACTCCCAAAATTCGTTGGTTAATTATCCTAATATTTCAAAATTACCAAAATACCCTTTTAAGTTGCCGGTATGGCCCAATAATGCCCCGGGACCCAAACTAAACCCCCGGCTAGTGTTTTCTTCCTATTTCGACCCTTTCGGACACGTTGGCGCACTCAAAATAACCATACGGTTGATAAAACTAAAATTCACTTTTTAATTAAGAATTATATGCCCGACGCGACTGTCACGCGCGTCCCAACAAAATTTCCCAAATTGCCGTATTTCAATCTCGCGACAATTTCAATAGTTTCAATATTCATATAATATCATATGTATACACATTATAATCAAATACCAACTCACATCTCGTTAGTATTTTATTCGGATTAATTCTCAATTAATTCACATTTAATTTAGTTAATCCCATAAATAAATATCGATAAAAATACGGGGTATTACACTTTCCTTTAGCGTTAAATTCGTTGATGATCTCAATTTCTTTGTTTTGTTCGATTACTGAAAACAAAAAGTCAAAATGTGAATATTAAAGCACTAGAAGTCTTAGTAAGCCGTCTTGAGACACAAATCAACTTAACAAAACTTGAGAAATGAATTTAGGCCATCGTTTGAAAGCTCAAAATTAAGCCTAAACTACAAAAAAAAATTCATTATTCCATTGCAAGTTGTAATACCCCGAGATTTTTGGGACAATAATTTATTTATTTTGGGAGAAATAAATATTATTTTATTCGAAGAATAATTAAATTGACATTGAGGTTAAAATTCGAAGATGTTAGAAAGTGATTCAAATGATTATTCTAAGGGTGCGGTTGTTTCCAGAAGGGGCGAGAAAGTCAAAATGACTGTACTTGGGGATTATTTAGGTTCCGAAATATTTTAAGTTCGTTTGGCTCGAATTAAAGTGACCGAGTCATTTAAAGTGTGTATTATCATTTAAAGTTGTGTATTTTGGGAGATACGGCTTATTAAGCCTATGGGAGGTAAAATCTCCTTAGAGAGAAAAAGAAAGAAAGACAGAAATAGAGAGAAGAAGAAAAGAAGAGGAGAAAATAGAAAGGTGGGTTTTTCCGGCCAATCCGCGATTTCGAGGACGAATTAGACTCTAGGAATTTTAGGCAAGTGATTAAACTTGCTAAATAATTATCGTGTATCATTTATCATGATTTGTGGACAAAATTATGGATTTTGGGTTTGAAATGTTAAAACCTATATTTTGGGTAAAATCTTAGATTTGTTGTGTATATAATGGATTTGGGGTTATAAATTAGTTGGGTTGAGTTATATTATGAATTTTGATGTTATATATATGTTTGGGTGGAAGATAAATGAAGAGAAGATGGTATATATCAATTTTGGGAATTTTCGCTTCGAAGAAATAGCCATTTTCGTAGCTTCTGATAGGCCGAATCGATTCGGCCCCTTACTGATCGATTCGAAAAGTTGCAGGTGCCCAGGTATGAGTGACCGAATCGATTCGGCCCCAACCCGAATCATTTTGGCCTGAGACATATTTCAATGAATTTATCAATTCAAATATGAGTTCAATTAAACAAGAATTCAAAGAGAATGACACTCGCGAGATTTAAGGAGCATATTGTGTAAAACCCCATACCTCAAACCATGATGAGAAACCAACGATCACATCCTCAAGATCAACACAAAAGATCTACAAAATCTCCTCCAAGAACCTCCAACAAAATAGCCCCAAGAACACCTCTAATCTAATATTGGAACTCACAAATCTCAAGGGCCAATGTGTATATAAAAAGAAGAGGAATATAAAATATATTTGCTACCAAAATTTGTGCCAAAACTAGGTTAAAGGGGTTGCCCACGACTTCCTTTTATAATGCAAAGAAATGAAGAGTTGGAATCCAAAATACTCCTTTAAATAAGGCAAATAAATGAAGAGTTGGAAGTCAAAACAACTCTTGAAAATTACTTAATGCCCGCCCACTTAGAATTCCAAGAGTTAAAAACATTAAAAATCATTTTAAAATCCGTTTTAACTCCGTTTTCGAAACCGTTTGAAATTCTCGCCTTTAAAAATAATAACCAACAAGTTTGAGCAATAAAAATAATTTTATCAAAAACTTTATTTTCCTCCATTTTCCAGAAATGAATTAAAATAGCCCAAAATTACGCGGGTTATTACACTTCCCCACTAACAATGGAATTTCGCCCTCGAAATTCGCCGAATGCCTAACTCTAAAAAATCAGGCTAACAATCTCCAAAATAATCTCATCTCCAAAAATAAATTCCTCACATCTAATCTTGAAACCTATCACGAATATCACCAAAAATTTTCTATCTCCAAAAATTGTTATCCACGCAATGAACCCAAAACTCAAGACTCGAGGGTTGCCGTATACCTAAGCTCTGATACCATTTGTTACACCCCGCCCGCCCGGGGAGAGCGAACGGAGCGCTAATGCGATAAAATAAATCCAAATCCACAAGTGACAATGTATAGAGCATCTAAATAAACCCACAATAATATAAATCCACTAATCTCAATCTCTTCAATTACAATAAGTCTCTCGAATTAAAATTACAACTATCTAACTCGAATAGAAATACAAATCTCCAAATCTCTATACATCAAAATAATACAAATCTTTCCCAAATAATCCTCGCTAAAATCAATCTCCATAGCGCCCCAAAATCCGCGCTAACCTGCCACTAAAAGAAAATATGGGGAAGTACACAATGCGACAGGAAAGATGCTCAATAAATATATGTTAGCGATGAATAAAACGTAACAACACGAGTACGAATATTCAAATCAAAATGAAAATCTCAATAGCATTTCATCATTATAATTTCTCAACAACACTTTAACCGTGTCACCAGGCCTCACCACATCCGTATATGCTTTATCAAGCCATAGCCAGGGAAACAGGAATTTTGGCGGGTGCCCAACATCCGTGCCATATTAAAATCTCATGACAACGTGCTCATCAACAATATAATGAAACCACATGAATCAAAATAATTTCAACAATTATTTTCTAGATTTCAATGAATTTATCAATTCAAATATGAGTTCAATTAAACAAGAATTCAAAGAGAATGACACTCGCGAGATTTAAGGAGCATATTGTGTAAAACCCCATACCTCAAACCATGATGAAAAACCAACGATCACATCCTCAAGATCAACACAAAAGATCTACAAAATCTCCTCCAAGAACTTCCAACAAAATAGCCCCAAGAACACCTCTAATCTAATATTGGAACTCACAAATATCAAGGGCCAATGTGTATATAAAATGAAGAGGAATATAAAATATATTTGCTGCCAAAATTTGTGCCAAAACTAGGTTAAAGGGGTTGCCCACGACTTCCTTTTATAATGCAAAGAAATGAAGAGTTGGAATCCAAAAGACTCCTTTAAAATAAGGCAAATAAATGAAGAGTTGGAAGTTAAAACAACTCTTGAAAATTACTTAATGCCCGCCCACTTAGAATTCCAAGAGTTAAAAACATTAAAAATCATTTTAAAATCCGTTTTAACTCCGTTTTCGAAACCATTTGAAATTCTCGCCTTTAAAAATAATAACCAACAAGTTTGAGCAATAAAAATAATTTTATCAAAAACTTTATTTTCCTCCATTTTCCAGAAATGAATTAAAATAGCCCAAAATTACGCGGGTTATTACATTTACTTACGCCTAAGAGCGTACTATGAGTACGTAAATAGAGTGATATATATATCTTGCATGATGGTATACATTTATATGATGTGATGATGTATGTATATCTTATGTGTATGATATATATATAAGTGAAGTATACCCCCTTTATGCTATCATGGGAAGTTGCGCGATGTGGTTGAGGGCCCTGGCTTGAGGAACAGGGCACGTATAGTCCCCAGGTTATAGCGTCCATTATTATTGTGTGATTGTTTTTATTAGGGGTGAGAGGTGGTGGGTATGTTTAGTCTCATTTCCGGAGAGGAACTATGACCGCTTCCCGTGCGTTGTGATATGGTTTTTGCCAAGGCGATGTGAGATTTTGACCGTTGGTACCCAGGATGATATGTGAGTGATTCCCTGGTAGATGATAGCATTGAAAACCTGCGTCCTCGAGTTATAGCTCGTTGGGATGGTTATTATTATACTTGTGGAATAGTATATTACTTGAATATGATTATGTGATATCATATTTGTCTCTAGAGTAAAGAGACATAAGAAGATTCCTTGAATCTCATTCCCGGAGATTTTAATCGGACTTAATTTTTGATAAATCAATTATGAGAAAAAGAAGAGTAGATAATCATATGAGTATATATAGTACTTTGGGTATTGAGGGCATAATGGACCTCAACGACCAACATTGCCAAGGAGTAGTGTATCGGGGGGGTTCCTTATTTGGATTTCGCTTACGAGACGTCCCATGCACGAAACGCAGTGCAATGTTGGGAGTGAGGAGAAGTTAGTCCTTAGTGCTCATATTTATATATTAGTATATCTTGACGATCGACAGTGCCAAGGAGTAGTGTATCGGGGGGGTTCCTTATTTGGATTTTGCTTGCGAGACGTCCCACGCACGAAACGCCGTGCACTGTTGAGAATTGAGAATAATTAATTAATCACATGGTATAAGAATTGGGTTATACGCGTCATGCATTGAGGGCATAATGAATCTTGGGAATTAATACTGCCAAGGAGTAGTGTATCGGGGGGTTCCTTGTTTGGATTTCGCTTGCGAGACGTCCCACGAACGAAATGCAGTGAAGTATTGAGAATTGGGAGAAGTTTAGTCCTTAGCACTTAGACTAATAACTCATTCATATATATATATATATATATATATATATATATATATATATATATATATATATATATATATATATATATATATATATATATATATATATATATATATATGTCAATGACTAGAATATGAGAAATTCTAGTAAGAAAACGTTTATGTAGATTTTATATGCTAAGTAAGAGAACGAATAATTGAGATCGATAATAGTAGAGGTTGAGAAATAATTTAGATGGATATTAAATGACCATAAATTGAATTAGGAGTAAGTTAGATTACTTTGCCTAGATAGATTTGGTCACGTCTTTGGAGATCATGTGCATACGTTTAGTGCGCGCTTTAGATCAGAGGTGAGTTGGATTTTCTGGAGAGTGCGACTCCACTTTAATCATGTTATAACGCATTTATAATTATTATGCATTTTAATTCACTTACAAAAAAAATATTTTCACACCTCGGGCTCTGACCCGTTTATATTATTCTTTTGCTATGTATATATTGTATTGTTTTAGGTGTTCTTCCGCAAGGACACCATTGATGATATCCATCCAGTGTATTCGTGGGGCCGTGGCAGTACCGAACTGTTGCAGTGTTTTGATATAGTCGATTCCTATTTTTTTTGTATCTAGATTAGGATTCAGTTTGTATATCGGGTTTATACCCAAGTGTTGTAGTGTTGGACTTTTATATTTTATTTTTGAGACTGTTGTATTGTCTGTGACCCGACAGCATATTCGGGGATTTTATTTTGTACATTGTGTTGTACTCTTTTATTAGTCTCATTTATATCATTTGAGCATGTGTGTGTCTCTTATCATATATAGTTGTTATGTCGTTGGTTAGTTGTTGCATAGTCTAAAAATAAATGTTTTTAAAATTTTTGACACCCTCTTTTTGTTGTAATGGGTTGTCAGTCGTATTTATTTTAGAATCGTCAGTAGATGCTGAGAATGATCCACTTGAGATTCCTGATTATTTTAGTATAGGGCTGGCCACCCGTTATTATTCTAAGCGGGGTATCAAAGGTTGTATTAGAGCATCAGGTTCTAGTGTCCTTAGGATCTGTGTGGGTTACTGTAATCTTTCTTAAGCGTTCTTGATGTAGAGCCCTATTACTAGGACTGTTGTGTTCACATGTCCATATTTTCTTCTGCGATGAGAAATTTTTTGAAAGGCGTTCTGATACAATCGTTCTTGTTTCAGATGCCCACCGAAGCGAGGTCATTCAGACAGGGCAAATAAAGGGGTTGAGGGTGTGGAACCCTAAATGCCTCAAGGGCACCTTAATATGGTTGAATGTAGTGAAGTGCAGAAGTAATTTCTCATCACCTTTATGTTAACGGGTGCAGCTCCCCAGTGGTGGGAGTCTGCCACCACATAAGAACCGAGGGATACATTGGCTATAACAGATTTTTAGGAACTTTTTGATCGAAGGTACTTTCCTTTCGCGATTCAGAAGGAAATGTGGAGGAAGTTGATGGATGTGTTTCAAGGTAATAGAACGGTGGCCGAGTATGAAGAAGAATTTACTCAATTGGCGAACTTAGTACCTGATGAGGTAAATACAGAAGAGAAATGTATATCGAAGTTTATGCGAGGTTTAGATTGACGAATTCGATAGCATTTGTTATGGAACCCAGCGTAAGAGACTTTCGCCGAGGTAGTAATGTGGCACTATTACAGTGTCATGAATATCATCTTCATTCGCAAGGGGGTGAGAACTTTAGAGATTTGGGTTCAACAAGTAGGTCTGGTAGTGAGAATACCAGTAATGCCAGAGGATATGAGCAGGATTTTAGAGGGTCACAACAGCGTTTTGTTCCTCAAGATGGGCAGAGAAGATTTGCGGGTAGATGTTTCTTTTTTAGAGAAATAGGTCATAGAAAGAGAGATTGTCCTAAAGGAGGTAAAGGATCACATTTTGAGGAAGTTTTGGATGTGCTACCCCTAGAGTAGATTCAAGGTCATTTTAGGTCGGGGGACTTTATGTGGGAATCCATTGATGAGGAGATGAAATCGGACTAGAGAGGTATGATGTAAGTTATTTTCCTTTGTGAATATGATTATGATATATGAAGCTTTGGGAATATCGTATGAGGGATGATTATGAGAGGGTAGTGCTATAACCCTATTATGTATGGAATGAACCGAAAGGGAATTTTGAGAAAGTAAGGCTCTTATGTTATTATCTTTGGAGAGAATAGATTATTTTATAATATGATCATAGAGAGCAATAACTTTGTTGTGAAGGTAAGAATTGTTGTAATGTGTTGAGTAGTAATGATAAAGCCACTAAATTTTTATAGTCGTGCTAGACTTATATAATTATTGTATTCCAGTTATGGAAGAGCCTAGTGTATGGAAATATATTAATATGATGTGAGAGATTATTACTGAAATGATTCAGAATTTAGTAGTTTATTGTTGAGCGAGAGAATTTAGCTCATAATTATGCTAATGTAATACCCCGTATATTTATGGCTTTTAAATTTAGGGATTTATTAAATTTAATTGAGATAAATTAATTTAATATTAATCCAAAAATTTGTTTAATTGTTACTAGCACGACGAGAGTTAGTAATTATTGGAAAATTATTGATTTGTTAAATATTACTTATTGAGTAGAGTAATATCTAGGATTAAATTTATTAAAATTGTCACGAGGGAATAATATGACAATTATGGAAATTAAGTCAGGACGTGGTTGTGTCGTGTCGAGACTAAATTATTATTATTAAAAGTGAATAAATTATAAGTCACCCGTATGGTCATTTTGAGTTCTCCAATGTGTCCAGAAGGGTCGAGATAGTCAAAATAATGTACCCGGGGATTTAGTTTGGGTCTCGGGGCATTTTTAGGCCTGATTGGCATCCCGGGAGGTATTATGGACATTTCATATTTTTGGGCAATTAAATCCACGAATTTCCCAATGTTATATCAGCCTTTAGGAGTTGTCCTCTAGGGTTAACAAGAGAAAAATCAAAGAACGTCCATTAGAGAAGAAGTGGGAAAGCTTCCCAAGCAATTCAAGGCCGAAAACTCAACCGTTTACGCCGCCACCACCACCGAGTCGTAGATCGCACGAAGGGGAACACAACCGTACCCTTTTCTTCCACAAATAAGAAAATCAATTTCCAGGTAAGTATCTATCTTGCTTTATTTTTATTTAGTGTCTCAATTAGGTTAGTCTAGGATTGTTTAGAACTTGTTTCATGAAAGAAAGTGTAGTTTGGAGACTAGAATTCACATGTCGTAGAAGAAGTAATCATATTCCGGACATCTAATTCATATGTAGAGGATGCACCACGAAATTTCATGAATTTATAAGTAGAAAACCTGGAAAATAATTGGAAGAATTGAAATTTAAAGAAAAGATTAGAGTTCTTGAAGTCTATGTAGATTTTACCCCTTTAAATTGTTATACTTGATGAAAACTCACATATTTTACGTAGAAAATCATATATTTTGGTACATAGTGCTTGTAGTATAATTTTTTGGAAGTTTGGGAATCATATAGGGAGATTTGGTTAAGGTTGGAGATGGATTTTCATAACTGGGTTAATGCAGTTTTCGTCATAACTGCTTGATCAATCGATCGACCCCTCCTGGAAAACTGCATATTTTTCTTTTGTTGGTTTCATCCGATTAAAATGCGTAGTAACCCTTGATTATTATTATAGGAGCATAATGGGATATAAATAGGACCATTAGGGTCTAGGTAAACTCCGTTCAGTGAGAATTTAATGTAAGATGAAATTAAGGGTTAATGGGGAGTTATTCACACATATGAAATCATGCGTACGTTTAATAAAAGGTCGAGACTTGTAAGGAAGTGAGATTAGAAGGTAAGTGAGAGTGCCTACTGAAATTATACTTAGGGAGTTAGAATACTTCGAGAGACGAGAAGTAGGTGTGGAGTAACTTATATATAAATGAGAATAAAAGTGGCAAATCCGTTATGCGAGATAATTAAGTAAAAATGTGCTAAGAGCAGATAAATATAATTATGGGTCATGAGCGCACCCAATTCAGAAATGTGGATACTTATATATATATATATATAGGATTGTGTGATTGTGCATATATTATATATCTGTAAAAATCATACTCGGGCTACTTGCTATCACGGAGGTTTCAGCATCGGGACGGTCTTATCTCGATTGGGCCTTGATGGGGGATATTGTCTCGTACCCAATAACATAGGATTCCTTGGTACAGGCTATCTGATTGATAGTCAGACGGTCCTAAGAGACGTGAGGGTATGTGTTGACCTCTTAGTGACTTGGAACTATACTTCGCCTCCATTTGTTTATGTATTATGTTAATACAGTTCGAGAGTGATTCCGGACTAGTATTTCCCTTAGTTTGTGTGATACGGGGACTTGATAGCAGAGTATGCCAGCACCATAGGTTTATGTGGGGTGCCGTTAGTATATATATTATATGTGTGACTAATATGTATACGTATATCTATATAGGAATTTTCTATTGTCCGTATAAGTAGATAAGTAATGAATAAATGCTTCAATTTTATTATAAGCGTTCGGGAACTTTATAAGGGAAATGAGTTTTTCTAAATAATGTAGGAATCTCAAAGAGAATGATTGCCTAAAGTAAATATCATAACCTCTCTTGTCACCAGATAAAACCTTATGGAATAAGTTAAAGAAACTTACGAGATTTATTAATACGGTAGGTGTGCATACTAGATTGAGAGGTGAGAATTCTCAAAAGAGTGTCGCATACTAACATGGTTGTTTCATTAGTCGGTAAGCATTTTAAATACTTGCTAAACAAATTTTAAACTGTTTTACACTCGGGCTCTGACCCGTTTCCTGTTATTTCTTCTCTTATATATATATATATATATATATATATATATATATATATATATATATATATATATATATATATATATATATATATATATATTATACAGGTGCCCAGCCACAGGGGCGTCATGCTTAGGATCTTTGGATCGGACGTGCTGCAGCTTATGTGGGAGTTGCAGGCCAATGCTTAGATGATCTCGTTATTGATTCTACTCCTATTTTTAGTTCTTATTAGTTAGGGAATGTGTCGCCTGTTTATCTATTCAGTTTGGATTGTTATCAGAGATTTACGTTCCTTTATATTTCCATTAGTTGGTACTCTTTGGGATTTAACAACTGTCAGGATGGTTTTATTTATAGTTTAAACTGGTTTGGTTTGTATGGATGAATCTAATTCTTATGTGTTACTATCCATCTTTAATATGTCAGAGTTCTTATATTGTTGGTTATTTTAAAAGGTTTTCATATTCGGATTTAATAATATGGAAATAAGGTTTTAAAATTGTTTTGACACTTAGCTTAATTATCTAGGGTGTTCAAATTGGAAATTTTATTTTGCGACACAGATGCTAAGAATGAACCAACCGTTCACATTGATTTTTAATTTAACAAAGGATTGATCACCCGGTATTTAAGTAGCCGGGGTGTCACAAGTGGTATCAGAGCATCGTGTTCTAGTGTCCTTTAGGATCTATGCGGCTTTTTATGCTTCCAGCGCTTTTTTATTTGATATAGAGCCCTATGTTTAGGATTGTTGGTTTCTATGGTGAGATTTCATTCTCCATCTATAACGTATGTATATTAGTGAATTATAATTGCATTCGGATGTGTGCGTTTGAAGAGCGATGAAGGATGTCAGACGAGGTCCGTTAGGCGAACATCAGGAGGCAGGGCTCAGTCGAGGTTGTAAAGTATATTCGAGGATGATAAACGTAGTCGAGGTCACCCCTATTAGGGAACGAGAGGCCAGGACTGTAAAGACGGCTAGGACGCAGCCTACAAATTTCAAGTGCTGCTATAGTCAAAAGTGAGGACAAATTTGACCCACCCAACGTAATGCGCTTGTGAGAGGGTCGAAAGGTAAAATTGTGGAGAGTCATCAGCGGAAATTCTAGACATGCAGGAATTATGTGTGTCACCCAACGAAGGTAATATATTCAAAGGCTTGGAAATATAGTGGAGAGTGGTTAACTAGAAGTGAAAATTTGGGGTAAGATTTTTCTTGACTCAGGGGAGAAAAGTTACAATAGTGGGTGTCCACCACCACCGTTAGTAGTGAAAATGTGGCGTCAATGAAAGGACCTTAGGTATAGTTTAACCGCACGTTCTTTCATTAGTTGTTCAGGATAAGATATGAATGTCGTGTTGAACCCATTACGGAAGGGACGAACAGGAGTCCATTTGTAAATGGATTTAGACTTTTAGCAAATTTTGTATCAACCAGAGTGGATACCAATGGTAGAGAAGATTTCAAGTGGGAAATCGACTCGTGAGGAAAGATTGACAGCACATAAAGGGAATTCGGTTGGACAGTCGATCCATATGGTGACAATGTTACGCGTCATCTGAAGAGATCTTAACGCACTTATGAAGGGTGCTAACATAATCAAAAGACTTATTGGAAAGTGAGTCTAGATGAAAAGTAGTTAGTAAAACACCGCAAGGGGGAGACCCATCGGGGGGGCTTATTTAAATGATCCAGATATCTAAATTCTTACCAAGCGATGGTGAATTCAGTAAGGGTCATTGAATCAAGTAGCACATTCCTTAGGGCCAACAAAGCTAAGGGAACAACGGGGGTAGACACCAAGAATTGAGCATACCAAAGTCCGAGAAGGACAATATGGTTAGTATGACAGGTGATAAGTGGATCATCTGTAGAGGTATTTTGTGGAAAGTGATTCACATGTGTTAACGTTTTCCCGAAGAGAGTAAAGGGACAAGAGTAGGATGCCTACTAAAAGACAACGATTAAAGTAGTTTTTGTTTTGGTTTGGAGAGACGTGTTATGTCCGTGGACCATTTGTGCAGTCAAGACGATTGGCAAGGTAGAAGTATCAGTTTTATCCTCAGAGGATGAGGTGTGTTTTATGTGACACGAGCGAGTCACCATATTTTGTTCATTGCTAGATTAGCATGTGAGACGAGTTAGTGCGTATAACTATAAACATTATTATTATGTGAATATTTTCCCTAGTGTAGCGGGATTATCCTTAATGCTGTTCGCAGAGGATGAATGGGTGTCTTAATAGTGTTATATACTTTATTAAGATGACTCATTTTAGTGATTTGATAAACGAGTATGATATTATCTCGGTTACAACTTTATAGTAATGGGTAGTATGATAGTAGGCAGTTATTTTAAGGCTATCAGAATGGTTGCATTAGTGCAACATGTTTTGTTTTGGCGAAGCCTCACCTACGAGAGGGTCGGACTCGCACTTATATTTTCTATTCTAGAAACTTCGGAGGGGATAGTGGACTCGAGATATTCGATCCCGGTGTGTGTAGTAACTTTGTTGTTATGATTCGATATGTATTGGGATTACAGTTGAGCGAAAAGATTTAAACTCATTATTATGTTTAGCGCTCAGGACATGGTGATAGGAAGAGCGCATTGATATATCTATCCTTTAGCGATGTCAGAGTTAAGAGTTACACCCATATGTTTGGGGACAGGATTTCGAGAATCCCGATGGTATGTATTCGAGGTTTATGGAATGTGATTACCACCAATACTGAACGATAGTGAAAATTGACGAAATGTCTTCGTTAAGTGTAATTACGGGAAGAGGTGTAACTTTTCTGTCAAGAGCGGAATAAAGGGATACATGCTATGGATGGAGGGCCTAACGGATTTCGATAACCGACAATGCTAGGTAGTAGTTATCGGGGGGTTCCTTGTTTGGATTTCGCATTGCGAGACATCCCACGCATGAAACTTAGCGTAAGGTTGGAAGTAGGAAGATGTTCAGTCATTATTCTATGAGTTTAATACCTCAGTCGTAATAGGAGCAGGTAATTATATCTGTAAATTGGAAGTTGAATTATGAATTAAGGCCAGTGGAGCCGGTTGGGTAGTAAGAAAGCATTGAAAGTTTTGTCTTATCACCACGAGCTAAGGGTGGAATGATGGTAAAGAGGATTTAAAATTTCAATTTCTAGGGTAATTGATAGTACTCGAGTGTTGTAAGCACGTTGTGAGCACAAGGAAAAGAAAGAATTGGGTGTTATGAGTGAAGCGTATGTGATGCTTACGCTAGTATGCATGGTTTATAGGGTGTGTGGGCATCCTGGTTAGCTGATGTTAGAATCGTTCGAGTTGTAGAAATGTAGGAATAGACGTGTGGAATAAATGTTTGTGGGATTAACATAACAAAGTGGAAGTGGTAGGGAGGATTGTGTGCCGTGTGAAAGATGATAAATCCATATATTTGTATTCAGAGTAGCACACCGAATCTGGTTGGAAGGATGTGGGAAGCCATTTAAAAAGGGGTATTCCTTGAGAAGGGTAGAATTCAAATTATTATGGAGAACACTCGGAGCGGTGTGGGAATTAGTCCAGTGTTTAGAGCGACTGACGCGTACAAAGAGTGAAGATGTTAGTATGGTATAAAAAGGTCCGAAAGTACACATCGTGGAGAAAAGTGCATGGGTCAGAACTTTCAGTATACACAAAGGAAAGAAGGGGAGTATTAAGTGTCACTTAATGTGAGACATAACAAGTAAAAGTCGATGTCGAGCGGGACATATTGAGTAGTCTTCGCAGGCACCACTCATAAATAGAATTCAGTTGGAATAAGAGGAACGACCAAAGAATCTTGGGGCTATCAACAATTCCTATAATGGAAGAGGCCGGTAAAGTCGATAAAGTTTCTTGGATGAGTTGACAACCTCAAGGTAAGATCAAGAGTTCCTTCGAATGTGTGGAACAAGATGCCCAAGAAGGAAGTGATTGACATTCCTTTGGGGTGAGTTACAATAGTAGCTAGTGTGCCCCAGTTGTCCTTTGAAAGGGAGAATCGCGCCGGTATGTGGTCCTACATAGTATTTTTCTAAATTAGGAAAAGACTTTTTAATCCCACCTTCAATACAGGATGTTGAGGAAGCAGTGGGGATATCGTTTCGTTTTGAGCAGGTTGTATAACCCATAATTCGGGGAGTACGCGAGTGGTGATTAACCATTAGAGGAGCAGTGTGAAAGTAATTTTGGGTTCATTATGATCATTTCTTTTCCACAACGATTATAGCTAGTAAGTGGAGTATAGTACGGTAATTGGGGGAGGATATTACCTAATGGTAGGGTTACGTGGGAGCACTAGTACCTGTTTATTGTGAACAAGATGCTTATTGAGGATTTGGTGTGGGAAAAAACCTTTACTTTTCTTATTCTGAATGTTAAGAGATGGGCGGAGAATCAGAATTTTGGATTGGGTGAGTTAGATTCTGACGACTATGGTGGAATTCCAAGACTATTTTAGGCGAACAAAAGTGTTCAGATGTTCGTATGGTTTCTCTCAGAATGGGAGTTTTGTGTTTAGATAAATTCAAGTATTTCTTAGGTAGTGAGGTGCACACTCCCAATGATATTGGAATAATAAGGAATTAATAATGTATAGGAATGTCTTATGCAATTGTTGTTGGTTAAAAGCATAATGAGAAGTGTCTTTAATGAGAGTGTTAAACAAGCTTTCTTTGAGGCGGGGGCTATAGTGATTGAGCGACTTACTAGGTAGATAGTTTGCGTACTGATAAGGAATCCAAAATTTTTAATACAAGATGAGACGAATTGTATTTATTTATTTTTTTGTATAGAGCATTGGAAATTTTAGATATATTTATTCAAGAGAATTTTTTTGGATTAAATTGATGAGATTGAGATTTGTAGTTCTCCTTCGATGTTGTGGGAATTAAATGCTTTATACCTTGTTATAGATGATGCAAGATAGGCCTTATTTTCCAAATTTTGGGACGAAATTCCGTTATTAGGGAGGAAGTATGTAATACCCCGTATATTTATGGCTTTTAAATTTAAGGATTTATTAAATTTAATTGAGATAAATTGATTTAATATTAATTCGAAAATTTGTTTTAAATGTTACTAGCGCGACGAGAGTTAGTAATTATTGGAAAATTATTGATTTGTTAAATATTACCTATTGAGTAGAGTAATATGTAGGATTGAATTTATTAAAATTGTCACGAGGGAATAATATGACAATTATGGAAATTAAGTCAGGATGCGCCTGTGTCATGTCGGGACTAAATTATTATTATTAAAAGTGAATAAATTATAAGTCACCCGTATGGTCATTTCAAGTGCGCCAATGTGTCCGAAAGGGTCGAGATAGTCAAAGTAATGTACCCGAGGGTTTAGTTTGGGTCTCGGGGCGTTTTTAGGCCTAATTAGCTTCCCGAGAGGGTATTATGGACATTTTGTATTTTTTGGCAATTAAACCCACGAATTTCCCAAGGTTATATCAGCCTTTAAGAGTTGTTCTCTAGGGTTAACAAGAGAAAAATCAAAGAACAACCATTAGAGAAGAAGTGGGAAAGCTTCCCAAGCAATTCAAGGCCGAAAACTCAACCGTTTGCGCTGTCACCACCACCGAGTCGTAGATCGCGCGATGGGGAACACAATCGTACCACTTTCTTCCACAAATCAGAAACTCAATTTCCAGGAAAGTATCTATCTTGCTTTATTTTTAGTTAATGTCTCAATTATGTTAGTCTACGATTGTTTAGAACTTGTTTCATGAAAGAAAGTGTAGTTTGGAGACTAGAATTCACATGTCGTAGAAGAAGTAATCATATTCCGGACATCTAATTCTTATGTAGAGGATCCACCACGAAATTTCATGGATTTAGAAGTAGAAAACCTAGAAAAGAATTGGAAGAATTGAAATTTAAAGAAAATATTAGGGTTCTTGAAGTCTATGTAGATTTTACCCCTTTAAATTGTTATACTTGATGAAAACTCACATATTTTACGTATAAAATCATATATTTGGGTATATAGTTCTTGTAGTATCATTTGTTGGGAGTTTGGGAATCATATATGGATATTTGGTTGAGGTTGGATATGGATTTCCGTAACTGGGTTAATGCAATTTTTGTCGTAACTACTTGATCAATCGATCGACCCAAGAACATCGATCGATGCCCCCTTACATCAATCTATCGACCCCTCCTGGAAAACTGCATATTTTTCTTCTGTTGGTTTCATCCGATTAAAATGCGTAGTAACCCTTGATTATTATTGTGGGAGCATAATGGGATATAAATAGGATCAGTAGGGTCTAAGTAAACTCCGTTGAGTGAGAATTTAATATAAGATGAAATTAAGGGTTAACAGGGAGTTTCACGCATATGAAATCATGTGTACATCTAATAAAAGGTTGAGACTTGTAAGGAAGTGAGACTAGAAGGTAAGTGAGAGTGCCTACTCAAATTATACTTAGGGAGTTAGAATACTTCGAGAGACGAGAAGTAGGTGTGGAGTAACTTATATATACATGAGAATAAAAGTGGCAAATCCGTTATACGAGATAATCAAGTAAAAATGTGCTAAGAGCAGATAAATATAATAATGGGTCATGAGCACACCCAATTCAGAAATGTGGATACTTATATATATATATATATATAGGATTGTGTGATTGTGCATATATTATATATCTGTAAAAATCATACTCGGGCTACTTGCTATCACAGGGGTTTCCGCGCCGGGACGGTCTTATCTCGATTGGGCCTTTATGGGGGGATATTGACTCGTACCCTATAACATATGATTCCTTGGTATAGGCTATCTGATTGATAGTCAGACGGTCCTAAGAGACATGAGGGTATATGCTGACCTCTTAGTGACTTGGAACTATGCTTCGCCTCCATTTTTTTATGTATTGTGTTAATACAGTTCGAGAGTGATTCTGGACACGTATTTCCCTTAGTTTGTGTGATTCGGGGACTTGATAGCAGAGTATGCCAGCACCATAGGTTTTATGTGGGGTGCCATTAGTATATATATTATATGTGTGACTAATATGTAGACGTATATCTATATGGGAACTTTCTACTGTGCGTATAAGTAGATAAGTAATGAATAAATGCTTCAATTTTATTATAAGCGTTCGGGAACTTTATAACGGAAATGAGTTGTTCTAAATAACGTAGGAATCTCGAAGAGAATGATTTCCTAAAGCAAATATCATAACCTTGCTTGTCACCTGATAAAACCTTATGGAATAATTTAGAGAAACTTAAGAGATTTATTAATACGGTAGGCGTGCACACTAGAATGAGAGGTGAGAATTCTCAAGAGAGTGTCGCATACTAACATGGTTGTTGCATTAGCCGGTAAGCATTTTAAATACTTTCTAAAAAAATTTTAAACTATTTTACACTCGGGATCTGACCCATTTCCGGTTATTTCTTCTCTCTTGTATATATATGTATATTATACAGGTGCCCAGCCACAGGGGTGTCATGCTTAGGTTCTTTGGATCGGACGTGCTGCAGCTTATGTGGGAGTTGCAGGCCATTGCTTAGACGGCCTCATTATTGATTCTACTCCTATTTTTAGTTCTTATTTGTTAGGGCATGTGTCGCCCGTTTCCCTATTCAGTTTGGATTGTTGTCAGAGATTTACGCTCCTTTATATTTCCATTAGTTGGTACTCTTTGGGATTTAATTACTGTCAGGATGGTTTTATTTATAGTTTAAACTGGTTTGCTTTATATGGATGAATATAATTCTTATGTGTTACTATCCATCTTTAATATGTTAGAGTTCTTATATTGTTGGTTATTTTAAAAGGTTTTCATATTCGGATTTAATAATATGGAAATAAGGTTTTAAAATTGTTTTGACACTTAGCTTAATTATTTAAGGTGTTCAAATTGGAAATTTTATTTTGCGACAGTGATGCTACGAATGAACCAACCGTTCACCTTGATTTTTAATTTAATAAAGGATTGATCACCCGGTATTTAATTTGGCGGGGTGTCATAGCTAATTTTGAGAGCTATATATTATTATGAGTATGATGGTATTTTATCTAAATGTCGAAAGACATAAAATGCTCTAAAATAAATGATTTTCAAATTAAAACTTTTGATAGGCTTTTGGACCATATCAAAAATGATTTTCACAAAAGTATTTTCAAACTCTAGTCCCGATCTAACAAACTCTCAATCCCCGACGTCGCTACATATTAGTGTATTGGGATGGTTCCTTGTTTGGATTTCGCTTGCGAGACCTCCCCCGCATGAAAGTAGAGAATGTCAGGAATTGAGAGTAGTTAATTCTTTGGACCTTTTAAAAAATATATATTATTAGTATGTTGGTATAAATTAATATATTTTGAATTGTGGTACTATTAAGGCAAGTGAAGCCTAATTATGTTATATGAGTAGAGCTCGAATTAAGGGTGTATGGGCGCCCTAGTAGTTATAATTGGTTTTATAAAATTAAAATAAATTTGTCGTGGAGGAACAACCGGGTTAGGCACCTGTGGAGGGAACTGGACATATGGCTACTGAGGGGCTTTAGGAAGTTGTCCCCCAATCAACTGAGGACACTCCTTCTTATAATAACCCGCCTCACCGCATTGGAAACTTCTACCCAACATATTCTCAGCATTTCGACCCCGGTTATTTCGAAACTGGTAAACACCTTGGCCCTGCTGGTCTCTACCTCCTTGACCACCCCGAACTTCTTGTTGTTGCGGGGCACCCTAGACGTACCTATTATTCTGACTTCCAGAAATAAACCCACTAGAACGTTGCCTGTTTGATAAATCCCCCTATTGGGGATCCCTTTCTCTCGGCTTAGAACCTGAAGATTGGGACGAGGGAAAGACTCCTCCTCCACCCCCACTACCTCCAGGCCTTCCCACTTGCCCCACGGTGGTAGCTTTCTTGCTATTTTGCACAAACAACCTATGCTCTTGGCAATGAAGTAGAGCTGCATTCATTACCTCCCCAAAAGTTTGCAATGCCGGGTTACCCAACAGATGTTGTCAGATTCTCCAGTTCAAACCTCCCATAAACTTTGAAATCTTCCTTTCTTCGGGAGTCACCTCATCCGGTACGAAACTTGCCAACTGGGTGGAGGAGGCCTTGCACAACGTCTGGAAGCCTTCTTCTCATCTCCCTTTGAACTGCGGGAGGAAAATACTTTTGGTCAAACAAGACCCAAAATTCAGAAATCATCATAGTATCTCTTTGTTCTGGCGTACTCATAGACTCCCACCAATGCCATGCGGCCCCAAAAAGTTTAAAAGTAGCAAGGATTTGTTTCTTTTCCTCACTACATTCCACCATACGTAGATGGCGTTGTATGTCTTTCTTCCACTGATTTGCCCTTATAACATCCGATCCTCCATCAAATTCAGGGGGCTGGCCCTTTAGAAAAGATTCCCTAACCCTCTCCCACGAGGAAGGTCCCGTCGGAGCTTGAGCATCTTGCGCTCGCTATTGGGCCTGTGGCATTTGTTGAGCCACCGCTGTCATAGCCGCATTAACCGCTTGGGCCACTATGTTTGCTACATCCGCAGCATTAATTGTTCCTGGTGGTGGTGGTGGAGGGACAACATCCTCTTCTACAACCCTATTACGTCTCGTTGGGAAACCTCTCTTAGGCGACATCTGAGATGGAGAAAAATAGAGTTACATACTATATAAAACAATCTACCTTGCAGAAGAATTTAATCATAGGCAACAAAATAGTCCTAACATTAGGCTCAATATCAAAGAACTCAACGGGAGAACGTGACAAGTCCACATAAATCCTAAAAATTCTAGAACCCGAGGCTCTGATACCATCTATGACAACCCGAGATCCAAAATAAGGGGTGGCCAGCCCGATACCTCAAAATGACGGAATCATGGATGGACATCAGTCTCAGCATCATAACAATAAAATAAGTATACGAAAAAACCACCCAATAAATTAGAAAACAGGATGCCAAATTTTTTTTGTTTCATTAAAAGATGAGAAAATAATTTAAACAACCCAATCCGATAAAAGAAGGGGTTTCCAAAGAAATTTATATTACTACAAAAACAACATAAATCAAGGACCGAACCAGCTGTTGGTCCACAGTTACATTCAACGTATTCAACAGTTACATAAATTTACATAATACATCCATTAACAATTACAAAAGTTTAGGCTACTCGCCCGAATGAAAGACCCGATCTTATCTAGAATTCAAAAATGAAAGCGTCTAACAAAACATCCTGTAATAATCCGCAAAATCATACAGCTCCTCGAAAGTATTGGAATAGGATTTTCACATCGGGCGCCCTTACGAAAGAGCACCTGGGCAGATACAATAACATGCACAACATAGAAAATGAACGGGTCAGGGCTCGGTTTATATATGATTACCAGAAGAACAAGAAGCATGATAGATATGAAGAGATAATCATGAATGATGTAGATGAACATCTAACAACCTAATCACCGAGTAAAATAAAGCAATTCAAATAATTCTAACCGCTATGAATTTATTGAAAAATAGCAATACTTGAACCACATTGTCTAGCATGTCTTTTCATTTTCAATTCCTTAACAGGAATATAATTACCATCATATTTTCTTACGACAATACAAGTATCAAGTCCCACTTAATTTAGAAGGGTTATATTCTTATACATATAACGCTTCTAAGACCGCCCCTCCAAGTTTCCCCACTGGGCGCGCCCCTAAATGACTATCATCTTCCAGGGCCTATCTATACAAGACAACCTGGGCACCTAACGCACGTCGGGAAGTGGTCATATACCTGCGAGTGAGTCATAAGAACACCCGAAATTACCTCACTAGAGCAGAAAAATATAAAAAGATCCCGCATTTAGCCGAGGACTATAGTCTCCCTGCATGCATTAGTCATAGGACATCACCTCATGCGCGAGCTTCCCTTATGATAGCATTTAGAGAGGTGTGTTTAAGTAAATTAACATTTACCCATTTTCGTTTCATCATCATATTCATTAATCACGCGTATGTTTCATTTTATTTGAAACCATTATTCCTGAATATTCTCATTAATCTTCATCATATTATTTAGTACCGAGCTATTCTCCAAAGGATCCCCAAAATCTCATGAGCCCCAAGGTTTTATATACCTCGATAGGGCTCCTAAAGCCTCCAAATATTGGTTTATAATAAACAGTTTCTAATAATTTGAGAGAGGAAAAGAGATGCCTAAACATCACTTTAGGTACTAACGGAATTAACCCCAAGTGAACCCATTAAACTCTAGGGTAACGTCCAAACTCAATTAAAGGTCTAGGACTCTAAGTTTACTTCATAAAAGAAGGTTCCTAGTCCCTAATTAAAAGAAGAAACCTAGGAAACTAAAATAAAATTTAAGGGTGGAAAATAGGGGACCGATCGACCGGTCCTGAGATCGTTTCAAAATTTAGCCTACGAAGAAAATCAAAAAGTCCAGGTGAAGAGGGTCGATCGACCGGTCACGGACCGCGGTCGACCACTCTCCAAATTTTAGACTTTGGTAGAAAAGCAATGTGCCCTCTCCCGAAGTCCCAGTCGATCGGTCCTGGAACCGCGGTCGACCGGTCATATCAGACCTAAGACCCCTTTCTTCTTCCAACAACAAAGCCCTCCCCATTTATTACCACCAACAATTTTAATTGCATCCAACAACTAATATCTACACCAATATTAACTCAAATCAACCTCCAAAGGTTTATAACCCATTCATCCAACAAGAAAACAATACTTTCTTAAACCATAAATAAATCCACAACTATCAACACTACTTATTCAACTTAAATAACATAATAGAAAGTAGAAAACTTGCCTCAAACTTTCCAATTTCAGATTTAATGAAGATGAATGCAAGAAAATCTCCCAAGCTTCAATCCCTCTTATCTCCCAAGGTTTCTCTCCTTATCTCTTTCTCTTTAGTTTTAGGAACACAATTAGGGGAGTAGTGACTTACTCAAGACATAAATCGTTCCTTTATGTTTAGAATTAACACTTTGGTGATCAATACCGTGATAAAATAATACGCAACTATACATTTAAGCTAAAACCAGTCAAAAGTGCCTGAATCCTCAAAATACAATATGGCACACAATTTGACTGTCTCACACCTCCCGGAACTAACTAAGCCATCCAAATTATCATTTGAAAATTTTATAATTCATTTTAAGTTTCGGTTTCATTATTAAGTCAAAATGCCAGTTTAAATTTCATGACACAATAAAATACATCATAGTGATATTCACCTAAACATAAGGTAAATAGGCAACATCATAGCAATTATTAACTTTTCTTCACTAAATTAATACTTACTCCCCATTCCAACAGTTTATATAATTACTACACATAGTAAATAAATATAAAATAGGTTCTCAAAAGTGAGGGTTGTTACATACTCCCCCTCTTATGAGGGAATTTTGTCCCCAAAATGCAAGCGTACCTTGTATAAAGAGATGCGGATACTTTTCCCGCATATCATCCTCGCGTTCCCACGTTGATTCCTTGGCGTTATGGTGACTCCATTGGACCCGCACCAAGGGCAATACTCGAGATCTCAACCTACGCTCTCCATGTTCTAGAATACCAACCGGTTGTTCTTTATATGAAACGTTGGGTTGCAAGTCAATATCCTCGAAAGGGATATGCCAAAATGCGCCTTCGCACCTCTTGTAATTATTCAAAGAGGAAACATGGAATACATCGTGCATTTATTACAAAGGTACTGGTAAGGAAAGTTGATACGCCACTGGACCCACCTTCGCAATAACTGGAAAAGGTCCAAAAAAACGTGGGGCAAGCTTCCCTTTCTTCCCGAAACGCTTAATGCCTTTCATTGGTGACACTCGCACCAAGACTTGGTCCCCAATATCCAACTCCATGTGTCTTCTTCCCCCATCGGCATAGCTCTTTTGGCGAACCTGGGCTATCCGAAGGCGATTCCGAATGAGTTCAAATTTTGAAGAAGTATCTTGGATCATTTCAGGTCCAAGGAATTTATTATTGCCCACTTACAACCAACAAGCGGGTGATCTACAAGGCCTCCCATACAAAGCTTTATAGGGCGCCATCCCGATTGTAAATTGGTACGATTTGTTATAAGAAAACTCGACCAATGGGAGATATTATTCCCAACCACCCTTGAAATCAAGCATACACATACGAAGCATATCCTCCAACACCTGGTTTATTCTTTTAGTTTGGCCATCTGTTTGAGGATGATAAGAAGTGCTCAACTTCAATTCGGTCCCCATAGCCTCATGGAAGCTTCGCCAAAAGTGGGAAACGAAAATTTTGTCCCGGTCGAAAACTATATTTAAAGGTACCCCATGGAGTCTATCCACCTCCTCAATGAACAATCGGGCATATCGAGCAGTGTTAAAATCGGTCCGCACGGGTAAGAAGTGTGCCGACTTAGTCAAACGGTCGACAATCACCGAAATAGAATCACACCCATTCTGTGACCTTGGAAAGCCCGTAATAAAATCCATCGATATGCTTTCCCACTTCCATACTGGAATCTCTAACGGTTGCAACAAGCCTGTCGGTCGTTGATGATCGATTTTAACCAATTGACAAGTAGTGCATTGTGACACAAACTCAGAAATATCCCACTTCATGCCCGACCACCAATACTGACGGCGCATGTCTTGATACATCTTAACCCCACTAGGATGTACCGTAAATTTAGACCCATGAGATTCAGCCATCACCGCCCGTCTCAAGTCCCCTTCTTCGGAACAATGAGTCTTCCATGGAAGCGTAACCCACCTTCAGAACTAATTGAGTAGGACTCCGCTCCCTCTGACAGTAAATGGCGTATATGGTCTTGGCAACCATTATCCCTTCCTTGGGCTTCTATAACCCTTGCTACAATAGTAGGGGTAACGGTCATCACTGACATGAATGCTCTTACCACCACATCCTCCTGACGGAGCTCTTTCCACTTAGCTTTCCAAACATCAGCTAACTCTCCATCGGGTTTCCTACTCAAGGCATTCGCCACAACGTTCGCCGTGCCCGGATGATAATGAATATCAAATTGATAAAATTTCACGAACTCCAACCATCGACGATGTCTCATATTCAAATATTTCTAGGAAAATAAATATTGTAGCGATTTATGGTCCGTGAAAAGACTGAATTTCTCCCCTAAGAGATAATGCCTCCATATCTTCAAGGCAAAGACAACCGCGGCAAGTTCTAAGTCATGCACTTGATAGTTTATTTCATGGAGCTTTAACTTATGAGAAGCATACGAAATAGCCCTTCTCTCTTGTTGAAGTACACCTCCTAATCCTTGAAGAGATGCATCGGTGAAGACTAGATATTCCAATCCCAATTTTGGCAATGTAAGGACTGGAGCCAAAGTCAATCTATCTTTGAGCTCATCAAATTCAGCCTGGCAAGAGTTATCCCAAATAAATCTCACCCCCTTCCGGGTCAAATTTGTCAAAGGGCTAGCTATTTTTTAGAAACCCTTGATAAATCGACAGTAATAACCCGCCAAACCCAGAAAACTACGAACCTCGGTAGGGGTCATGGGCTGACCCCACTCCCTCACCGCAACTACTTTACTCAGATCCACCGATATACCCTGGGATGTCACCACATGGCCCAGAAACTGTACCTCCTGCAACCAAAAGTCACACTTCTCGAACTTAGCATACAATTGGTGATCCCTCAATCTTTGTAGGACCAACCTCAAATGAGTAGCATGATCAGATTCCGTCCGAGAATAGACTAAGATGTCATCGATGAATACAATAACAAATTGGTCCAGGAAATCTCGAAACACCCTATTTATAAGATCCATAAATACAGCAGGGGCATTGGTTATCCCAAAGGGCATAACCAAAAATTCATAGGATCCATATCTTGTCAGAAAAGCACTCTTGGATACATCCTCCTCCTGTATCCTCAACGGATGATACCCCATCGTCAAATCAACTTTTGAGAAGTACGACGCTCCTCGAAGTTGGTCAAACAAATCATCGATACGGGGAAAAGGATATTTATTTCGGATGGTGACTTTGTTTAATTCCCTATAGTCCACACATAACCGGAGGGAACCATCCCTTTTCTTTACAAACAACACTGGAGCACCCCATGGCGACGTACTACGCCTAATAAATCCCTGCTCCAACCACTGCTGGATTTGATCTCTCAACTCCCTCATTTCCATAGGATCCATTCTATATGGATCCCTCGCAATAGGCCTCATCCCCGGTGCCAAATCGATAACAAACTCAATCTCTCGGCTAGGAGGCAAACCCGGTATTTCTCGGAAGACATCCACAAAATCTCTCACTACCAAAATAGAATCCAAGGGAACAAATACATCCCTAGAAATCTCCTCTGCATTACAATACAGATAAGTACTAGTAATCCCCTATATACGAGGTAAAACTACCAAGAACATTTCTTGTCCCGAAACGGCGAGGACTATACTCTTCCCGTAGTAAATAACTATAGCATGATACTTCATAAGCCGGTCCATGCACAAAATCACATCATACCCGAACATATCCAGGACGAGTAAATCGGCCTCAAAACATAAATTACCAAGAGAAATTCCCATATTTTTACAAACAAGGAAAATGAGTGAACCATCACCCATAGAGGACTCGACACTAGTAAAAGTACTCTAGGAGATTTTATTAACTCTGTGGTCTGAGCAAAACTCCTAGATATGAATGAATGCATCGCACCCGTATCAAATAAAATGCGACCCATGTGTCCCTGACTAAGGAACTTACCCTCGATGGCTGGCGGTGCCGGCGGAGCCGAAGGAAGCATATCATTCTGAACATGATAGACTCTCCCATACTGTAACTGGCCCTGTTGTGGAGGAACAATCGGGTTAGGCACCCGTGGAGGGAACTGGACATATGGCTGCTGAGGGGCTTTAGGAAGTTGTCCCCCAATCAACTGAGGACACTCCTTCTTATAATGACCAGCCTCACCGCATTGGAAACATATACCCAACATATTCTCCGCATTTTGACCCCGGTTATTTCAAAACTGGTTAACACCTTGGCCCTGTTGGCCTCTACCTCCTTGACCACCCTGACCTGCTTGTTGTTGCGGGGCACCCTGGCCGTACCTATTATTCTGACTTCCAAAAATAAACCCACTAGAACGTTGCCTGTTTGATAAATCTCCCTTTGGGGGATCCCTTTCTCTCAGCTTAGAACCTAAAGATTGGGATGAGGGAAAGACTCCTCCTCCACCCCACTACCTCCAGGCCTTCCCACTTGCCCCACGGCGGTAGCTTTCTTGCTATTTTGCACAAACAACCTATGCTCTTGGCAATGAAGTAGAGCTGCATTCATTACCTCCCCAAAAGTTTGCAATGCGGGGTTACCCATCAGATGCTGTCGGATTCTCCAGTTCAAACCTCCCATAAACTTTGAAACCTTCCTTTCTTCGGGAGTCACCTCATCCGATACGAAACTTGCCAACCGAGTGAACTCCTCTTCATACTCTGCCACGGATCTCTCACCTTGCACAACGTCTTGAAGCCTTCTTCTCATCTCCCTTTGAACTGTGGGAGGAAAATACTTTGGGTCAAACAAGACCCAAAATTCAGAAATCATCATAGTATCTCTTTGTTCTGGCGTAGTCATAGACTCCCACCAATTCAATGCGGCCCCAACAAGTTTAAAAGTAGCAAGGATTTGTTTCTTTTCCTCACTACATTCCACCACACATAAATGCCGTTGTATGTCTTTCTTCCACTGATTCTCCTTTATAACATCCGAGCCTCCATCAAATTCAGGGGGCTGGCCCTTTAGAAAAGATTCCCTAACCCTCTCCCACGGGGAAGGTCCCGTCGGAGCTTAAGCATCATGCGCTCGCTGTTAGGCCTGTGGCATTTGTTGAGCCACCGTTGTCATAGCCGCATTGACCGCTTGGGCCACTATGTTTGCTATATTCACAGCATTAACTGTTCCTGGTGGCGGCGGTGGAGGGCCAACATCCTCTTCTACAACCCTATTACGTCTCGTTGGGCGACCTCTCTTAAGCGGCATCTAAGATTGAGAAAAATAGAGTTAGAATACTATATAAAACAATCTATCTTGCAGAAGAGCGTAATCATAAGGAACAAAATAGTCCTAACATTAGGCTCTATATCAAAGAATGCTACGGGAGAACGTGACAAGTGCACATAGATCCTAAAAAGTCTAGAACCCAAGGCTCTGATACCATCTGTGACAACTCGAGATCCGAAATAAGGGGTGGCCAGCCCGATACCTCAAAATGATGAAATCATGAATGGACATCAGCCTCAACATCATAACAATAAAATAAGTATACGGAAAAACCACCCAATAAATCAGAAAACGGGTTGCCAATTTTTTTTTGTTTGATTAAAAGATGAGAAAATAATTTAAACAACCCAATCTGATAAAAGAAGGGGATTCCAAAGAAATTTTTATTACTATAAATACAACATAAATCAAGGACCGAATAAGCTGGTCCACAGTTACATTCAACGTATTCAAGAGTTCCATAAATTTACATAATACATCCATTAACAATTACAAAAGTTTAGGCTACCCGCCCGAATGAAAGACCCGATCTTATCTAGAATTCAAAAATGAAAGCGTCTGACAAAATATCCTGTAATAATCCGCAAAATCATACAGTTCCTCGAAAGTATTAGAATGGTATTTTCACATCGGGCGCCCATGCGGAGGAGCCCCTGGGCGGATACAATAACATGCACAACATGGAAACTGAACGGGTCAGGGCCCGGTTTATATATGATTACCAGAAGACCAAGAAGCATGATAGATATGAAGAGATAATCATGAATGATGTAGATGAACATCTAACAACCTAATCACCGAGTAAAATAAAGCAATTCAAATAATTCTAACCGCTATGAATTTATTGAAAAAGAGCAATATTTGAACCACACTATCTAGCATGTCTTTTCAATTTCAATTCCTTAACAAGAATATAATTACCATCATATTTTCTTATGACAATACAAGTATCAAGTCCCACTTGATTTAGAAAGGTTATATTCTTATACATATAACGCTTCTAAGACCGCCCCTCTGAGTTTCCCCACTGGGCACGCCCCTAAATGACTATCATCTTCTAGGGCCTATCTATACAAGACAACCTGGGAACCTAACGCACGTCGGGAAGTGTCCATATACCTGCGAGTGAGTCATAACCACACCCGAAATTACCTCACTAGAGCAGAAAAATATAAAAAGATCCCGCATTTAGCCGAGGACTATAGTCTCCCTGCATTCATTAGTCAGAGGACATCACCTCATGCGCGAGCTTCCCTTATGATAGCATTTAGAGAGGTGTGTTTAAGTAAATTAACATTTACCCATTTTCGTTTCATCATCATATTCATTAATCACGCGTATGTTTCATTTTATTTGAAACCATTATTCCTGAATATTCTCATTAATCTTCATCCTATTATTTAGTACCGAGCTATTCTCCAAAGGATACCCAAAATCTCATGAGCCCCAAGGTTTTATATACCTCGATAGGGCTCCTAAAGCCTCCAAATATGGGTTTATAATTCACAGTTTCTAATAATTTGAGAGAGGAAAAGAGATGCCTAAACATCACTTTAGGTACTAACGGAATTAACCCCAAGTGAATCCATTCAACTCTAGGGTAACATCCAAACTTAATTAAAGGTCTAGGACTCTAAGTTTACTTCATACAAGAAGGTTCCTAGTCCCTAATTAAAAGAAGAAACCTAGGAAACTAAAATAAAATTTAAGGGTGGAAAACAGGCGACCGGTCGACCGATCCTGAGACCGCGGTCGATCGCGTCTCAAAATTTAGCCTATGATGAAAAGAAAAAATTCCAGGTGAAGGGGGCCGGTCGACCGCTCTCCAAATTTTAGACTTTGGTTAAAAAGCAGTGTGCCCTCTCCCGAAGTCCCGGTCGACCGGTTTTGGAACCGCGATCGATCGGTCATAGCAGACCTAAGACCCCTTTCTTCTTCCAACAACAAAACCCTCCCCATATATTACCACCAACAATTTTAATTGCATCCAACAACTAATATCTACACCAATATTAACTCAAATCAACCTCCAAAGGTAAATAACCCATTCATCCAACAAGAAAACCTAACTTTCTTAAACCATAAATAAATCCACAACTATCAACACTACTTATTCAACATAAATCACATAATAGCAAGTAGAAAACTTGCCTCAAACTTTTGGAATTTCAGATTTGATGAAGATGAATGCAAGAAAATCTCCCAAGCTTCAATCCCTCTTATCTCCCAAGGTTTCTCTCCTTCTCTCTTTCTCTTTATGTTTAGGAACACAATTAGGGGAATAGTGACTTACTCAAGACATAAATCGTGCCTTTATGTTTAGAATTAATACTTTGGTGATCAATACCGTGATAAAATAATACGCAACTATACATTTAAGCTAAAACCAGTCAAAAGTGCCTGAATCCTCAAAATACAATATGGCACCCAATTTGACTGTTTCACACCTCCCGGAACAACTAAGCCATCCAAATTATCATTTGGAAATTTTATAATTCATTTCAAGTTTTGGTTTCATTATTAATTCAAAATTCCATTTTAAATTTCATGACACAATAAA